>OU342743.1:390426901-390530360 GCA_910589775.1 Avena eriantha
CCCCTGTCGAGCGCGTCCTATCATGGCATGGTCCAGGTGGTGCAGGGTTGCCCGCCTACCCCAGCATCGCACAAGAGCGTGCGGGAGGTTGATGACGAGGTGTTCTGCAAGGGTATCGGGTGGCAGTGGCCCGCATGGAGGCTGTTCGATCGGTGGTGGCAGTGATCTACGGGCGGAAAAGGGGCGAGGAAACATGTCTGGGACGTTGCTTTGCTTACCCTGGGGGCTACGGGTGAGGGTAGGTATGGCTCGAGGCAACCATGACCTAGGATGAGGCAGGGCTAAGGAAGCTCCTGGAGTCACGGCACGGCGGTGCTGCAGACTTCTCGGTGGATTCTAGGAGCGGCTCTGGGTACAATATGAAGTAGACACGGTAGGAGAGCCTCCTGCCGTAAGCCAATTTGCGTTGGAGAGCTCCAGAACAATGGTCCGGAGACCCCACCGGAATCTCCGCCGCCCAGACCGAGTCTCCGTCCACCACCCGGAGTCTCGGTCTGACCGACGCCACCGCTCTCCACATGATACAGCTGGGTGTGGGTCCCAAGGACTTGCCACACATTGAACATCTCAACACAGCTAAAGAGGCATGGGATGCTCTTACAGACCTTTTTGTTGAAACGAAAGCATGAGAAGAAACAGGTATGATGCCCTTAGTAATGAAGCTGAGGGATTCTACATGTTGGATGGTGAAACCATGAGGACATGTATAGAAGACTCAAGGGCATCGCAACAACATTTCGGAAGCATGGGGCCACTCACATTGATGATGCATGGATAAAAGAAAATATGTGAGTGCCTTAATGCCTTTCGAGCCAACGGATTTGAAGAGCCTACAAGGTAGACACAACTATCATCAAATGACATCCAACGAAGTCATGCAAGAAATGGCGTCATTCAAAGTGGCGGCAAAGAATGCTGAAGATGCCCGTGCTCGGGCCATTGGGATGCAAAAGGGTGTCAATGTGGCTCTCAAAGCCAGGTTGTTGAGCAAAGAGGAAGATGAAGGAGTTTTTGAGGGGTATCCATGGACTGCCCCGATGATGGTCAAACATGCTCATGGTGAGTACATGGCATTCTATGCAAGGAAACTTTTGGAAGGACCCTCGCCAAAGCCAAGTCTGATCTTGAGCGCAAGAACGGGTCAAATGGAAGAAGAGAAAGTGGCCCAAGATTGAGAACTTGCTTCAACTGTGGAGATAGAATGCACTTTGTTGCCGAGTGCTCCTTATCAAAATAGAGAAGACAATGGTGGGCAGGACTCATCTTAAGAGAAATCTAAAGGCTCCTAAGAAAGAACCCGTTTATTAAGAAGAATGGCCCTTTCAAGAAGCAACCCAAGATTATCCTTGTAGCTCAAGAGGAATACTCCTCCGCAAGTGAAGATGAAGAGGATGATGATAATTCTCGCAAAGTGGCTGCTATAGCCACCACATCGACTCCCTCCTCTCTCTTCGGCTCGCCGAACGAGAAGGCCATCAACAACAACGCCACTTGCCTAAATGGCAAGAGGATCCGAGGTATCAACTTCTAGCTCTTCATTTCCTAAGACTAACATAATTTTGGATATGGATGATCATGACAGTATTGTAATGAAAGAAGAAGTTATTGCCTTGGATACTTTTTTCACTAACCTACAAGGTGAGCACAAACTCCATTTTGATGCTCTTATGAGTCAACTTGCTCAAGCCGAAGAACTCCTTGAAGAAAAGGGTAGAATTGAAAGAGAAGATACCTTGGAGATAGCTTCTTTGAAGAATGCCTTGGAAGAGGAAGTGGAAAGCTCGAGTTTTCTTTGGAAGAAAGACTCGAATCCCTTGAGGAGTCACAAGAAGAAGCTGTAGCTCAGCTCATTAAAGAACGTGATCATGCTCTTGCCAAGGTAAAGAAACTAAAGAAAGAAAAGATTGATTTTGGGGTTGTTCATGCTAGACTTTTGGAGAAGTTTGATAATCTTGAAAGTGCTCACAAGGCATTGAAGAGTGATCATTCTACTCTAAATGAGTCTCATGACCAGCTCCAAACTCAATTGAAACGGTATGATGTGCCAAGTACCTCCTCTTCATCCTTTGGAAAAGAAGATCTTGCAAGAAGTTCTCAACACAAAGATAAAGGGGTTATTGATGAGATACTGAGCAGGCAAAGGACAAACAATAGTAAAGAAGGTCTTGGTTACATACCCAAGACAAAGAGCAAGAAAACAACAACAAGAAGAAGAAGAACAAGACTGCTCAATCGAAGACTAGCAACATTACCAATAACAAGACTAATCATGATGGTTTTGGCAGGGATCAACAATCCTAACTTGAACTATATTGTGATTGTTATGGTGATGTTTATGCTAGTTATGTAGGGCCTTATGATTGTTACATTCCTTGGTCTATTTGGGTTCCCAAGACCTTGTTACTAACATGAGAGGACCCATTGAAAATGGGTACCTAAAACCAAGAAGTAATTTTCTTGCAGGGCTATGCTTCCGGTGGTTCTAAATGGGTACTCGATAGCGGTTGTACGAGTCATATGACGGGAAGAAAGGAGATCATCACGGAGATGCGGCCAAACCTTGATCACATTACCATCTCCTATGGTGACAAGTCAAAATCTGAGGTATTGGGTCTCGGCAAAGTTGCGGTGGCTCACGATATCTCTCTCGTGGACGTCATGCTTATTGAGACCCTCAGGTATAACTTACTTTCAGTTCGTGCCCTTGGTAAGATGGGCTTTGCAGTTTACATTGATGCTGATTTAGTGGTACTCTTGTGGAGCAAGTCTCTAAAAGTCGCTTTCGTGGGATATGTCGAAAACGACCTGTACGTGGTGGACTTTTCGGGAAAACCACTACAGGCCCGATGTGTCTTTTCGGAAAGGCTGATGCGGTTAGCTATGGCATCGCCGACTAGCCCACGTCAATATGAGAACTTTGCAAAGTCTCCACAAGGGTGGCCACATTCTTGGACTAAAAAAATGTCTCTTTTGCCAAAGATCGTGTTTGCAGGGCGTGTGTTGGAGGGAAAATGCATGATTCACCTCATCGAAGGAAAACCATTATCTCTTCAAAAGGATTTTGGAGCTCCTTCATGTGGACCTCTTCGGACCTCCATCACATGCAAGCCTCAGTGGGAAGAAGTATTGTCTAATGATTGTTGATGATTACTCAAGATACACTTGGGTTTATTTCTTCAAGTTGAAGAGTGAAACTCAGCAAACTGTCATCGACTTCGCCAACGAGGTTCAACGTCAACACAACATCCCCATTCTAGCTATAAGGAGTGATAACGGCTCGGAGTTCAAGAACTACACCTTAAATGAGTTCCTAAGTGAAGAGGGGATAAGACATCAATATTCCGCTGCGTACACCCCTCAACAAAATGGTGTAGCCGAGAGGAAGAATCGAACTCTAATGGACATGGCAAGATCAATGTTAGCCGAATTTAAATCTCCATATAACTTCTGGGCTGAAGCAATCTCTACTGCTTGTCATTCATCCAACCGCTTATACCTCCGCAAGATCTTGGACAAGACTCTGTATGAAATACTTACCGGTAACAAGCCAAACATCTCATACTTTCGGGTATTCGGGTGTAAGTGTTTCTTTCTTATTAAAGGAGTTCGTTTATCTAAGTTGAATCTAAGGCTTTAGAAGGTATTTTTGTTGGTTATGGTGCCGAATCCCACATTTATAGAGTCTACAATAAGCTCTTCGGAACTGTTGTAGAATCTTGTAGTGTGGTGTTCGAGGAAAATGACGGTTTCCCATGCGGAGCAAGTTGGTGTTTGCGATGCAGATGTTGAAATACCCCAAGATGCCATAAGAAGAATGGGCGTGGGATTCTTCCGCCCCATTGAGGAACCCCTTGTGGTGGACCGGGAAGGACAATGCTCTACTCATATAGAGCCCTCATCTACACATACTCAACATGCTCCAACCACAGGGGCAACTTCTACACCATCTCCATCAAATGCTGAAGGTCAAGATGTTCCAGAAAGCTCCAGGCCAGATTTTCCAGTTGACACCGGATTATCTGGCCACCCCACTATAGCTGACCATGTTGCTCCTGCTGGTGAAGATTTTAACGCAAGCTCCAGGCCGGATTTTCCGGTTAGCCCCGGATTATCCGGCCCCTCTCCAGTTCAAGCAAGTCTCAGGCCTCCCGAAAGAAGCTGCGGCAAGTAACTCCAGGCCAGATTATCCGGCCTCTCCATCGGCCGGATTATCTGGCCCTGACTCTCCAGTTCTGCAGCCTCCTGTTACGGCTACGGATTCACCTCAAGGGCATGCGTCTCCACCACCTGCTACTGATGTTCCAGTTACTGATCAAGGTGGAGAAAATGCTTCCAATGAAGACTCAAGTGATGAATCTCCTCCTCCAAGAGACAACAAACTTATTGAACTTCGTCGCAAGGCTCGGGCTGATCGTAACCTTGAGTTGAGGGGTCACACTCTCGACAAGGTTGTTGGTGATCTTCGACGAAGGGTTTCTACAAGAAGAGAATTGGCCAGTTTTGGTGAGCATCAAGCTCATATCTCCATGGTGGAACCTAAGAAGGTCTTTGAAGCTCTTGAAGACCTAGACTGGGTTATTGCTATGCATGAAGAATTGAATAATTTTGAGCGCAACAAAGTCTAGAAACTAGTGGAGAAACCCAAAGAGTGCCGCAATGTTATCGGCACCAAGTGGATTTTCAAGAACAAGCAAGATGAGAATGGCATTGTTGTGAGGAACAAGGCAAGACTTGTGGCACAAGGGTACTCCCAAGTTGAGGGCATCGACTTCGGCGAGACCTATGCTCCTGTGGCTCGCCTTGAGTCCATCCGTATCCTTCTTGCTTATGCTGCTCATAACAATTTTAAGCTGCAGCAAATGGACGTCAAGAGTGCCTTCCTTAACGGTCCTCTACATGAGTTGGTATACGTAAAGCAACCCCCGGGGTTTGAGGATCCTAACTTTCCGAACCATGTCTACAAACTCGATAAGGCACTCTATGGCCTTAAACAAGCCCCACGTGCGTGGTATGAGCACCTTAAAGAGCTTTTGTTAGATCGTGGCTTCGAAGTTGGGCAAATCGACCCCACTCTTTTTACTAAGAAGGTTAAGGGGGAGCTCTTCGTATGCCAACTATATGTAGATGATATCATCTTTGGTTCTACTAACAAAGCTTTCAACGATGAATTTTCAAAGCTTATGACTGACAGGTTTGAGATGTCTATGATGGGGGAATTACGGTTCTTTCTTGGATTCGAGATCAAACAACTTAGAGAAGGAACCTTTATTAATCAAGCAAAGTACATCCAAGACATGCTCAAGAGATTCAAGATGACGGATCTAAATGGTGTCGCCACTCTGATGCAAACAAAGTGCCATCTTGAACTTAACCCTCATGGTAAAGATGTGGACCAAAAGGTATACCGGTCCATGATCGGCTCTCTTCTTTACCTCTGCGCATCTAGACCCGATATTGTGTTGAGTGTGGGAGTGTGTGCAAGGTATCAAGCAGCTCCTAAAGAAAGCCACTTAGTGGCGGTCAAGAGGATCTTTCGATATTTGGTTCATTCCCCCAACTTTGGTCTCTGGTATCCCAAGGGCTCCAATTTCTCTTTATGTGGTTATACTGACTCAGATTGGGCTGGTGATAAGGATGATCGGAAATCCACTTCTGGAGCTTGTCAATTCTTGGGAAGATCTCTTGTATGTTGGTCCTCCAAAAAGCAGAAATGTATATCTCTCTCTACCGCCGAAGCTGAATATGTTGCTGCTGCCAGCGCTTGTACTTAGTTATTGTGGATGAGGCAAACTTTAAAGGAATACGGTGTCAATTGTGACAAAGTGCCTCTTTTATGTGATAATGAAAGTGCAATCAAAATTGCGTACAATCCCGTTCAGCACACAAGGACGAAGCATATTGAGATTTAGAATCATTTTATTCGAGACCATGTTGCTCACGGCGATATTGATCTATCCTTTGTGAGCACGAAGAACCAACTGGCGGATATCTTTACAAAGCCACTTGATGAAGCAAGATTCTGCTATTTGAGGAATGAGCTAAATATCATTGATTCCGGGAGCTTGTCTTGATTACCCATGCACTCACTCGTACATCTCAATCCGTGTTTAGTCTAGGTGTGGGCATGGATATAGGGGGAGTGTGGTCCTAACTCACTGGGCTAACCCTCCCCCCATAATGCCAAAAGCAAGATAAATCATTTCTCTTAATATCATTCTGTGATATGTGAGCTTATTAATGAGGATTGGTCGTGAACCCAAGATATATCTTCGCGGTGTCACACCATACACTCCAACAAGGTGGCTTCGGCCACCGCCCTCTCCCTTGAGGAGAATTGGATCTTTTTGGTTGTTATTTGCTCTCTCATGTTCTTATGAGAATCACACTCAATCTTGGCTTTTATTTGATTTGGATTTTGCAATTTTGAGTGTCTAGTACCATCTCAGTTTGGCTCTCTTAATCCTAAGCCTTCCATACCCCTAAGCCATCTTTTCTTGCACACAAGTCCCTTGTACACCTTGTGGGGGTGTTGTTTGGGGACGCGCGGGCCTGGTTCTGTGTATAACAGAATTCCAGAATTTAGGCCGGATAATCCGGCCCAAGTGTTGGCCGGATAATCTGGCCCTGGCGGATTTCATCTTAAAGGGTAGGGCTCGGGGGGAAGGACTCATATCGAGCAGCACTTCTCCCCCAGCCCTCTCCTCCTCCACAGCCGCCGCCTGCCGCCCCTCACCCTCCCCGGAGCCTCTCCGGCCACCGGATTTTTCGGGCCTCCTCGAATCTTCTTCTCCGCGCCTCCGGGTACCTTCTCCTCCGCGTTCTTCCTCCAATAAGTGAGGGTAACTCCCTCTCTCCCCATCTTTGGCTAGATGTGTATCTTGTTGGGTGAAACGTTGTCTAGAAGGATGTGTTTTCGCATAGTAATCGTAGTCTTGCAGTTTCTAGGTCCGATCTACTTTTTTGCACGCAGTCTAGGTGAAATCGAAAATTTCTGCCAGGGCCGGATTATCCGCCCCTGGCCAGGCCGGATAATCCGGCCTGACAGATTCGATTCTGCTTCAGTTTCACTATGTGTATGCATTGAGTAGTTTTGTCCTATGAACTTTTTGACTACTTTTTCCATGCTCTCTCCTGGACTTGTGTGTATGCTTATCCCCTTGCTATCGCCCTTATTCTCCTCACAGGTGGTTCCGGTGTTTCCAAGACCTACAAGCGCAGTCCTCGCGCTAAGTACTTTCGGGACGACGGTCAAGGTAACCTAGTGGACGAAGTTGAATTGAGGAGAAGGAAGAATGAAGAGAGGCAAATGGCTGAACAATCCAAGAGGACTAGGAAGGGGGTGTCCAAGAGGAAGGGCAAGGAGCCCAAGATCAACTACAGGGCTTTGGATGTAGTCTCCTTTTCCGCCATCCGTCACCGTGACTTGTTTGCTGAGCTGCCTCGTGATGTTGAGCTGGGGGATACCCGTTTTTGGTGTGCAGAACAAAAGGGGATATATGAAGACATCTATGCCAGGCTGAACATTAGGCCTATGCACCCTCTGGTACTTACTGATGCTTTGGAGAAGGCGCATCTTGTGGATGCGATGTATGTGGCTGAGAGGATGGGGCTGCACCATCTCATGTCTCTCCAGTGCTCCTTTGACTCTGAGGTGGTGAAGCAGTTCTTCTCCACTTTGGTGATTTGTGGGGATGAGCGTCGCACTATGAAGTGGATGACTCATGACAGGCCAATGACTGCTGATTTTCACGTGTTTGCTGAGGTCCTGGGGTACTCCTTCCGCAGCAGGGATAGAGCCAGTGGCCACCGCATCATCACTCAGTTGAAGCCCAACAAGGATGCAACTCTCTCTCCGTGCACCGTGGACAATGGCATTGTCCGTACTGTGGCTGGTCTTGCTCCCATCTATGCTGCATTAGTGGGTCTCTTCCGTGACTCTATTACACCGAGTGGGGGCAACAATGACAGCATCTGTGGTCACCTTGTTCAACTACTTCAATTTTCTCATGAGGTTGCCTCCTGCGAGGACGAGTCAGTGCAGTACAGGCTGGATGTCATGGACTTCATCTACCATGAGCTGTGTGATGCTATGTTCAACCGTCTGTCCATTCCCTATGCGCCCTACATTATGATGCTCATCTGCCACCTGCTTCCAGCTGAGGAGTTCCACATTGACTCGGTGCACAAGGCCAAGAAGATATACAACAAGGTTCGGAAGACCTCTCACCCCTCCTTTGCTCCTGAGGGTCTCATGAGGGCTGCTCGCAGGCCCCCTGTGCCTCCCGTGGCCCGTGAGATCAAGCAGCTGAACTGGTTCCAGCGTCACATTCTCTGCATGGGCGTGGACACGCGCAAGGGTCAGTACGAGACTTACAGGCAGCGCCATGAGTTGGCTCACTCCCAGCAGCTCATTCTCCACCACGTGTCCGGTGCTTGGGTGCTCCTCCGGCTCCTACACCTCCCACTCCGTATGCTCGGTGGAACTCTTCCTCCGGGCTGAACTATGGTGAGCTAGAGCATCACTTGTTCCCCTCTGCGCCCACTGCTGATGAAGATGAGGCAGGTGACACTGAGGAACTTGAAGATGAGGATGAGGAAGAGAATGAAGAAGAGGACGAGGACAAGGACTATGATGAGTGATCCCATGGGGCTCTAGCATCGCTCTTCTCCCTTTTTGGTGTCTCGATGCCAAAGGGGGAGAAGTAGTTCTATTAGGTTGTCCGTGGATTTGCATGGGTCGGGCATAAGCACTTGCATTTTTCTATTCGTTATTTCCTGCTCATGCCCATTTAGCGTTGGACTTTAAATTCGTGATTTGGTTGTTTGAGACTCTTTGTGGTTGTCTGGATTATGCTATGCCTATGGTCTTCATATCATGGATTATGCTTATGGATCTATCTATTCATATCCTATTGCTGGAGGTATATCACGGAAGGTGCGCGCGCTCATATTGGTTATCCGATAATAATTGTGATTTATGTCAAGGATGCCTATTCTCTACTTCGGTGGTATGTGTTTTTGCTCACATGTCTATGGAATAGATTCTCCTATTTGTGTGCATTTGTATTCCAATGCAAAACTCTATTATGCACACATTGAGGGGGAGTCTCTTTCATAAGTTATCTCTGTCTGTCTTGTGTCTTGCTCCTGCAAATCCTGGTATTGTCATCTAACACCAAAAAGGGGGAGATTGAAAGAACATTTCATGTTTTCCTATGTTTTGCGTGTTAGATAACAATACTATGGAGACTTTGCATGCGTGCTAAGTGTGCAGGAAGTTTTGAGGGGGGCGGATAATCTGCCCCACCAAGGGCCGGATAATCCGGCCTACCTCATCTCTCAAGGAAGCCAAGGCGCGTCGCTCGGTACCCGGTCAGATTTTCTCCCGGAAAATCCGAACTGGGGTGGTTTTTCCTCCCCACGCCGGATAATCTGGGTGTCGCATGGGCCGGATAATCCGGCCCCCAGTTTTCGAGCAAAAGGAGCCAAGGCGCGTCGCTCGGTATCCGGTCGGATTTTCTACCAGAAAATCCAAACTGGGGCGGTTTTTGTTCCCCAGGTCGGATAAGCCGGCCTTCGCATAGGGCCGGATAATACGGCCCCCAGAAGTTGATCAAGGGCAAGCTCGGCGCGTCGCTCTGTCAGGGGGGCAGATTATCTGCCGGATATTCCGAGTCTAGGGCGGTGTTTCCCCAGACCGGATAATCCGGCCCTCACTTGGGCCGGATAATCCGGCCCCCAAAGGTTGCAACGGCTGGTTTCTGAAGGGGGTATAAATATCCCTTCTTCCCCAACGTTCAGTCTTCTTGATTCATTCGAATTTGACCAGACCTTGTGCAAGAGCTCTAAATCTCGATCTCCCACTTCAACCACCCGAAGGTCTTGATCTTTGGTGGAATTGAAGGAGGAGAAGTTCATCATCATCAAGAATCAAGGGCTTCAACTCCTCTCCATTCAATTGGAGAAATCCTTGATCTAGTATTCTTGTCAATACCTAGATCTTGCTTATTGTATTTGATAAGTTTGTTTTTGTGGCAGCTTGTTGTCATTTCGGGAGCCTCCAAGTTGTTGTGGAGTTGTTGCCCCGCTAGTTGTGTAAAGGCATCGGTGCCCGCCTCGAAGGGTACCTATAGTGGAAGGTGGATCAGGCCTGTTGTGGCGAGATCCATCGGAGAACAGGGTGAGGCCTTTTGTGGCGTGGTGGTCTTAGTACCGCCCACCCCTCCAACGCAGATGTACTTCCCTTAACAAGGAAGGAACCGCGGTCAAACAAATCCTGTGTCTCCGCGTGCTTCACTTCAGTTTACTCGTTCCTCTTCCACCCGCTCTTTACTCACTAGTAGATAGGTTTGCATATAGGGAAATTCCACCCAATAGTCTATCTAGAGAATTTACCCTTTGTGCTAAGCCTAAAACTGAAAAAGAATTAAAAATTGGTGTAGCACCTATTCACCCCCCTCTAGGTGCCCATACGATCCATTTCAAAGGTACGTAGTTGGAATAACTTCCATCTTCAACCACGGGAGCATCATTGCGTCTTGGAGCACTTGGATGGAGATCTTGTTGGAGAGGAACATGACGACGCGAAGAACTTGAAGAGCTTGATGCACGTGAGCGTGGCCTTGCCATTCCGTCAATAAGGTGTCGAAGATTGTCATTTGTTTCGGCGACGGAGCGTTGGAGCGCTTCATTTTGATGGCCAAAGTTGTGATGCATTGCGTGCATTTGTCTTTCGAGGCCATCGAAGCGGTTGTCGATAATATTGAACTCGGCTTGTGTCTCAAGGGCTTGGCAATGTTCACGGAACTCTTGTCGGACGATGAAGTGACTTGCGCGCGTCATGTACGATCCTTGTTCTTCTTCTTGGGGAGGTGGTTGGCTCGACTCACCATGCCTATCCATTATGCAAAACACACAAGGATTGTATATGGAAGTGGAATATGGTGGTGTTAGCCTTGTACCTCACCTTGGGGATTGCACCGAACTAGAAACCACAGGTGAGAACTATTGGCTTGCAAAGTGAAAACGCAAAGAAAAATCACACTAAAGAAGGAAAGCTAAAACTCTCAAAGGTGTGGGGTGGAAGGTTAGGGTTGTGGAAAACCAAACGAAACGATCCAAAGAAAAGGTTATTGTCAAACATGGTAGAGAACCAAGAGATCAAATGCAAATAGGAGGCGATCTACAAAACGCTAGGATACACATACGTGGAGACGGATGTGGTTAGCACGACTATGAAAATGAGCACAAAAGGTCCTAACGAAGACTACGCTCGATGTCGTGCAAACGCAAGGAGAGACAACAACTCGTTCGCCAAAACAAAAATAAGCAACGGATTTGTGCACTTGCCTCGGTCGCGCTCTTTTTCTCTCTTTGCTTACAAGCTTGAGACTCTCTTTGTATTGGGAGACTATGTTTCTTTCTATTTTTCTTTTGCTTTTTCTTTTTCTCTCTCTTTTTTTGGTTCTTTTTCTCCCTTTCTATACTACTATGTTAACTCTTGTATTTGCTCTCACAGTCTCACTTTCCAAGGACAAGTGCACAATGCTTAGGAAAACACCAAAATGAGTTGCTCTCATAGGATAGATACACTCAAGGAAGAAGGGTTAACAAGGTGGAACAAGTTATACCTTTGGTATGATGACTTGTTACCAGAGTTGGGGATGATGTTCGGTGTCGCGGTGTCGATGAGCGCGGTATGTGAATATTGTTGCGGAATCTTGAAGTTAGTTTGGCGACACGCACACGAAACACGAACAACACAAGAGGAAAAACGGACAAAAATGGGTGAAACTGAATTTTCGGCGGCCAAACTGGCGGCGCCGAGCCTGGCACCAGAAATTCCGGTGGCTATTCCGCTTCGCCAGAACTGTCGCCGAAACTTCCGGCAGCTGGGCCGGTCTGCCAAGCCTGGTGCCGGTTTGAGTTCGTGACGAACTCCAAAAGTCAAATCGGTCAAAATTTTCGGAAATTTGTCGAAATTGGGCTGGGAAAAGGTTCTAGGAAGGTAGATCGGAACCCAAAGCAACAGATCTGTGAAACAAAACCACGAAAACACACCAAATCCAGAGATCGATCTGAAGGCAAATTTGGGGCTCTTTCTTGGGGATTTTCAAATTTTTAGTGGATAGAAGAAAAATTTGTGGGGGAATTCGTGAGCAGCAAAGCTCTTGATACCAATATGTTGAGGGCTAACCTCGAGGGTGGCCCGATGATTCACGAATCCCTTGAAATCGAGGCGGAGGAGGTGTGGGGATGAGGGAGAGAGCGAACCCGTGAACTCACACACAAAGTACACGATGAACACACACACACCACGATGACACAATACAAGCCAATTGCTCACGCTGGCAGCTACCGGTCCGGTGCAATCCCTAGGATCGGCGTCGGGCGGGGATCTCTCTCTCGAACCGGCACGGCGAGATGGGAGACTCGGTGAGATCTTGACGTCTAGGCAAAGGGACTCCGATGCCTAGGCCTTGTACAACACGGAGGGGCGATGCAAACTCCAACGAGGTTTATGATATTTGGTGCTCCTTTGTCAAAGGAGCATGAGGCAAGAACTAGATAGATCCACAAGGGGTTTCCACTAATTCTAAATTGATGAAGATTGTTTGGCCCGATCTTTCACGATGCACCTCCTGATCCAATGGATCTGATAGAAATATTCCAATCACGTGATACACGTAACCTGAAGATGGGGAAACCCAATCTTGCGAGCACCTCGACGATAAACGAAGAACCTCCCGCTAGAATAGATCAATCCAACAAGCAACTTGATGATAAACAACAAGCCTCATGCCAAAGCATGATAATACTTGAATAACAAGCACCTTCACGCAAATATCAATAGATAGATAATCAGACGAGCACAGATACGCCGTCACAATGCCAACCCCGGAGGGATAGTTTACAAATGAGGAACTAAAAGTTCTACATGATTTTCAGCTTTCCTAATATTGTGGCACCCCCTTGTTTATATAGGACAAAGGGGTAGGGGTGGCTGACCCTACTGGAGTCGGACTGACTCGACCTAATTGGACTCTGACTCATAAACATAAAACAAACGTTTGACACGACCTTAGACTAAATTATTACATATCATTGGTTGTCCTTGTATATCAAACTGTATATGATGTCTGTATCATCCTCTCCCCCTTAGAAAGGCGTTGTCCTCAACGCCAGAAGGTCTTCTCCAGCGTGTGGCGTCATATCAATTAAATCGCCACTCTCCGTCTTCAAATTGCCAGCCTGCCACACCACATCCTCCCTCTCGGCTAGCTTGACTTGCCCTTGACGCCCTTCAATTTTCGGCGCCATCATCACGATTGAGACACAAATCATTCTTCGAATGCTATCTCGAAGCACACCTAGCTGATCACCCAAAACAAACAGGACGAATTCCTGTACACCAAGGATCCAAATAAGCTAAGTACACATACGTATGCGCAAACTCTAGACTAAAATAGTGTCTCTTTTTTCTCACCTTTCCTTCCTGAGCACCACACCTACGGAGACCGATCCGGTTCCATAGGGACCTTACGCCTCGCTACCAGCCCAACCGGTTCGATCTCAAAGGAAAAAAAACGCCGCCTCTTTTTTTAAGTAAGCTGGAACACTCACGTATATTGTCTCTCATAATATCCAACCTGTAGCGATTGATGGCTCTTTTTTTCTAACACACTCTGAATCCTGATCGATACCAAATCCACACGCGACCTGAATCCTGATCCGATCTCTTTTTTTTCCACCGCTCAGAAGCAAATAGACATTCCTTTTCTTTAGACCTGAGCGATCAATTTTCCTCTGCTGAAGACAATCTCACGTATAAAACCAAAAAGGAATCTGTGGTTTCTGCTAGTACGTACCACCATAGGCAGAAAAAAAGAAAACATGTTCCGATCCGGCCAAAAGAAAACCTGATGGAGAAACGCCTCGTGTGATTTCTTCACGCGTTGCAGTGCCCCAGTTCGAAAATATCCTTGAGATTCAACTAGAAACTTGCGCTGGACTCTGCACTTTCCTTTTGCCCACCACCTGCAAAAACAAACCGATCTGAACGGAAACTGAGACGCGTCTACGAGAGATATGCCCCCCACTCCTCTGCGCGCAGCCTCCGGAATTCCGATCCAATTGCAGATGGTTGAAAAACAGTACTCGCAGAGATTGGAAATCTTTTTGCGCCTACGATCTCCAACTCGCGACCACCCAAAATCAACAAATTGCTGTAGCACTAGCTCGAAACAGGAAGTCGTCGATCCCAAACTGTTTTGTCTCAAAAACGTACATGCCACCAGATACTCTTGCCGCCTTTGTAGATCAAAGATCCAGCAACAACAACAAGCATGCCTCCGATAACGCAACTTGCACCGTGATCAACCTGGCGCTCTGATACCAGATGATGAAGATTGTTTGGCCTGATCTTTCACGATGCACCTCCTGATCCAATGGATCTAATAGAAATCTCCCAATCACGTGATACACGTAACCTGAAGATGGGAAAACCCAATCTTGCGAGCAACTAGATGATAAACGAAGAATCTCCCGCTAGAATAGATCAATCCAACAAGCAACTTGATGATAAACAACAAGGCGCATGCCAAAGCATGATAATACTTGAATAACAAGCACCTTCACGCAAATATCAATCGATAGATAATCAGACGAGCACAGATACGCCGTTACGATGCCAACCCCAGAGGGATGGTTTACAAACGAGGAACTAAAAGTTCTACATGATTTTCAGCTTCCCGAATATTGTGGCACCCCCTTGTTTATATAGAACAAAGGGGTAGGGGTGGCTGGCCCTACTGGAGTCAGACTGACTCGACCTAATTGGACTCTGACTCATAAACATAGAACAAATGTTTGACACGACCTTAGACTAAATTATTACATATCATTGGTTGTCCTAGTATATCAAACTGTATATGATGTCCGTATCACAAATATCATGCCTAGGGTTACAATGGAGGTGGGGGACTATATATAGGCCAGCCACTAGTTCAGGGATACTTTAGGCATAAAAGGGTAAAAACTGGACGAAACAGGAATATTCTCGGGCATCAAACCCATGTTGACTTTGAGACTGGGCATTCCGGCAATAAGTCCGGTCAGGCCGGACTGGGCGCCAGAAATTCCGGTTCGTGCCGGTAATTCCGGTCGGCTGCCGGAACTACGGGCAGAGACGTGTTTCGGTCGATGCTGGTCCGTTTCGGTGTGCGTCGGAAGCTCCGGTCGGAGGTCCGGTCCGCCGGTTGGTGCGCCGGGATTTCCGGCGATAGTTCCGGTCCGCCGAGCCTGGCGCCGGTTTGACCTGGGACTTCGTTTTGGGGTGGCTTGGCTCCTTCTCTTGGTGTTTCTTCATGTAGTTCATACCTGAGAATACATAGAGTGTAGGAATGAAGTAGCAAGCCATCCAAGGATGTATCGAAATCACATGAGGCAAGGAGTGAGTTCACCTTATGTTGAAGGATCTTGGCTCGGGCTAGGGTCATCGGTCCACTTGGGGGACTTGTTGGTGTAGATGTAGGAACGTCCGTAGGACGAGCTGCATCACCCCCATACCAATTACCCTTATTATTGACTCTTGTATATTGGAGTGGTGAATCATTGTGTGTCTTTCCCTTGTTTTAGTTGAGGGATGACATTCAACATCTTGAACCATAGAATGGTATGACGTTCCACATGGAATAGAGGCAACCGCTACCAAGCATAGGATATGCAGTGAGGATAAACCCTTGTTGTTTTATCGTTCCTTTCCATAAATACACCCTTCTACACCACCATGAGAGTTTTAGATAGGTTATGTGGTGTTCTCTTGTGTTACAAAGTTTAAGAATGATGATAACCCAATGGTCATACAACATCTACATTCTTCATAAGGATTTCATGATTTACCGATAGACTAGGACAAGATACCATCATGTCCCCAAGCTCTTCCATAGATGACTCTGTAGATTCGCTTTGCTCTTATTCCTGGCACCCGACCTGATGACGACATCCCTACAATTACACCTACCCCAATTACTACTGATGAAGTTCCAGCTGCTGCAAAGAAAGATCAATCCAATTAGATAAGGATTGGACCAATTACAAGAGGTCGTGCTAAGCTACTAGAACAACTGGTGAACTTGTTTCTTAATGAACCTGATGTTTTAGTTAATGAGAATTTTATACTGCCTAAGTCTTTGAATTATTGTATGATCAGCTACATAGGAGAAGAAGGCGTAGCATGAAGCGAGGAGCTGAAGCATATGGAGCATGGTGTGTTGATCAATGTAGAATGCGCGAAGGAGGAGAGGGAGGAAGCGCAAGGAGCTGTCAAGATTGAAGATCAACATGTGGTAGAAGATCTCTACCACGGTAGAGAAACACTACCATTATCTGCCACGGCAGGCTACTGCGGCATAGAAGCAGCACGATTGGCTGCCACGGCACCAAAACCGTGCCCAACTCTACCACGACAGAGTCCAAGGTCGAACCCCTTCTGGGTTGGTTTGTACCTTAGTTGGGTGGGACCAAGTCAGATCCCCACCTTAGCCACCGCCCCCAGACTCCTGAAGTAAATGGGGCACCACTCAATTAGGTTAGAGCAGGCTAAAACTATTTTGGAGTTGTTTCTTATTAGAACCTCTGGAATTACCCTGTGATCGAATTATCTACTGCAATTGAGTGTGATCTGTTGTTCCATTGGGAATTAGTAGATCGCAAACTACCGTTCATGGTCGACGGCTACGTGCGCAAGAGCATGGTGTTGTGAATATCACATAGGGTTCGAGAGCTGTTGCATTGGCATCAGGGTTCGAGAAGGAGAGTTCATAGCTATAGGCTAGTTATCTATCCACCATTATCATCATAGACAAGTGCTTGCTGAGAAGATCGGGCCACCCCATATCATCTTGGTATCAGATTTCCTCGTTTACTCGGCGACCAGTCCACAATCCATCGATAGATTAGATCTTGTTTGTCCTATACAGAAAAAGCCTCACAAAAAGATTTACCATAGACTAGATTGCATTACTTTCAAGTACTAGTTGCTGGTCATGTTCTTCTATTAGATTCGATCTAGATTTGTTCTTAGTAGTCTAGTCTTCTTTCTAGTTGTTTTGTTAATCGAGTCTACCATTGTTTTCTGCCACCACAAGTCAGATCCGATCTAAGCTAAAAAGAGTCCTGGTTCTCACCTCTAGGCCGAGTCGGAATTAGTCAAAAAAAAACCTGCCGACTCTTCCGCAGCACAGAAACAGTCTGTTTCTCTGCTGCAAGTCCGTCTCTGCCACGGCTCCGATTCCTGCCGCGACAGGTTTCCAGCCGTTTTTTTCTGTCGCGAGTCCGAGTTCTGCCGTCAGGTCTGCCGCGACATAGTTTCTATCAGTTTTTCTGCCGTGGTATAGATTTTTCTGCCACGGCACAGTTTTGCACTGTTTTTCTACCATGTCAGACATACTAAAAATTGTGAAAGTTGCAATTTTTCCAAACCTTTAGCTACAACTATTCTATTTCAAAGGTGTAGGAACTTGCCCATTGAGACTAGTTTCTGCTCTTGCAGGCTGCTCGTAGGGTTTTGGTGATGTGCATTATAAATTAGCCGTGATTCATATTAAAAAAAGAATATAGCAAAAGAAAAAAGCAAAAAGAGCAAGAATCAATACAAAAGAAAAAGAGAAAAGAAAAGGAGAATTGAGCAAGAGGCCTAGTGATATATTTGTGCACCGGTAGATTGAGCAATCTTGTGCCTGTTTACTTTGAGCTTTTCTAGTGTCTCTCCAGCGTAGTGCAACACCCTTCATATTTGCATGGCCACATTTATCTCCACGTGCGTGTTTCTTCGGTTTTGTACGATCAGCACTAGGACTTGTTTGCGGTGTAGTTCGGATTCCATTACTAGAGCTCCACCATAAATAACCTGTGTGCCCTGTGATCGTTCTCCATACCCTTGATATTCACTTCATCACATCAGTGCATCTGTCTTTGATTTTGTTTTGCTAAAGCATCTTTATTCACTTTAGAACGGTAAGATTTGCTTTCTTGTCAGTTGTGAGTGAGTTTTGAGTGTTCCACCAAACAGATTTTGATTTTTGCACTAACCTACTAATCATGTATCTTAGTGCTGATGATGTCGTGTCGCAGAAAAAGAATGATGTAGCCCAACATATGGAAACCACCTTTGGTCCACATCATGCCACGCTAATCATCACTCCAAAGGTGACTCCTTCCATGCTTTGCCTTTTGTTGGTTGTTATGCGAGTGGAATCCTACTTGAGACAAATGCCCATGATGTGACTAGGTCCATGAACATGATGCCAAGAACATGCAGCAAGGATGGCCCTAAAGCCAAGACACCCAAGCAAGAGGCATGGAAGAGAAGACGCAAGAAGCTGCTGAAGCAGGACCGGAGTCCCCGGACCAGCAGACCGGAGTCCCCGGACCAGCAGACCGGAGTCTCCGGTCTAACACACCGGAGTCTCCGGCCCGTCTACGGACCGAGCCTCGAACCTGCGCCTGGGATAGTCTGAGACCCCCTCCGGAGGCGACACTGGAGACAGACCGGAGTCTCCGGCCCACACCAGAGTCTCCGGACCCCGCACCGGAGTCTCCGGACCGAGCATCGTGGGCCTGCGCGCCTTAAGCTGGGCTTGGCCCATGTAACGCCCCAAACTTCCTGCTTATGCCTGTTTTACCCCTAGCTCGTGGCTGGCCTATATATATATATGCCCCCACCCCCTCCTTGAAACCCTAGAGATGATGATGAATTGAGGCATGTGCCAAACCCTATATGTGAACCCCCTCTCAATAGTAAATCTATGAGTTGTACAGGGCCTTGGAGTCGGTGCCCTTCTCCAAGTTGTCAAGACCCTCCTCAAGTGTTTGGTCTCTCCCTATCAAGGATTCTAGTAGTGCTTGGTCTCTCCCCTTTGGGATTCTACTTGGTTGCTACTCACTCCTTGATTTGGATTCTACCATCCGCTTGCTGATCTCTCCTTTGGTGATTCTACCGCAAGGTCTCTCGCCAAGGATTCTATTGGATTGGTTGTTCGAACCAACAGGAGCAAATCGAATTGGGTGTGATTTGGCGTGTGTTTGTATCTTTACCTTGCATTAGAGTTGTGTTCATCGTGTTCATCGTGTTTTCCCTCACTACCGCCTCAAATCCGTGAAGATCGGGCCACTCCAAGGGTAAATCCACAAGGAGACCCATAACAACTGGTATCAGCAGCTTTTGGTTGCCACGGATTTGACTTCGCCCTTTGATTTCCACCATAAACTGGAAATTTACCAAAAATATAGCCCCAAATTGCCTTTGGATCGATCTCTTGTTTTGGTGAGTTGATTGTGGTTTTAGTCTAATAGAAACTTGTCTTTGGAGTTGGTCTACTTGTGCCCTGCCTTCCCCAGCCCAATTTGGTTGAAATTTTCTGGATTTGAGGGTTCAAGGGCCGAATTTCAGCTCAAGAACACGAGTTGTTTGTCGTTCAGACTCCAGACCGGCGGACCGGAGTCTTCGGCCCAGACCGGAGTCTCCGGACACCAAGACTGGAGTCTCTGCCTACACTGGATTGTCCGGACCATCAACACCGGAGTCTCCGTCCCTGACAATTTTTTGACCCCCTTTTCCTTTTTCGACTGATTTCCTTTTGACGTTTGTGTTTCGTGTGCGTGTCTGTCAACTAACAAAAGCTTCCGCAACGCCTCGCACTAGACATCGACACCACGGAACTCGAACCATCCCTCCACTAACGGTTGCAAGTGCGACATCACCACAAGGTATAACTTGCACCACCCTTGTTAACCCCTTCTTCCTTTGTGTGTTACCTAACCTATCGAGAGTAGCTCATCTTGTGTTTGCCAAAGCATTGTGCGCTTGATCTTGCATAAGTCATAGTGTAGAGGAATTAACATAAACTTGACTCCGTAGCATAGCAAAGAAAGAGGTACAAAAAAAGCTTATAAGCAGAAGAAAAAGAAAAGGATACCAATACAAAAGAGAGTCCAAAGCTTCTAAGCAAGAGTGCGAGCAAGAGCAAGGCAAGCGTACAAATCCGTTGCTTCTCCATCTTTTGGCAAACGGGCTACGGTCTCTCCTAGTGGTTGCACGATACCGAGCATTAGTCTTCGTTAGGACCAATTTCGTTCGTTGCTCACTTTCATAGTCGTGTTAGCCACATTAATCTCCACCGTGTGTGTATAGTCGTAGGTTCTCGTCACCCTTTTGACCTTTTCCTTTGACTTTGTTTTTGGTTGAATTTTACCCACTTTTGACAATAACCTTTTCGTTAGGTTGTTCCTTTTGCTATCCACCTTCCTACCCATCCACCATAGGCCTTTGTGTGTGTGTCTTGTGTATTCGCTTTGCTCTCGGCAAGAACAACCTTTCCAATTTTTGACTTGGTGAGGCAAGGTAGCACATACCATACCACCAATACCACCCTCGTTTCACTTGTGGTCAAACAACATGTCTAGGGAAAGCGGAGATGGCAACTTCAACAACCAAGATGGTTTTGCCACGCGCAACAACTTATGGGTGCAACGCCAAGAATTCAATGCCCAATTTGAGAGGCTTGAGAACCGGCTTGATGAAACTTTTCGAGAATTCGACTACCATGACCGGCAACACCAAGTGGAGCACAATGCTCAATTCCAAGCTCTTCACCAAGCTATTGCCAACCTCGGCAACCATCACGGACACCATTCAAGCTCGTCAAGTTCGTCTCGCGCGCACTCCTCAAGTCATCATGGCGACCCCTCGCGTTCCCATTCTCATCATGGAGAACCCCACCACCACAATGGGGAACATCAAGCTCGTCATCACCATGAACAAGTGGTTGAGCCACACCATCAACAACCGCACCACGCAAGACGTCATCGACACCATGATCACCAGTGCATCCACAACACCAAGAAGAACATGGTCGCCCTCCACAACAAGCTATGGTACAAGCGCCACCACAACCCCAAGAACAAGAACGCCATGGTGAACACAACCGCGTTGATAGGCGCCAACACCCGAACCATGACCATCGTCATCAACAAGTTCATCGAGCACCGCAATGGGATACAAGTGATGATGACTAGGCTGCACACCGCGCGAGACGCAACAACTGCTATCCTCAACCCCACCATCGTCATCAACAACCAATGAATGCAAATGATCCCGAGCAAAGGCGTAGACGAGACTTTGCGCATCAAGCTCCTCCTCAACCGCGTCCTCGAGAAAATCAAGCTCCTCCTCCACCACCACATGCACCAAGTGAAGCGAGCATAAGGCAAGATCGCCGCAACTACCACCGTGAACATGAAGAGGGCAAGTTTGGGAAGCTCAAGTTCATTATGCCCAAGTTCAAGGGAGAAGAAGACGCCAATGCATACATTGATTGGGAGCTCAAAGTTGACAAGATCTTTCGAGTCCACAACTACTCCGAAGAGAAGAAAGTTGCAATGGCATCCCTTGAGTTTGAGGACTATGCAAATGTTTGGTGGGAAGACTTCCAAAAGAATCGTGAGAAGAATGAGGAACCTCCAATTGAAACTTGGACCGAGATGAAGGAAGTGATGTAAACACGTTCGTCCCCGAGCATTATCGCCAAGATCTCTTCGACAAACTACAATACTTGAAACAAGGCACCAAGTCAATTGAAGAGTTCTACAAGGAAATGGAGAAAACCATGATGTGAGCTGATGTGAGAGAACTCGAAGAGCAAACCATAGCAAGGTTCCTCAACGGTTTGGGCCGCCCAATAAGGAAGATTGTTGACTTTCAACCGTACAAGAACCTCACCGAGCTCCTCCATCAAGCTACTAAAGCTGAGCGGCACTTGCAAAAAGAGAATGCATACGAAAAGCCCAAGTCATACTTCACGTCCATCAATGCAAATGCTCCCGCAAAGCCAACAAACCAAGCAACGAGCTCATCCAAGCAAGCAAAGACCGTGATAGCACCTTCCTCCAACACGACATCGGATAGTCAAGTCACTTGCTTCAAGTGTGGAGTGAAAGGTCACAAGTCATATGAGTGCACCAACTCACGAGTGATGCTTGCGGATGAGAATGGCGCAACCTACTCCGTAAGTGAAGAGCAGTATGAAGCTCTCACTCAATGAGCTATTGCAAGGACAGCCGCAATGGAAGAGGATGACACACTTGTATGCGGGCATGATCCAGGCCCCGCACTTGTCATAGCACAAATCTCGCCGACAAACTCCATCACAAGAGAGGACCAACGCCTCAGTATCTTCCAAACTCATGCCGGAATTGATGGCAAGTTGTAACTACCTCGGTGAATTACGCTCTTAGTTACATGCCTGGATGAGCGAAAGTGGTTAAAATAGTACGGTAGGGCCCAGGGCCACTCACGGTAGACCTTTTGGCCGCCCTAACCACTTTCAGAACATCGGGACAAGAACGAGCGGCGTAATCGGTAGGCGAAGGGTTCAACTACATACACAAATGAGTATGTATGCAAGCCACATACAACAGTCCTCAGAGCCATTCCATCTAAAAGAAATAGAAATTATTGCAACGCCATACGGCAAGATTCAAATATCCTAGATAGAGATAATATTTTAGGATAGCTCCTCATACATCACACATCAGAGTACCAGGCGGAAGCGAAAAACAAAGTCCGAGTACGGATAAGAAGCGAATCGGCATAAGATGCCACATAAATAAACACATCCCGCCCACAGATCTCACGGATCCCCGTTCCCGGAATATCTACACCGAATGATCGTTGCCAACATTATTTGTCTCCTCCACCCAGTATCCTTCTTGCGAATACACCTGTTCATCTGAATCAAACAATTTATCGTGTGAGACCCTAGGGGTACTCAGCAAGTCTTAATGCCACTAAAGGGGACACAACCTGGGGTGACACAATTGCAGCAAAAGATAATATCTAACAAGTCTATAGATACTCGCTAACCATCCGCCTAACCAAGATAGACGAATGTCTGGGAATTAAGAACAATAGTTATAACAGTATAATTAACAGATCCATCCTCCTCCTCGCTTACCAACGAGGAAGCGGACGAACAACCCCCATCCGTTGGCAGTTTTATTAACCATTCCATGAGTATTGCACTATTTACTAGTCAAGTACTTAGTCAATTTAAAAGCGGTACTTTAGTTATACTTGTCTATGATCGAGAAACTGTGCTCCAAGTCGTCCATAACCGTGGACATGGCTTTCAGAAAGATTTACCCTGCAGGGGTGCACGAATAGCAACACACACTCGATCAACCTTGGAAAAACCAACTCAAAACCCAACGAGGCATTCACGACAAAGCGACCATAGGATTCAGAAATATTTCAGGGGGCCACCCCATTAAGCTACCCGCAACGAAGCTAGCTGACTCCGAGACGGACTCAAGATTTGCGTCAATGGCTGTAAACGACTGGGAACCCGAAAGTGTGACTGGGCTTGTCGATACCGCGAAAACACTCTGCGTCCAAAACAGTACAGGTGCTCCACGCACAATATTAAATAAAACAGTAAGCATGGTATAAGTACAGAATAGTAACAAAGCCCCAAACTACTTTGTGGCCCCAAGAAATAAGCATGAATCAAGCTCTGGCTCAGGGGGGTCCATAAGGCCCCCCGGATGTGGATAGTGCGAATAGTCAAGGAACAGGAATCAAGTACTCGGGGTCCTACGGGACACAAGTGAGCAGGAAAAACCAAATAGCAGATATTGCTCACCGGTGCCTCTTTCATTAGTTGTCCCATTACTACTCAGGTTATGTTGTTTAGGTACCTCGTTATCCATCAGACTCTCACATACCCTACACATGCTTTTCTACAACTTGCATGGCTCAACCAACTCCTGTAGTAATGGCTCATGGGATGGAGGAACAAGCTTCGGTGGGGTTTAAAAGTAAAGGCTATGCAGTACTTGGGGTTCAATTTAATGCAATCGCGACTCAATGATGCAAGAATAAGATAGAGGCAATAGGTACTATATGTATGCAAGCATGTGGTAGTGCTTGCCTGACAGCTCAGTTGAAGCGAGAGATGGATCTGGGTAGAACTCCTGTGATTCCTGGTAATTCTCCTGCTGGGCGTCTATTCGAAGAAGAACCAAACAAAGAAGGGCCAACATAAATAAAGTGCTCAAGCATATGAATTAAAATGCGACAAGCAAACAAGCATGCCATGATGAATGATGCACAATTTACATGGCATTAAAGTAGCATGGCAAGGGTGAGGTGTGGGGTACAAGAATAAAGCATTTTATTATTTGTTTAGTCAAGTTTTATTGTCATAAACAGTTCAGATTTTTAAAAATGACATGATGCATGCTTCAATTCAGAACAAGGACTACATAGGTGGAACGGGCTCGTCGCGCTGATCGATTTAGACATATTATTTGTCAAATTTGGAGTTGTAGAATTAAAGTTATTAATTTATTAAGGAAAAGGACATTTTATTGTAATTTTAATTATCTCGAAATTTTAAAGTGTTCAAACATTATTTTGAATAGCATATTTGAAATCCTCACATTTTACTGATTCAAAAACATATATTATATGTATTATTTGGAATTATAATTTAAAAGTTATTTAAAATCTGATTTGAATTTGAGTTTAAACAATTTTGAATTGGTTTTGTTAAAACAGATAATTACTTTTTACACCCAAGTGAATTCGACCCAAGCCACTGACGGGTGGGCCGCTGCTGGCTGGGGCACGTGCGCGCCGAAAAATCTTTTCTCACCGCAGCTTTACCTAGCCACAACGAATGGCAGGCGGGACCAGCGGCTACAGGCCCACGTGACAGCGGCTGAGCCCGCAGAGGCTAGCAGGTGGGGTCGTGCTGGAGCACGGGTTGAGATTACAAAAACTGGAGTGCCTTTCTATAAAAAGCACGCAGCGGCTGGCAGGTGGGGTCGTGAGTACCGCGGGTTGAGCGAGAGTTAAAAAGAGGGGGCTATTTGTAAATCGACCATGACCCGTACTGTAGATCTTCTTCTCTGAACCGCCGACAGAAACGTGTTCAACCGCACGGCGCGCGGGGGACTCGATTCGGGGACCTGGTACTCGCGCGCGGGGGCGGGAGCCACTGGGGTAGTCCGAGAACGTTGTTAGGAGGGGGAGGGCTGACTAGATGAGGCGGGGCGTGGCGCAGAGGCGTGCAGACACCAGCGGACGACGGTGCGTGGAGAGTGCCCGGCGAAACGCCTGGCGCGGCTAGTGCTTTATGGCGAGGCAGAGGGTGTCTAGGCAGTAGAGGGGACCACCGCGGGGTGGTTGACGGCGGCGGATCGGGGCGGAACGCGGCAGAACATTGGCAGAGCTGGCGGACCGAAGATCTAGGGTTTCGTCGGGGCGGCGCTGGTCCTAGCGATCCTGGGCTTCTCCTCCACGTCTGCGTGTACAGGGCGAAGCAGATGTTCCCTCTCGGCCTCCTCGTCCACTTCCACGTCACCCATGTCGGCTAGATCGAGGAAGCGACGGAGGTGCTGGCAGTGGCCGGCGAGAGGAGTTGGCGTCGGTGCAGAAGAAGGAGGGGAGAGGCAGGGGCTCTGGGTGGATCTGGGGCTACCAGACGAGGGAGAAAAAGGGGTAGATAGAGACGGGGAGGGAGAGGGTGGCGTGTGGGCGCGGGGTAGAGGTAAAGTGGCTTCGGCCGCTTTTTCCTTCTCCCATGCACGTGCTCGAGCTGGGGCTCGACTTGGCCGGGGCAGAGGCATGGCAGGTGGGCCAGTAGAGAGGGAGGGACAGGCTCGGTTGGTGGGGCTAGCTCGGCAGAGAGAGAGAAAGAGAGAGGAGAGGGGCTCGGGTTAGCTAGGTGGAGGGCTCGGTTAGGATTTTGTTAGGGTTGGGGTAGATGGGGTGGTAGCTGAGGTGGGGCCAGCATGGTAGAAAGAGAGAGAGAAGAGAGAGAGGTGAGTGAGGTTAAGGGTAGGGTTTAGCTTAGACTAGGGTTAGAGAGAAATAGAGGAAACTAGGGTTAGGGCAAAAACACACTTGCCCATACATGGGTGGAGGGTGAGGATAAGAGAAAGGAGAGGACATGGTGTAGGTTTTAGCATGGTTAACTACAAGCTCCACCAAGTGTGTGATAAAGGCATGGAGATAGAGATGATAGAAAAGGTGATGAGAGAAAAGGTTCCACATGTCCATGCATGGCTGCATGCACTTGTGAGAGAAAAAGAGGAGAAAGGATTGATGCACATGGCAAAGATACAAGATCAAGGTGGAAAGGGGTTTAGAGAAAAAGAGAGCTCAAGAAGATGGTCCACATAAAAATCAATTAATAACCAAAAGAGAAACACATGGAGGTGATAGTTGCATGGCCCATGCAAAGTATTAAATGCCATGTTTTATTTTGTGAAAACAATAATAATAACATGGCATTATTCTTATGCATTCCCAAAAAGTGGAATAAAGGCCAAGCAAAAGAAATTATAGTTGAATCCATCCCAACCCACATGAGCTAGAGTAAATGCCAAAATAAAATAAAAGCCCATGGGCAAATAGGGTGGTGGAATTATAAGGTGGTGAAAAGAAAGGTGATGGAGTTGGATAAAAGATATGCCCCCAACTCAACTTGGGCATTAAACAATCTATCAATAACCAAATACAATATCAAGAGGCAAATACAATTAATAATGCCTATGAGAGAAGAACCAAATCAAAAGGGTTTTATATGATGCTCAAATGCAAGGTGGCATGATGACATGAGCATGATATAATTATGATGCAAAAAATATATGTAGAAAGTAGCATTTATATAGACTAGGCTAGTAGCATTGCAATTGTTAGACAATTGGGATGCTACAACTCTCCCCCACTAAACAAGAATCTCGCCCGGAGATTCCTAGGAAAAAGAAAAGACACAAAGAGAGACGGGTGTTCGGAACGAAGGTGACCCTCACGTTCCCAAGTTGATGAACCACGGAATGGTGCGACCAATACACCTTGCAAAACTTGCTAGACTTGTTGCGAGTCTTGTGTTTTGCTTGAGAAACAACGGGTTAGAAGAGTTGAAGGATTGTCGTGAGACAAGAAGGATAGGATGAACATAGCTTCGGTTTTTCGAGAAACAAGATAAAAGAATAGAACCACTTGTGAAAGAAATGGAAAGGATGGTGTTTCAGGGAGAAAGAAATGACACACCATTAAGATTAAAGATTTACCGATACGAGATAGGATGAATCTTTGTCTCGCCGGAAGAAAAGAGCTAGATTGGAGAGGTTTTGAACCACTATGACAATAGCATTGTATCTTCTCTCGGATTTGAGAAATGAAGTCTAGAACAATATTGCCTTCAAACAATAGAGTTCCTTGATATCAATGGAAAGGTTTAGTTAGACATTGTCGGATTAGATTCTTCTTGCGCTGGTAAGAACCAAAGGATCACGCCATTGAGGTGCGCGGATATAACTTCAAGTTAAAGAGGGGATGCTAGATTATGATGGAATCCTGAGAGGAAAAGAATATAGAAGATAAGAGATACTTATTGCTTTCTTTAACCTTGAGGCTAAAGCAATACATTTGTGACTGATGGCATCAACCATAATTGGTTTTACCAAAGAAAAGAATTGATGAAACAAAGGGAGAGATAGTTTCCTTCCATCTTGTTTGGGAATGTCGAGCACCGGTAGAACGACGAGGATAGAAAAGCGTTTGTGTTTGTTTCCACCAGATAATTAAAGATTTTTCTCCTTGTAGAAAGGGTGAGATCAATAACAAGAGATTATTGATTACTTTCTTCGAGAGAGCACTCCGTAAAACAAGGACGGAAGTAAAAGTATCGAGGGATAAAGGCCACTTCTAACTCCCGTGGAATGAGTGAAATTGCATCAATTCACCAATTCAATGTACAAGAGTGAATGATAAGGGTAGTGGTATGGTAGCTACTCCATCCCGCACCCAAAGCATTACTCCGTACATGAATAAGAAAATCATGTAACCCAACTCCCAAAGACATACTGAAGATCTTGACAAAAAGAACTCGTGGAACTCCGTAAGAAAACAAAGATTGATGCAAACGATTCGCCGGATCCAAGATAGATAAGGGTGATGATGTTGTCGTCATATCAGAAGTAACAAACCACCGGAAAGATATAAAGCAAGATCACGGAGACAACTGCAATATTCCACAGATAAAGAAAAAGATAGCACCACTTGAACAAAAGGATTACAAAAGATCTGAAAAATCTTCATGGCCTCCGGTGGATTGAGCATAGACGATAGAACGAGAGAGTTTCAAAAGATTACTTGACGAGACTGAGGTGAAAAGAACTCCATGTTCTTCTTGATTTGATTGAGAAAGATTTAGCAGTCTTGAGGAAATCTTCAGCGGAACGACGATGATAACTCGCCAACAAGGAAAAACTCTGGGTTTGATTGAAGTTGGATGATGGACTTAACAATGGGCTTGCTGATTCCAGAATTGAAGCGATGTATTTAGCAGAAGGACGTGGTCGAGATAGGTGACTTCAAGAAGCCAGAATTCACACTTTGAGAACTTTGCACACAGGCAGTGTTCACGAAGCTTGAGAGAAAAGGACACAGATGATCTTCCATGTCCTTCCATTGATATAGAATAAGCAAGCATATCATGAAGATATACCACCACGGATTAACAAGATATTCCCAGAATACCAAGTTCAAGAGGCGAGAGAGACGAACAAATGCTCGAAACACTTCCTGAGCTCAACGCTCTTTGAAAGATCAATATTAAGAGCACGGGTACGTGTTGAAGAAGATGCACTGGCAGAATAGATTATCTGGTCCTTCAGAAGAGAACAAGAAATGCCACCTGGTTCACATTGTCGATCGGATCGCCGGTTACAAAGATAAAGAGATCTTGGATAAAAGAACGATGATAGCTCATACCTTAAGAAAAGCTATCAGAGGCGAAAATATGAAATTCCCTCGTATCAAAGAGAATTTTGTGGATATGGAGTTCGAAAAGATGTGAAGCATGATAAACAGATGATAGACCATCGTAGTGCCTTGCGAAAACTCCGGATTGCCAAAGATACTTGAATATGATAAAGATATGATCATGGTATAACTCAAAATCACAAGAGATAACCGCCATCATTTGGAGGATGCAATTGATAGCATTAACCATACTTCACTCATGATGAGTGTCATATAGATATACCGAGAGCGACATTACAATCACAAGCATCGGATTGACACTTGTTATGTAATTAGCCCGAGAGAATTGATGATGAAGTAAAACTCCAGGATTAAGCGGCGGTGACAAAGAATGAGTTAGCATGAGCATGCCGATAAAAGGAAAATAGATAATGTTTCACACACGACTGAAGAGGAGTGTGGAAATACAGATGTATCAAAGAAAAAATTTCCGCATTTTTCGGCATTAACATACCAATAAATGCGCAAAGCCACTTATCAGATAGGGATTAGCAACTCCACATTCTGTGAAAACATCCTGGAAGGAAGAACACCCTTAACAAGATGGCACCGGTTAACCAAGAGTCGGATAGATGGCGTCAGTTTACAAAAGCATGTCGGTATGGAATGTACCAACAATTGATAACCAAAAGGCAGATAGCGACAACAAATTGGATGCAACAGATAGACAAAGAATTCACACACACACACACACACACAACCTATGGTACTACGGAACCCAGAACACGTGAATCCTAGTTTGAATTTTTAGAAGAGGATTGAAAATGTTACACTTCCTTACCAGAAAAGGGTGGGTGGGTGGGTAAGAAGAAAAATGGAAGCAGTCCTACTCTCACGTTTTGTTTTTCCCTAGTATACATAACTACCAAAAATATTTGCTAGACTGACAACGACCATTTTGGCTGAGACCCTGAAGGGAGGGATGGCTCTGAAACCAATTGTAATGACCTCGGTGAATTACGCTCTTAGTTACATGCCTGGATGAGCGAAAGTGGTTAAAATAGTACGGTGGGGCCCAGGGCCACTCACGGTAGACCTTTCGGCCATCCTAACCACTTTCAGAACATCGGGACAAGAACGAGCGGCGTAATCGGCAGGCGAAGGGATCAACTACATACACAAATGAGTATGTATGCAAGCCACATACAACAGTCCTCAGAGCCATTCCATCTAAAAGAAATAGAAATTATTGCAATGCCATACGGCAAGATTCAAATATCCTAGATAGAGATAATATTTTATGATAGCTCCTCATACATCACACATCAGAGTACCAGGCGGAAGCGGAAAACAAAGTCCGAGTACAGATAAGAAGAGAATCGGCATAAGATGCCACATAAATAAACACATTCCGCCCACAGATCTCACGGATCCCCGTTCCCGGAATCTCTACACCGAATGATCGTTGCCACCATCATATGTCTCCTCCACCCAGTATCCTTCTTGCGAATACACCTGTTCATCTGAATCAAACAATTTATCGTGTGAGACCCTAGGGGTACTCAGCAAGTCTTTATGCCACTAAAGGAGACACAACCTGGGGTGACGCAATAGCAGCAAAAGATAATAACTAACAAGTCTATAGATACTCGCTATCCTTCCACCTAACCAATGATAGTCGGATGTCCGTGAATTAAGAACAACAGTTATAACAGTATAATTATCAGATCCATCCTCCTCCTCGCTTACCAACAAGGAAGCGGACGAACAACCCCCCCTTCCTTTGGCAGTTTTATTAACCATTCCATGAGTACTGCACTATTTACTAGTCAAGTACTTAGTCAATTTAAAAGCGGTACTTTAGTTATACTTGTCTATGATCGAGAAACTGTGCTCCAAGTCGTCCATAACCGCGGACATGGCTTTCAGAAATATTTACCCTGCAGGGGTGCACGAATAGCAACACACACTCGATTAACCTCGGAAAAACCAACTCAAAACCCAACGAGGCATTCACGACAAAGCGATCACAGGATTCAGAAATATTTCAGGGGGCCAACCCATTAAGCTACCCGCAACGAAGCTAGCTGACTCCGAGACGGACTCAAGGTTTGCGTCAATGGCTGTAAATGACTGGGAACCCGAAAGTGTGACTGGGCTTGTCGATACCGCGAAAACACTCTGCATCCAAAACAGTACAGGTGCTCCATGCACAATATTAAATAAAACAGTAAGCATGGCATAAGTACAGAATAGTAACAAAGCCCCAAACTACTTTGTGGCCCCAAGAAATAAGAATGAATCAAGCTCTGGCTCAGGGGGGTCCATAAGGCCTCCCGGATGTGGATAGTGCGAATAGTCAAGGAACAGGAATCAAGTACTCGGGGTCCTACGGGACACAAGTGAGCATGAAAAACCAAATAGCAGATATTGCTCACCGGTGCCTCTTTCATTAGTTATCCCATTACTACTCACGTTATGTTGTTTAGGTACCTCGTTATCCATCAGACTCTCACATACCCTACACATGCTTTTCTACAACTTGCATGGCTCAACCAACTCCTGTAGTAATGGCTCATGGGATGGAGGAACAAGCTTCGGTGGGGTTTAAAAGTAAAGGCTATGCAGTACTTGGGGTTCAATTTAATGCAATCGCGACTCAATGATGCAAGAATAAGATAGAGGCAATAGGTACTATATGTATGCAAGCATGTGGTAGTGCTTGCCTGGCAGCTCAGTTGAAGCGAGAGATGGATCTGGGTAGAACTCCTGTGATTCCTGGTAATTCTCCTGCTGGGCGTCTATTCGAAGAAGAACCAAACAAACAAGGGCCAACATAAATAAAGTGCTCAAACATATGAATTAAAATGCGATAAGCAAACAAGCATGCCATGATGAATGATGCACAATTTACATGGCATTAAAGTAGCATGGCAAGGGTGAGGTGTGGGGTACAAGAATAAAGCATTTTATTATTTGTTTAGTCAAGTTTTATTGTCATAAACAGTTCAGATTTTTAAAAATGACATGATGCATGCTTCAATTCAGAACAAGGACTGCATAGGTGGAACGGGCTTGTCGTGCTGATCGATTTAGACATATTATTTGTCAAATTTGGAGTTGTAGAATTAAAGTTATTAATTTATTAAGAAAAAGGACATTTTATTGTAATTTTAATTATCTCGAAATTTCAAACTGTTCAAACATTATTTTGAATAGCATATTTGAAATCCTCACATTTTTTTGATTCAAAAACATATATCATTTGTATTATTTGGATTTATACTTTAAAAGTTATTTAAAAACTGATTTAAATTGGAATTAAACATTTACAGAAATCATTTTTATTTAAACAGAAATTAGCCAGGACTTTTTACACCCAGAAGATTCTAGCCCAAGTCACTGACGGGTGGGCCACTGCTGACTGGGGCACACGCGCGCCGAAAGTGTCTTTCTCACCGCGGTGCTACCTAGCCACTGAGGGTGACAGGTGGGTCCGGTGGCTACGGGCCCACGTGACAGTGGCTGAGCACGCAGAGACTGACAGGTGGGAACACGCTGGATCGCGGGTTAAGTGTGCAGAAAGGCGGGTGCCTTTTTGTAAAGAAACCACAGACACCGACAGATGGGGTCGGGCTGGACCGCGGGTTGAGCCAGCAAAATAGGTAGGGGTGTATGTGCAAAAAGGCGACGCTACTGTTTTTCTTCTCGGTGTTCTGACGAACCTGATGGTGACAGCGCGCGCGGCGCGGGACGGGGACTCGAACCGGGGATCTGGGCGTGCGCGCGGAGGGCGAAGCCGCTGTGGTAGGTCGGGGTTGTTGTCAGGGAGTAGCTGGGCGGCTATGTGAGGCGTGGCACGGCACGGAGGCGACGCCAGCGGCCGACGGCGCACCGAGAGCGTTCGGTGAAACGCCTGCCGCGGCAAGGGTTTAACGGCAAGGCGGAGGATGTCTGGGCGGGAGAGGGACTCACCGCGGGGTGGTTGACGGCGGTGGATCGGGGCGGTACGCAGCAGAGCGACGACGAGGCTGGTGGCCGGTGACCTAGGGTTTCGTCGGGGCGGTGATGGTTCTGGTCGATCTGGTCCTTCTCCTCCTCGCTGCCACGTCCAGGGTGAAGCAGGGGAACCTCCTTGGTCTCCTCGACCACCTCCACGACAACCATGATCGCTGGAACGAGGGAGCGGCGGCGGTTCTGGCAGTGACCGGCGAGAGGAGATGGCGTCGGTGAAGAAGAAGGAGGGGAGAGGGCAGGGCCCTGGGGTGGATCTGGCGAGGAAGAGACGTGGGGAGGTGGCTAAAAGCGAGGGAGAGGGACAGGGGAGAGGCCTGTCGGGCTCGGGGTAGATAAAGTGGCTTTGGCCACCTTTTCACCCTCCTCCTCGCGTGCACGAGCTGGGGCTCGGCTTGGACAGGCAGGGCATGGCAGGTGGGCCAGCAGAGAGGGAGAAAGGCTTGGCTGGTGGGGGCCTCTGGCAGAGAGGGCGAGGTAGAGAGAGAGAAGAAGAGGGTCGGGTGGAGCTCGGTTAGGAGGGTAGATGGCTAGGGTTGGGGCTAGCTTCGGCATGGGTTGGAGGAAGAGGGGCTGGTGGGACCTGCTGGCAGGGAGAGGGAGAGGCCAGCCTCGGCATGGTGAGAGGAGGGAGGTGAGGTGAGGTTAGGGGTTAGGGGTTAGCTTAGAACTAGGGTTAGAGAGAAAAGAGAGGAAACTAGGGTTAGGGTATAGATTAGGTGTTTAGGTTGTAAAACATGTTGATAAGATCAAAACAAGATGAAAGGTGAGGGCTTAAATTTAGCATAAGGTGAGGTGAAGGTGAACCCAAGAAAAAGAGAGAGGAATGGGTTTTATAGAAAGGCCCCATTTGATCATGCATGGAGGAAAAAAAATGGTGTTGATGAGAACATGGGGATGGTGGAGAGAGATGGAGATGATCCCACAAAGAAAGAACCACTTAAACCAAGAGAAAAGCAAATGGGCTAAAGGTGGTGGTGCTCTTGCATGGCCCATGCATAATAATTAATGGCCATGTTTATGCTTGTGAAAACAATAATAATAACATGGCATTATTCTTATGCGTTCCCAAAATGTGGAATAAAGGCCAAGCAAAAGGAATTAGAATTAGATCCACCCTAACCCACATGAGCTAGAAGAAATATCAAAAGAAAAAGAAATACAAGCTCATGGGATGGAATGGTGGAATTATAAGGTGGTGAAAAGAAAGGTGATGGAGTTGAATAAAAGATATGCCCCCAACTCAACTTGGGCATTAAACAATATATCAATAACCAAATACAATATCAAGAGGCAAATACAATTAATAATGCATATGAGTGAAGAACCAAAACAAGAGGGTTTTATATGATGCTCAAATGCAAGGTGGCATGATGACATGAGCATGGTATAATTATGATGCAAAAATTATATGTAAGGAGTAGCCATTATCTTACTAGACCAAGTAGCATTACCATTGTTAGACAATTGGGATGCTACAACTCTCCCCCACTAAACAGGAATCTCGCCCCGAGATTCTAGGAAGAAGAAGAAGACTCAAAAAGGGTAGGATACTTGGCACGGAGCTCATCTTCACGTTCCCAAGTGGCTTCATCAACGGAATGGTGCGACCACTGCACCTTGCAGAACTTGATGGACTTGTTGCGAGTCCTTCTTTCTGCGACTTCAAGAATTTTTATGGGGTGTTCTTGATAAGACAGATCTTCTTGGAGATTAATGAGTTCATGGTCCACGGTCCTGCCGGGATCCTTGAAGCACTTCTTGAGTGGAGAGATATGGAAAACATCATGGACCTTGAGTTGTTCAGGGAGCTCAAGAGCATAAGCAACTTCTCCTCTTCTTCCACGAATTTTGAAAGGACCGATGTATCTAGGAGCCAGCTTTCCTTTGATACCAAAGCGGTGTGTGCTTCTCATGGGAGTGACAGAAGGTAACGAGATCACCAGGAACATACTCCATGTCTGTGTGCTTTCTGTCATAATTACTCTTCTGGCGACTTTGAGCAATCTTTAGATTTTCAAGAATGATGTGAACTTTCTCCTCCGCTTGCGTTACAATGTCGGGGCCAAACAATATTCTTTCACCTGCGCCCGACCAACCAATCGGAGTTCCGCATTTGCGACCATAAAGAGCCTCAAATGGTGCCATCTTTAGACTTTTCTGGAAGCTGTTGTTGTAAGAGAATTCATCATAAGGAAGGCATTCTTCCCACTTCATGCCGAAAGAGATAACGCAAGCACGGAGCATATCTTCCAGAATCTGATTGATCCTTTCAACTTGTCCTTGCGACTGAGGGTGGTAAGCTGTGCTGAAGTTCAACTTTGTTCCCAAAGCATTTTGGAAACTTCCCCAGAACTTGGAAGTTAAGATGCTTCCACAGTCTGAACTGATCTCAAGAGGAACTCCATACAGAGAGACAATTCTGTTGATATAGAGCTCAGCCAACTGAATTGCAGAAATTGTTTCCTTGACAGGAAAGAAATGAGCTACTTTAGACAGCCTGTCGATGACAACAAAGATTGCATTGTTGCCCTTCTGCGACCTTGGAAAACTAGTGATGAAGTCCATCTCTACTTTCTCCCATTTCCATTCCGAAGGCTTCAATGGTTGTAGAAGACCGGAAGGTTTCTGATGGACAGCTTTAACTCTGCGGCAGACATCACACTCCGAGACATACTTGGCACAATATCGTTTCAAACCAGGCCACCAATATTGTGTTTTCAGGTCCATGTACATCTTAGTGCTGCCAGGCTGGATAGAAAGAACAGAATCATGCGCCTCCTTGAGAACTTGCTCTCTTAAACCCGGGTAGTTCGGAACAAACATCCGGTGTTCAAAGAAAAGAGTGCCTTGGTCGTCAACGTGGAAAGATTCATACTTCGGGAGCTGAATGTTGGAGATGATCTTTTTAGTGTAAGGATCACCAAGTTGAATAGAGCGGACTTTTTCTTCCAAGAGGGGTGTTGCCAGAAGGTTCACAAGATACCCTTGATCCACAATTTCAAGGTTGAGCTTGCGGAATTCCTCACACAAGAGAGACTGTTGTTCTTCCACCATGAGGTTGTTAACGTAAGCTTTTCGGCTGAGAGCATCGACCATGACATTAGCTTTTCCTGGAGTGTAGTTGATGGTCAAATCGAAATCATTGATTGTTTCAATCCACCTCCTCTGACGAAGGTTGAGATCAGGCTGTGTGAAGATATACTTCAGACTCTTGTGATCAGAAAAGATCTCACAACGGTTGCCAAGCAAGTAATGCCTCCATACTTTCAAAGCAAAGACAACTGCTGCGAGTTCGAGGTCATGTGTAGGATAGTTGATCTCATGCGTCTTCAACTGTCGAGAGGCATAAGCAACAACTTGCTTTTCTTGCATAAGGACCGCACCCAATCCTTGCAATGAGGCGTCACAGAATATTTGGAAAGGCTTTGATGTATCTGGAGGAACCAAGACTGGTGTGGAAGTGAGCTTCTCTTTGAGTGTTTCAAAGGTTGCTTGACATGCATGAGTCCAAAGGTATTTCTTGCCTTTCTTGAGGAGATCGGTAAGGGGCTTCGCAATCTTCGAGAAATTTTGAACGAAGCGACGACAGTAACTGGCCAAACCAAGGAAACTTCGGACTTCTTTGACATTTATGGGTGGAAGCCAGTCCATAATTGTCTTAATAGTTTCTGGGTTGACGGCGATGCCCTTGGCAGAGATGACGTGACCAAGGTAGGCGACTTGAGGCAGCCAGAATTCACACTTGGAGAACTTTGCATACAGGCGGTTCTCACGAAGTTTGTTTAGGACACACCGAAGGTGTTCTTCATGTTCTTCCTTTGACTTAGAATAGACTAGAATGTCATCCAGATAGACCACAACAAACTTATCAAGATACTCCATGAAAACCGAGTTCATAAGCCTCGAGAAGGTGGCAGGTGCATTGGTGAGACCGAAAGACATGACCGTGTACTCATACAGGCCATAGCGGGTGGTGAAAGCTGTTTTAGGAACATCTTCCTTGCGAATCTTGATTTGATGATAGCCACTTCTCAAATCAAGCTTAGAGAATACCACAGCTCCAGCTAGCTGATCGAAGAGATCATTAATCCGCAGAAGGGGATATTTATTCTTGATTGTTTTAACATTGAGTGCCCGATAGTCGACACAAAGTCTAGCAGTCTTGTCTCGCTTCTTCACAAAGATGGTTGGGCTACCCCAAGAAGAAGTACTATGTTGAATGAAACCCAACTTATCTTGTTCATCCAGCTGACGTTTGAGTTCAGCCAACTCAGCAGGACCCATTTTATAAGGCCGCTTGGAGATAGGAGCGGTACCAGGTTCAAGTTCAATCACAAACTCAACCTCACGATTCGGAGGCATACTTGGCAACTCTTTAGGAAAAACATCTGGGAACTCATAGACTACCGGAAGACTCTGAATACCTTCCATAGCATCATCATTCAGAGCCGCCAAAGAGTAAAGCTGAATTGCAGGAGTCAGACTTGGAGAATAGACTATATGGCCTTCAGGAATTTTTAGAGAAACCGAACGTTCATCACAATCAATCACAGCTGCATTTGCTGTTAACCAATCCATGCCCAAGATAACATCAATGTCAGAATTTCCCAGAATAATTAAGTAAGCCGGGAACGAAGAACCACCAATCTCAATTTGATTGTTATGGCTGATTTTAGAAGATGCCATTGTTTCTCCAGGAGAAAAGACCATTAAACGCTTGGGGAGAGGATCCATTGCTAACTCATTCTCATATGAAAACTTGTGGGAAACAAAAGAATGCGATGCGCCAGAATCAAACAAAACTCGGGCAGGAACTGAGTTAACAGGAAGCATACCCATGGCAACTCCAGGTGCATGCTCAGCTTGAGCGACGTTGACACAGTTGGCACGAGCAACCGTAGACCCAGGGTTACTGTTGATGTTGAGAGCCCGAGGTGGAGGTGCACGAACCATAGGAGAACTTGCCGCAGGTCTTGGAGGTGGTGGTGGAAGAGCTTTGTTGTTCATTGGACAATTCCAGTGCTGATGCCCAGTGTTTCCGCAAGTGTAACAAGCACCAGGTGGGCGTGGAGCAACGTAGCCAGGGACTCCGCCAGGCGCTCCAGGGTAGTTGTGGATGTAGCCCCTGGGAGCCGCAGTGAAGAAGTTTGGTGGCCTTGCCGCGTAGCTTGGCGGTCTTGGTGGAGCAGGGAGCGACGGTGGGGTGTTAGGAACCTAGACACGACGCTTAGAAGGAGCTGTCATAGCAGAAGAGCTTGCTGCATCACGACTGTGTTTCTTTGACTCCTCAAACACTTGCCTACTTGCTTCTTCCTGTAGAGCTATATGTTGGAGTTCCAGAAAAGATGCCGGCCTTGCATGAGTGATTGCATACTTCATTGATGCATTGAGCCCTTGCCTAAACCTCTTTTGCTTCTTCTTGTCATCAAAGATCTCATCGCCACCATACCGAGAAAGGTTCATGAAGTTTCTGATGTAGGTATTAACATTGTCAGTGCCCTGCTTGAGGTTGAGAAACACTTCCTTCATCCTTTCCATGACAATTTCTGACAGATATTGCTCTTTGAAAGCAGCAGTGAATTGCTCCCAAGTAGGCTGAAAACCAGAGAGATCTGCCTTGAGGTAATTTTCCCACCACAGAGCTGCATATCCCTTCAGAAGGTGAGTGGCACATTTGACCCATTCTTGCTCGGGAACATCCGCAGTCATCAGCAACCTTGATACTTCACGAAGCCAATCATCCGCGTCAAGTGGCTGATCATACACCTCAAATTGGCGTGGGTTGAACTTGAGAAAACTCTTGATGTCTCCTCGCTTGGGAGGTGGAGGTAGCGGAACAAACTCATTCCTCCTGACACTTTCCTCGAAGCGTTGCTGGTTCTGCTGCATAGCGCCCAAAGCATTTGCAATACTTGCCAAAGCAGCCCCCAGTTCAGGTGGTATGTCCTTCTCAGAACAGCGTGGTGGTGCCATCCTGTGATTGATATAAAACACAAGTCAGTACTATAATGGAGAATGATAATAATCCAAAATAGTACCAAAATGGAATTAACCAAGATTAAAGGATACAATTAACTGAGATGATATTAAAATATCAACAAAGTTCAAGGCACCTAGAAGATATTAAGCATAATGCACATGACTGAACAAGGAGTGTGGTACACCAACTAACAAAGAAAAAATTTCCGCAATTTTCGGCATTAAAATACCACTATATGCGCAAAACCACTTAACGAATCAAGATTAGTAACTCTACTAATTCAATATACAAGAGCGAATGATAAAAGTAGTTGTATGGTCGCGACTCCATCCCGCACTCAAATCATTACTCCGCACATAAATAAGTAAAAAAACATATCCCAACACCTTCTTCTTAAGATGAACCTAAAGATTAGTAACTACGGAAACAAACACCCCAAACAAGATAGCGTCGGATAACAAAGAGTAAGATAGATCGCATCGGTATACAACGAATCAGATAGATCGCGTCGGTTTACAAAGGCCTGTCGGTATGGAATGTACCAACAGTTGATAATCAAAAGGCAGACAGAGATAACATTTGGATGCAACAAATAGACAAGGAATTCACACACACACACACACACACACACACACACACATAACCTATGGTACTACGGAACCCAGAACACGAGAATCCTAGTTTGAATTTTAGAAGAGGATTGATAACGTTACACTTCCTTACCAGAAAAGGGTGGGTGGGTGGGTAAGAAGAAAAATGGAAGCAGTCCTACTCTCACGTTTTGTTTTTCCCTAGTATACATAACTACCAAAAATATTTGCTAGATTGACAACGACCATTTTGGCTGAGACCCTGAAGGGCGGGATGGCTCTGATACCAATTGTAACTACCTCGGTGAATTACGCTCTTAGTTACATGCCTGGATGAACGAAAGTGGTTAAAATAGTATGGTGGGGCCCGGGGCCACTCACGGTAGACCTTTCAGCCGTCCTAACCACTTTCAGATCATCGGGACAAGAACGAGCAGCGTAATCGGCAGGCGAAGGGATCAACTACATACACAAGTGGGTATGTATGCAAGCCACATACAACAGTCCTTAGAGCCATTCCATCTAAAAGAAATAGAAATATTGCAACGCCATACGGCAAGATTCAAATATCCTAGATAGAGATAATATTTTAGGATAGCTCCTCATACAACAAACATCAGAGTATCAGGCGGAAGCGGAAACAAGATCCGAGTACGGATAAGAAGCAAATCGGCATAAGATGCCACATAAATAAACACATCCCGCCCACAGATCTCACGGATCCCCGTTCCCGGAATCTCTACACCGAGTGATCGTTGCCAACATCATTCGTCTCCTCCACCCAGTATCCTTCTTGCGAGTAAACCTGTTCATCTGAATCAAACAATTTATCGTGTGAGACCCTAGGGGTACTCAGCAAGTCTTTATGCCACTAAAGGAGACACAACCTGGGGTGACGCAATAGCAGCAAAAGATAATAACTAACAAGTCTATAGATACTCGCTATCCTTCCACCTAACCAATGATAGTCGGATGTCCGTGAATTAAGAACAACAGTTATAACAGTATAATTATCAGATCCATCCTCCTCCTCGCTTACCAACAAGGAAGCGGACGAACAACCCCCCCTTCCTTTGGCAGTTTTATTAACCATTCCATGAGTACTGCACTATTTACTAGTCAAGTACTTAGTCAATTTAAAAGCGGTACTTTAGTTATACTTGTCTATGATCGAGAAACTGTGCTCCAAGTCGTCCATAACCGCGGACATGGCTTTCAGAAATATTTACCCTGCAGGGGTGCACGAATAGCAACACACACTCGATTAACCTCGGAAAAACCAACTCAAAACCCAACGAGGCATTCACGACAAAGCGATCACAGGATTCAGAAATATTTCAGGGGGCCAACCCATTAAGCTACCCGCAACGAAGCTAGCTGACTCCGAGACGGACTCAAGGTTTGCGTCAATGGCTGTAAATGACTGGGAACCCGAAAGTGTGACTGGGCTTGTCGATACCGCGAAAACACTCTGCATCCAAAACAGTACAGGTGCTCCATGCACAATATTAAATAAAACAGTAAGCATGGCATAAGTACAGAATAGTAACAAAGCCCCAAACTACTTTGTGGCCCCAAGAAATAAGAATGAATCAAGCTCTGGCTCAGGGGGGTCCATAAGGCCTCCCGGATGTGGATAGTGCGAATAGTCAAGGAACAGGAATCAAGTACTCGGGGTCCTACGGGACACAAGTGAGCATGAAAAACCAAATAGCAGATATTGCTCACCGGTGCCTCTTTCATTAGTTATCCCATTACTACTCACGTTATGTTGTTTAGGTACCTCGTTATCCATCAGACTCTCACATACCCTACACATGCTTTTCTACAACTTGCATGGCTCAACCAACTCCTGTAGTAATGGCTCATGGGATGGAGGAACAAGCTTCGGTGGGGTTTAAAAGTAAAGGCTATGCAGTACTTGGGGTTCAATTTAATGCAATCGCGACTCAATGATGCAAGAATAAGATAGAGGCAATAGGTACTATATGTATGCAAGCATGTGGTAGTGCTTGCCTGGCAGCTCAGTTGAAGCGAGAGATGGATCTGGGTAGAACTCCTGTGATTCCTGGTAATTCTCCTGCTGGGCGTCTATTCGAAGAAGAACCAAACAAACAAGGGCCAACATAAATAAAGTGCTCAAACATATGAATTAAAATGCGATAAGCAAACAAGCATGCCATGATGAATGATGCACAATTTACATGGCATTAAAGTAGCATGGCAAGGGTGAGGTGTGGGGTACAAGAATAAAGCATTTTATTATTTGTTTAGTCAAGTTTTATTGTCATAAACAGTTCAGATTTTTAAAAATGACATGATGCATGCTTCAATTCAGAACAAGGACTGCATAGGTGGAACGGGCTCGTCGCGCTGATCGATTTAGACATATTATTTGTCAAATTTGGAGTTGTAGAATTAAAGTTATTAATTTATTAAGAAAAAAGACATTTTATTGTAATTTTAATTATCTCGAAATTTTAAACTGTTCAAACATTATTTTGAATAGCATATTTGAAATCCTCACATTTTTTTGATTCAAAAACATATATCATTTGTATTATTTGGATTTATACTTTAAAAGTTATTTAAAAACTGATTTAAATTGGAATTAAACATTTACAGAAATCATTTTTATTTAAACAGAAATTAGCCAGGACTTTTTACACCCAGAAGATTCTAGCCCAAGTCACTGACGGGTGGACCACTGCTGACTGGGGCACACGCACGCCCAAAAGGTCTTTCTCACCGCGGCGCTACCTAGCCACTTAGGGTGACAGGTGGGTCCGGTGGCTACGGGCCCACGTGACAGTGGCTGAGCACGCAGAGACTGACAGGTGGGAACGCGCTGGATCGCGGGTTAAATGTGCAGAAAGGCGGGTGCCTTTTTGTAAAGAAACCACAGACACCGACAGATGGGGTCGGGCTGGACCGCGGGTTGAGCCAGCAAAATAGGTAGGGGTGTATGTGCAAAAAGGTGACGCTACTGTTGTTCTTCTCGGTGTTCTGACGAACCTGACGGCGACAGCGCGCGCGGCGCGGGACGGGGACTCGAACCGGGGATCTGGGCGTGCGTGCGGAGGGCGAAGCCGCTGTGGTAGGTCGGGGTTGTTGTCAGGGAGTAACTGGGCGGCTATGTGAGGCGTGGCGCGGCACGGAGGCGGCAGACGCCAGCGGCCGACGGCGCTCCGAGAGCGTTCGGTGAAACGCCTGCCGCGACTAGGGTTTAACGGCGAGGCGAAGGATGTCCGGGCAGGAGAGGGACTCACCGCGGGGTGGTTGACGGCGGTGCATCGGGGCAGGACGCAGCAGAGCGACGACGAGGCTGGCGGCCGGCGACCTAGGGTTTCGTCGGGGCGGTGTTGGTTCTGGTGGATTTGGTCCTTCTCCTCCTCGCTGGCGCGTCCAGGGTGAAGCTGGGGAACCTCCTTGGTCTCCTCGACCACCTCCACGACAACCATGATCGCTGGAACGAGGGAGCGGCGGCGGTTCTGGCGGTGACCGGCGAGAGGAGATGGCGTCGGTGAAGAAGAAGGAGGGGAGAGGGCAGGGCCCTGGGGTGGATCTGGCGAGGCAGAGACGTGGGGAGGTGGCTAAAAGCGATGGAGAGGGACAGGGGAGAGGCCTGTGGGACTCGGGGTAGATAAAGTGGCTTTGGCCACCTTTTCACCCTCCTCCTCGCGTGCACGAGCTGGGGCTCGGCTTGGCCAGGCAGGGCATGGCAGGTGGGCCAGCAGAGAGGGAGAAAGGCTCAGCTGGTGGGGGCCTCTGGCAGGAGGGTGAGGTAGAGAGAGAGAAGAAGAGGGTCGGGTGGAGCTCGGTTAGGAGGGTAGATGGCTAGGGTTGGGGCTAGCTTCGGCATGGGTTGGAGGAAGAGGGGCTGGTGGGACCTGCTGGCAGGGAGAGGGAGAGGCCAGCCTCGGCATGGTGAGAGGAGGGAGGTGAGGTTAGGGGTTAGGGTTTAGCTTAGAACTAGGGTTAGAGAGAAAAGAGAGGAAACTAGGGTTAGGGTTTAGATTAGGTGTTTAGGTTGTAAAACATGTTGATAAGATCAAAACAAGATGAAAGGTGAGGGCTTAAATTTAGCATAAGGTGAGGTGAAGGTGAACCCAAGAAAAAGAGAGAGGAATGGGTTTTATAGAAAGGCCTCATTTGATCATGCATGGAGGAAAAAAATGGTGTTGATGAGAACATGGGGATGGTGGAGAGAGATGGAGATGATCCCACAAAGAAAGAACCACTTAAACCAAGAGAAAAGCAAATGGGCTAAAGGTGGTGGTGCTCTTGCATGGCCCATGCATAATAATTAATGGCCATGTTTATGCTTGTGAAAACAATAATAATAACATGGCATTATTCTTATGCATTCCCAAAATGTGGAATAAAGGCCAAGCAAAAGGAATTAGAATTAGATCCACCCCAACCCACATGAGCTAGAATAAATATCAAAAGAAAAAGAAATACAAGATCATGGGATTGAATGGTGGAATTATAAGGTGGTGAAAAGAAAGGTGATGGAGTTGAATAAAAGATATGCCCCCAACTCAACTTGGGCATTAAACAATATATCAATAACCAAATACAATATCAAGAGGCAAATACAATTAATAATGCATATGAGTGAAGAACCAAAACAAGAGGGTTTTATATGATGCTCAAATGCAAGGTGGCATGATGACATGAGCATGATATAATTATGATGCAACAATTATATGTAAGGAGTAGCCATTATCTTACTAGTCTCCGGCCCACACCGGAGTCTCCGGACCCCACACCGGAGTCTCTGGCCTGAACGTATGGGCCTGCGCGCTGCCAGCTGGGCCCTTGGCCAATGTACCCCTTAGTCCGCCTAGACTTTCCCCTTTTATTCCTAAAGTACCCTTGAACTAGTGGCTGGCCTATATATGTGCCCCCACCCCCTCATGTAACCCTAGGCATAGATGATAGACTAAAGGAAACCCCCTTTGTGGAATCTCTAGTTTTGCCTCATCCCCTTCTACCAAAGGGGATCGACTATCGTCACCACCTCGTGGGAGTTTGCTTCGCGCCTCCCTCGTTGTACAAGGCCTTGGCATCAGTGTCCCTTTGCCAAGACGTCAAGACCCTCTCCAAGGTGTTCTTCCCTCTCCGCATGGGATCGAGGGAGCATGTTGACCGATCTTTCCTTGCGAGGATTCTATTGGACCGGTGGCCACCAGTGAGAGCAATCGGCCTTGTATCGTGTGTGTTTTTCGTGTGTTCATCGTGTTATTCGCGAGGTGTGCGTCCGCTTCCACTACCTTCTCCCTTTTCCATTGCTTTCCCATCGATTTGACCACGAGATCCATGAAGATCAGGCCACCCACGGGGATACCCCATAACATCTGGTATCGGCAGCTTTTGGTTGCCACGGATTTCTCCTCGATTTGGTCTTTTTCCCCATAAATTCGAAAATTCCACCAAAAACAGCCCCAATTCGTGTTTTGGATCGATCTGTGATTTGAGTGCGTTTTGGTAGGTTTTGATCCATGGATTACTTGCTAAACTTGTTGATCTACCTTCCCCTGCGTTCCCATGGCCTAATTCCTTGATTTCCCCCACCAATTTGGTGTTTTGGTTCGAGTTTTTCTGCCAAAATCGTGCCCCGTTCATGTTCTGGACGCACAGAAATCGACCGGACCGGAGTCTCCGGCCCCGGACCGGAGTTTCCGGTGTGAGTCACTCCAGACCGGAGTCTTCGGACCTCTAGACCGGAGTCTCCGCCCCCTGCTGACAACAAATCGGTTTCACGGTTTTGAGCATAACTTTTGCATACGAACTCGGATTTTGGTGTTCTTTAGCTCGTTTTGAAAAGGAGGAGATCTACATCATCATATCCTTGGTTCTTGCTATCTCTTCCATTAAAATTCCGTGAGCAAGGCGGAATCCACCAATAAAGGGTGAAGATCGTCGATAAAGGTATAAACATTCCGCGTCTTCTCCCCACTTGCTTTCCTTTGTGAGCTACACTATCTTTGTGTTCAACAAACACCTATTAATACTAGTTCCTCCTATGATTGCTTAGGCTATGCACATTTGATACCTTGTAGAATTCCGAGCAAAAGTTGTGAGCGCGCTATCTCATATAGTTATCTTGTATAGTTGTTGGCACAAGGAAGGGACAAGTGAAAAAAAAAAAGAAAAAGAAAAAGAAGAAAAAGAAAAGAAAGAAACAAGTGCCTCATAGAATAGGAATAGCAAGCTCGATGAACATCAAATAGGCGGTACTTTTGTGCATATCTTGTAGCCCACCAATTTTATTGCTATCGAACTAGCGTCTCTCGTTGTACTTGTGTGACACGAGCTTATAGTCTTCGCTAGGTAATCATTTGGTTCTTAGCTCACCTTCTCCGTCCCACAAGTCCCATTTATCCCACCGTGTGTGTTTCCTTGTATATAATTCCTATCTTGTGGATTGACTTGTTTTGCTTTGTGATCATCGTGGTTCTTTATTTGCCATTACAATATCTTCATTTCGGATTGTTCTTGGACACGCCACCTTCCATACCTATCCACCATAAGCTTTGTGTGTGTGTGTTTTTAGTGGTTAGTTGGTTTGGGTGTTCCGCGTGAACTTCACTTTGCTTGGTTTTGACTGCTCTCAAGTGTTGCCACTTGCACGATACTATCATCCAAGGTAAAGTAAGTTTGACGTTGCATCCCTAACCCTCCTACCACTTCCATATACACCACTTGGTCTTGTGAAGGATGATATCTATGAAGAATCCATGATGAGCCACCACGACTACGACTCCACAAGTATAGAGGACATGATGGAGCACTACACCGACAATGGCTCCGCATGCTTTGAGGACCCGGAGCACTACACCTATGACGGCTCCACATGCAAGGAAGACATGGATCACGTCATCAACTATGGCTCCTCAAGCATGAAGGAATTGGAGCTCTACATCGACAATGGCTCCTCATGCATGGAGCACTCCACCGACAATGGCTCCACATTCTTGGGTGATATGGAGTACTACATCAACAACGACTCCCCAAGCATGGATGACTTCGAGTGCTTCAACGACGATGCCTCACCAAGCATGAAGGACATGGCGAGCTTCACCAACTTTGAGGGCTCTTCCATGAGCCATGAAGAATACCTCCACCGCTTGGAGATGGAGGACTACTACGCCAACCTAGCGGAGACGCATCATCAAGAAACCATGACCTTCAAGGCCAAGCATGCCACACCAAAGGGCACCACCTACTTAGATGATCCACCTCCAAGGCGTCAAGCGCCACCACCTACTTAGATGATCCACCTCCAAGGCTTCAAGCGCCACCACCTACATGGCGTCATGCACCACCATCTCCAAGGCGATGAGCGCCACCACCTCCAAGCCACCAAGCACCACCATCTCCAAGGCGGCAAGCACCACAACCTCAAAGGCATCAAGTGCAACAACCTCCAAGGCAACAAGTGCCACCGCCTACAAGAAGAGTGGCGCCCCAGCATCATCTTCCAAAAGAGGCGCGACGAAGCAAGAATCTTCATCGGCATACATCCTCTAGAGATCATCGCCAACATCACGAGGATACAAGACGTTGTTCAAGGCATCTTCACCATGAAGACGAAGAATACATGTTGAGCACCATCCATAATGCGCAACCAAGCTCAAGAAGGCACAACCATCAAAAGAAGAGTGCCAAGGATAAGGAGCATCGTCGCGAGCGTCATGTGGATGACCAAGTGCGCCATCTACATCAACCTTTGGCAAGGCACGCCAATGACCTCCGTTGACACCATCATAAGGCACCTTCAACTAATCATGCCACCACCAAAATGGCACCAAGAGCAAACTCTCCTCCATGCCATCAAGCTTCAACGCCAAGACTTGACATCCTAGATGACACATGTAACCTCATGGATGAGGAGGACGAAGACCTTTACTTCGCCAAGTTAGACGAGTACGTCAAGAGGACTACACAAGCCAAGGTGCAAGAGGGCGACGACAAGGTCAAGATTGGTGAGCATGGGATTTTCCCTTCACCAAAGGAGGCGCATGGAGTTGAGAGAACCAAGCCTACCCCCATATGCTTGAGTGATGATGTGGTACCAATCCCATGTGAGTCTCCAGCCACAAAGAGTCTTTGGCCTGAAGACACCGGAGTCTCCGGCCTGCTGACCCCGGAGTCTCCGGACCCATCTCCGGACTTACCCCCAGATTCGAACTTGAGGACAGTCTGTCTGCCACTCCGGAGATGACACGGGAGATAGACCGGAGTCTCCGGCCCACACCGGAGTCTCCGGACCCCACACCGGAGTCTCTGGCCTGAACGTATGGGCCTGCGCGCTGCCAGCTGGGCCCTTGGCCAATGTACCCCTTAGTCCGCCTAGACTTTCCCCTTTTATTCCTAAAGTACCCTTTTACTAGTGGCTGGCCTATATATAGTGCCCCCACCCCCTCATGTAACCCTAGGCATAGATGATAGACTAAAGAAAACCCCCTTGTCGAATCTCTAGTTTTGCCTCATCCCCTTCTACCAAAGGGGATCGACTATCGTCACCACCTCGTGAGAGTTTACATCGTGCCTCCCTCGTTGTACAAGGCCTTGGCATCGGTGTCCCTTTGCCAAAACGTCAAGACCCTCTCCAAGGTGTTCTTCCCTCTCCGTGTGGGATCGAGGGAGCACGTTGACCGATCTTTCCTTGCGAGGATTCTATCGGACCGGTGGCCACCAGTGGGAGCAATCGGCCTTGTATCATGTGTGTTTTGCATGTGTTCATCGTGTTCTTCGCGAGGTGTGCGTCCTCTTCCACTACCTTCTCCCTTTTCCCTCGCTTTCCCATCGATTTGACCACGAGATCCATGAAGATCGGGCCACCCACGGGGTTACCCCATAACATTGTTATGGGTCTCCTTGGATTTACCCTTGGAGTGGCCTGATCTTCACGGATTTGAGGCGGTAGTGAGGGAAAACACGATGAACACAACTCTAATGCAAGGTAATGACACAAACACACGCCAAATCACACCCAATTCGATTTGCTCCCATTGGTTCGAACAACCAATCCAATAGAATCCTCGGCGAGAGACCTTGCGGTAGAATCACCAAAGGAGAGATCACCAAGAGGATGATAGAATCCAAATCAAGGAGAGAGTAGCAACCAAGTAGAATCCCAAAGGGGAGAGACCAAGCACTACTAGAATCCTTGATAGGGAGAGACCAAACACTTGAGGAGGATCTTGACAACTTGGAGAAGGGCACCGACTCCAAGGCCTTGTACAACTCATAGATTTACTATTGAGAGGGGGTTACCATCTAGGTTTTGGCACATGCCTCAATTCATCATCATCTCTAGGGTTTCAAGGAGGGGGTGGGGGCATATATATAGGCCAGCCATGAGCTAGGGGTAATGTTATGGGGTAACCCCGTGGGTGGCCCGATCTTCACGGATCTCGTGGTCAAATCGATGGGAAAGCGAGGGGAAAGGGAGAAGGTAGCGGAAGCGGACGCACACCTCGCTAAGAACACGATGAACACACGCAAAACACATACGATACAAGGCCGATTGCTCTCACCGTTGGCCACCGGTCCGATAGAATCCTCGCAAGGAAAGATCGGTCAACGTGCTCCCGTCAATCCCAAGCGGAGAGGGAAGAACACCTTGGAGAAGGTCTTGACGTCTTGGCAAAGGGACACCGATGCCAAGGCCTTGTACAACGAGGGAGGCGCGATGCAAACTCCAACGAGGTGGTGACGATAGTCGATCCCCTTTGGTAGAAGGGGATGAGGCAAAACTAGAGATTCCACAAAGTGAGTTTTCTTTAGTCTATCATCTATGCCTAGGGTTACATGAGGGGGTGGGGGCACTATATATAGGCCATTCACTAGTTCAAGGGTACTTTAGGAATAAAAGGGGAAAGTCTGGGCAGACTAAGGGGTACATGGGCCAAAGGCCCAGCTGGCGGCACACATGCCCATACGCTCAGGCCGAAGACTCTGGTGTGGGGTCCGGAGACTCCTATCTGTATCCGGTGTCGTCTCTAGAGGGGCCTTCTGGCTGTCCTCGAGCTCGATCTGGGGGTCAGTACGGAGATGGGTCTAGTGACTCCGAGGTCTGCAGGCCGGAGAATCTAGTGTCTTTAGGCCGAAGACTCTGGTGTGGCCGGAGACTCCGGTGTGCACAGGCCGGAGACTCCAGTGCTCCAGCTGCTGCTTCTTCCGTCTTCTCTTCCAAGCCTCCGTCTTGTCGGGCTTGCTGCTCCAGGCTTCCTCCCGTGCCTCCGTACTTGTTGGTGAACCTATCATGGATATGGAACGGAGTATGAAGTAGTATTCCATTAAAGAGGGTAGGAGGTGGGCTCGCATAGAGGAACGGATTCACCGTTGGAGTCCATGACGACTTGGCATAAGTTGGAGACCATGATGTGGTAGCGACCGAAGGTCGGGCTACATCATCTCCCCTCCCTTCAAAAAGAGTCGTCCTCGACTCTACAGGCTCATCACAAAGTAGAAGATGTCGAGAGACCTTCTTGATCCTAGGGTTTGCCATATAGTCGTCCTGGAAAAGATTGACTTGACAACACTTCAATGTTCCTTTGCCTTCCATGAAGCCTACAAAGCTCACAACAAAAGCGAAGCAACACTCAAAGCGTAGCCAATTCATGAAGATTATAGCATGAGTCCTCAAGTAGAAGGATGTCACCGTATGTTGTAGAAATAACTCGTTGAAGGGTATCCCTAGGTAACTCTCTTCGATTCGCCTTGTCAACTCTTGATCCATAGAGGTTGACGCGTACGCAATTGTACCTTCACACAACAAAGACCAAGCAAAATATGTTTGTGTGTGCTAGAGAAGCATGTCATTTCTGGCATATCCATTCTTGTTCACAACACTATTAGCACAACTCAAGTATCACAAACGAAATGCATATGCAAGGTCAAAGTGCATGAAAGTTGCTTGAACATCATCCAAATGTGGGAACTCAAAAACTCCATAAAGCGTCTTAGTGTGGCATTCAAAGCAATTGACTAAGATATAGATCAACATCTTTGATGCAAGAGTAGGAGAATTCGGCAAAAGCACATGCAGAAGAACATCCAAAACAACATCATTATGTGTGCAAACCAACCATTAGATAGAACAATTGTTCAATATGTTGGATGCCATACACATATCATCAAAAGCCAAAATCATGGGGGTATGAGTATAGCAAGCAGAAGCAAAAACAACATATTTGCAAACAAACTATATGAAAGAGCAAGTGGTCCTTATGTTTGTTGCAACAACAATACAAGAGACTTGTAAGCTCTTGTGACAATACATGCTCATAATGGCATTATGGTTGCACACAAAACATCGGAAAGATAAATTGTTCAACATTTTTGTGGCAACACACAAAGCATCAATATCCAATAGCAACGAGACATGATTGTCACAAGGTGAAAGAATACCATCAACATGCTTGCAATCAAACCATAGGAAAGAGCAATTTGTCAACATGAAAGATGCAAAACATGTGAAAGGTATCAGAGCTGGGTTTGATCTTGAACTCACTTGGGGGATGCTCTCTAGAGCTCTTTTTGTCAACTCGTGCTTAACCAAGGTTGACATGATCATGCGGGTACTTACACACATCAAACACAAAAGGAAGAATGTGTGTGCATGGTAGAGATATACATCATCCATCATGACGTATATCTTCTTGTGCACATCACCATTAATGTCAATCAAGTGTGAAATAGATGCATGGTGAGTATGCAAGTGGGGAACATGCTTATCACATGCTCAACATTATGCAAAGGCAAAGTATCACATGGAAATACCAATGAAGCATATGTGGTATCACAAACATTATCCATAGCATGCCAATCATCACAAGTCACCATGTCCACTAGTGGGATCATGGCATCCTCAACACCCTTATTTTTACCTTGTTCATACCTCTCATATGAAGTGGGTGTTGTGGTAGAATTGGCCTCCATGTGGGCGACTTCTTCATCATGTATGGGGATGGCATCATCTTCATCCACCATGTACATCTTCTTGGTTGGAGGCATCATCATCTCCAAGTTTGGTGCTTCTTGATCCATGGAACCTGGCACATCATGAGGAAACACACTAGAGGTAGAGGGTAAGTCGTTAGAAATCAAAGTGGTCTCACATGACCTATCAACTACCACTCTCAACTCACTCGGTGTATCACTCATGCCCTCCAAGTGGAAGCACTCAATCTCACGTATGGTGGAGTCGGTCATCTCACTCTTGTTTTCACTCAAGTGGGCTAAGTGACTCTCATACTCACATAGGATTGGTACCACATCATCACTCAAGCATGTAGGGGTAGGCTCGGTTCTCTCAACTCCATGCGCCTCCTTTGGTGAAGGGAAAGTCCCATGCTCACCAATCTTGACCTTGTCGTCGCCATCTTGCACCTTGACTTGTGTAGTCCTCGTGACGTATTTGTCTAACTTGGCGAAGTAGAGGTCTTCGTCTTCCTCATCCATGAGGTTACATGCGTCATCTAGGACGCCAAGTCTTGGTGTTGAAGCTTGATGGCGTGGAGGAGAGCTTGCTCTTAGTGCGATTTTGGTGGTGGCACGAGTAGTTGAAGGTGCCTTATGATGGTGTCGACGGAGGTCATTGGCGTGCCTTGCCAAAGGTTGATGTAGATGGCGCACTTGGTCATCCACATGACGCTCGCGACGATGCTCCTTATCCTTGGCACTCTTATTTTGATGGTTGTGCCTTCTTAAGCTTGGTTGAGCATTATGGATGGTGCTCAACATGTATTCTTCGTCTTCATGGCGAAGATGCCTTGAACGATGTCTTGTATCCTCATGATGTTGGCGATGATCTCTAGAGGATGTATGTCGATGAAGATTCTTGCTTCGTGGCGCCTCTTTTGGAAGATGATGTTGGGGTGCCACTCTTCTTGTAGGAGGTGGCACTTTTTGCCTTGGAGGTTGTTGCACTTGACGCCTTCGACGTTGTGGTGCTTTCCGCCTTGGAGATGGTGGTGCTTGGTGGCTTGGAGGTGATGGCGCTCGTCGCCTTGGAGATGTTGGTCCATGACGCCATGTAGGTGGTGGCGCTTGACGCCTTGGAGGTGGATCATCAAAGTAGGTGGTGCCCTTTGGTGTGGCACGCTTGGCCTTGAAGGTCATGGTTTCTTGATGATGTGTCTCTGCTAGCTTGGCGTAGTAGTCCTCCATCTCCAAGCGGTGGAGGTATTCTTCATGGCTCATGGAAGAGCTCTCGAAGTTCGTGAAGCTCGCCATGTCCTCCATGCTTGGTGAGGTGTCGTCGTTGAAGCACTCGAAGTCATCCATCCTTGGGGAGTCGTTGTTGATGTAGTACTCCATATCATCCAAGCATGTGGAGCCATTGTCGGTGTAGTGCTCCATGCATGAGGAGCCATTGTCGATGTAGAGCTCCAATTCCTCCATGCTTGAGGAGCCATAGTTGATGACGTGCTCCATGTCTTCCATGCATGTGGAGCCGTCATAGGTGTAGTGCTCTGGTTCCTCAAAGCATGCAGAGCCATTGTCGGTGTAGTGCTCTATCATGTCCTCTTCATAGATAGTATCCTCGGTTCCGGAGTCCCTAGACATGATTCACAAGACCAAGTGGTGTATATGGAAGTGGTAGGGGTTAGGGATGCAACGACAAACCTTACTTTACCTTGGAAGATAGTATTGTGCAAGTGGCAACACTTGAGAGCAATCAAAGCCAAGCAAAGTGAAGTTCACGCGGAACACCAAAACCAACTAACCACTAAAAAAACATACACACAAAGCTTATGGTGGATAGGTATGGAAGGTGGCGTGTCCAAGAACAATCCAAAATCAAGATATTGTAATGGCAAGTAAAGAACCACGATGATCACAAAGCAAAACAAGTCAATCCACGAGATAGGAATTATATACAAGGAAACACACACGGTGGGATAAATGGGACTTGTACAACGGAGAAAGTGAGCTAAGAACCAAATGATTACCTAGCCGGAGTGTCTGCCCAGAACCAGCCGGAGTGTCCGGCCCGGCCGGAGTGTCCGGCGCGACTCGGCCGGAGTGTCCGTCCTGCCCAGCCCCAACCTGGCGTGGACATTCAAATGGCCAGTTCGGACACTCCCCGGACACTACCCAGAGTGTCCGGCTATCCCGGACTGTCCGACCATTCCGACCCAGACTGTTCGGCCTAAAGATGGGCCTGCGAGCCTAGCTGGGCCTTGTGGCCCATGTACCCCCCCTACTTCGCCCAGAACTCTACTTTAATGCCTGAATTACCCCTGAACTTGTGGTTGGCCTATATATAGTCCCCCACCTCCATTGTAAACCGTAGGCATGATATTTGGAATTAGTGGAAACCCCTTGTGGATCTATCTAATTCTTGCGTCATGCTCCTTTGACAAAGGAGCACCAAATATCCCAAACCTCTTTGGAGTTTGCATCGTGCCTCCGCGTTGTACAAGGCCTTGGCATCGGTGTCCCTTTGCCAAGACGTCAAGATCTCACCGAGTCTCCCATCTCGTCGTGCCGGTTCGAGAGAGAGTCCTCCGCCCGATGCCGATCCTAGGGATTGCGCCGGACCGGTCACTGCCGGCGTGAGCTATTGGTGTTTATCGTGGTTTTGCGTGTGTGTGTTCATCACGTTCTTCGTGCGTGTGTTCGTCATGTTCATCCTTCCCTCCTTCCCCCGCACTCCACCCTCGATTTGAGTGGGATTCATGTAAGATCGGGCCACCCTAGAGGTTTGCCCTCAACAAAAATGGTTTATGGGAAAGCTTGTCACCTACCTTTAGAATTAGAACACAAAGCTTACTGGGCAGTTAAAGAACTAAATAGAGATTTTGAGCTCGCTGCTGAGAAAAGATTATTTGACTTAAGTTCTTTAGATGAATGGAGGAGTGAAGCCTATGAAAATGCTAGGCTCTTTAAGGAAAAAGTTAAAAGATGGCATGACAAGCGAATACTTAAGAGAGAATTTCATGTTGATGAGAAAGTTCTATTGTATAGGTCTCATCTCAGATTTTTTGCAGGAAAGCTTCTATCAAAATGGGAAGGACCTTTCATTATTGAAGAAGTATACCATTCAGGAGCAATAAAAATTTCTTCTTTAAAAGATAATACTACACAAGTGGTGAATGGGCAGCGACTCAAACACTATATTGCTGGGGATTCTTACAATGAAGATGTTGTTGCCTTTCAAGTTATAACTCCAGAAAATTTATCAAGGACCAAATTCAGAGACCTGTAGAGTCCGCTTTCAAATAGGTAACAGTTATGGTAAGAAAAGTTCTACGAAAACACTATCCAACTATATTTTTGTAGTTTTTAGTCAATATGGAAAGCTACGAAGCGAAAGGGGGACGGAAACGGAGCCAGGGTGGCTCAGACCACCCTGTGGCATGGGCCCACCCCAGGCCACGCCACCAGGTGGTGTGGCCACCCCAGACTCCGTCTCCGGCCCGTTTTCTCCCAATACCTTCCTTTTGATATGAAACTTCATAATATATAATCCCTCGGATCCCCCGAGGCTCGTATATCGTGTTTTTATCGTGTTTTTGTTTCGATCTGTTTCTGCCAGGACATACTCTTTGAAAGCTTAGAAGCACAATGGTGTCCGCCAAGGATAAAGGGAAGAAGCCTATGGAGGAGGATTTCCAAGACCCCAAGCAGGGGCTGGTACCTTTAGTCTCTTGCCCTACATCAACGGAAGCCCTACGAGTCACTAATGAGTTCTGCGATAAGTACCGAGACTTGCAGAGGAAGGTGGACATGCTTCAATGGGAGAATAATAGGCTTCGCAAGATGCTGGAAGATTTCCTCACGTCAACTAAGAAAATATTACCACCACCACCAAAGGAGTAATTCGTCATCAGGTTTGGCATCCCCTTGGTTTGTTCCAAGCTTGGGGGAGTGCCGCGGTATCACATCACTATTTTCTATCTTTTTACCTTTTTAGTAGAGTCATATCACGAATAGAGAAGTTATCATGTACGATGGTTTGCATTATGGAAGTGTCCCCTCTCTCGTTAGATATGTATCCCTTGGTGTGAGTTGCCGTTATGGAATATTAATGAGAAGTTCTATCATTTACTCTTTTGCGTATCTTATATTAGTTTTCAATTCGTGGTTATATGATTGATCTTGTTGTTAGTATTGGTATCACTTTGGGATCATTGAGTTAATTTAGTTGGTTTTGGCAAACCTGTCTCAGTCAGTAGCACACTATTTTTGAGAGTTGAAAGAAAAGATAAAAGTACTCTAAAGAAAAATAATTTCATCATCTTTCTTTCTAGATTTGCTCATAAGTCTAGTTAAGATCTTTTGTGCTTCCAAGGAAGATTGCATGTTTGTTTTTATCACTTGTATGTTTGTTTGTTTCCTTCAACTCTTATACTTGCTACCCAACCTTGCTAGCCAAAAACCTGTACAAAGAGGGAATTCTTCTCATGCATCCACTCCTTTAAACCAAAACCTTTGCCATTTGTGTCCACCATACCTATCTATTAGCATTATTGCTATTCCAAGTAAATTCTTGTTTTATCTACATCCCAAATTAAACTTGTTATGTGAAAATTAGTGATTAAAGCTCTCACGAACTTGATGGCACACTTTACTTTCTTGCACTTAATAAACTTGAACCATTATGCTCACCTATGTTGCGTATATGCTTGCGCTTTGTAAGTTGTGAATTAGCAGAACCATGCTGTCATGGGGAACGCTTTCAACATTGCACTGGTACTTTGTACCTAGTTGATATCATGTTCTTTTGTCTATGGATGTCGTCGTTGTGAAATGAAAGGGGAGCTTGTACGTCCGTGGAGTTATGCATGTGTGTTAGAGAAACGCCTGGGCCGCTGGTCTAATCCATGCTGACATGGTGGAAACCTGCAGCGTAACCATAACGAGCATCTATGAAGCATTCTTCTTATAAAAAAAGAGATAGAGATTGAGAAAAAAGAGAAAAAGAAAAAAAGAGATTATGAAAAGAGGAAAGAGAGAAAAAAGCACCATATTCCCATGGTAAATTAGAAGATTGCTAAGATGCTTGTTGTCTGCTTGCCTTGTCATTTTGATATGGGGATTCTTCCGTATCATCGGGCAATGGGTATGTTGAGGGCAAACCTCTAGGGTGGCCCGATCTTTCGATTCCCTTTCAAATCGAGGATGGAGTGCGGGGAGAGGAGGGGAGGATGAACGAGATGAACACACGCACGAAGAACGCGAAGAACAAACACACACAAAACCACGATACACACCAATAGCTCATGCCGGCGGTAACCGGTCCGACGCAATCCCTAGGATCGGCGTCAGGCGGAGGACTCTCTCGAACCGGCACGGCGAGATGGGAGACTTGGTGAGATCTTGATGTCTAGGCAAAGGGACACCGATGCCTAGGCCTTGTACAACACGGAGGCACGATGCAAACTCCAACGAGGTTTGGGGATATTGGTGCTCCTTAGTCAAGGAGCATGAGGCAAGAATTAGATAGATCCACAAAGGGGTTTCCACTAATTCCAATATCATGCCTAGGGTTTACAATGGGGGTGGGGGTCTATATATATATGCCAGCCACTTAAACAGGGGTACTTTAGGAATAAAAGACAAGTTCTAGACGGACTAAGGGGTACATGGGCTGAAGGCCCAAAGGCCTTTTCATGCCTGGCGACGGTCGGACCGGAGACTCTGGTGTGGTGGACCAGAGACTCCGGTCTAGACCGGAGAATCTGGTGTAGTCTCCGGACCAGTCTAGGGAAGGGTCGTTAGACTGTCCCAGGGCCTGGTGCAGGGGGTCAAACCGGAGAGAGGCCCAGAGTCTCCGGTGTCTTCAGGCCGAAGACTTTGGCAGGCCGGAGACTCCGGTGTGCGCAGACCGGAGACTCCGGTCTGAGAAGCTCCAGCGGATCCAGCTTCATGTTCTGCTTCTTGTTCTCCATCCTTGGGTACTTGGTGATATGTCGAAGCTTCATACCTGATGATGCATAGGGTAGTTGCATGAAGAAGCATACCATCCAAGGAGGTGTCAAATTGGCACGAGGAGAGGAGCGAGTTCACCTTAGCTTGTAGGAGTTTGGCTCGGGCATGAGTCATTGGTCCACTTGGGGGACTTGTTGGTGTAGATGTAGGAGCGTCCGTAGGACGGGCCGCATCAGCTCCCCCCCTTGGGAAAGAGTCGTCCTCGACTCTTCATGGTTGTCATCTTGAACATCTCCATGGTAGGGTGAGAGATCCTTGACGTTGAATGTATTGCTTGCAAGGTACTTGGAGGTCGATATGTCGATGATGTAGGCGTTGTTGTTAATTCTTTTAGTGACCTTGAAGGGACCATCTCGTCTTGGCTTTAGCTTGGAGTCACGTTCCTTGGGGAAGCGGTCTTTGCTTAGGTGTATCCACACAAGGTCACCTTCTTCAAAGATCATCTCCTTCTTGTCCTTGTTTAACCTTGAAGCTTGGCGAAGGACTTGTTGTTCGATAGTAGCTCTTGTTTCTTCATGAAGCGTCTTCATAGCTTGTGCACGCTTCTTGACGTCCATGTTCGTGCGCTCATGGAGAGGTAGTGGTAGGATGTCGAGCGCGGTGAGGGGCTCGAAACCATAGACGATCATGAATGGACTCATCTTGGTTGTTGAGTGCTTGGCTCGATTGTAGGCGAACTCGGCGAGTGGAATACATTCCTCCCAATCCTTCAGGTTTTTCTTGATCAACACATGAAGGAGAGTTCCGAGGTTTCGGTTGACAACTTCGGTTTGGCCATCAGTTTGAGGATGTGATGCGGATGAGAAGAGGAGCTTGACGCCGAGCTTGGCCATGAGGGTCTTCCATAAGTAGCTCATGAATTTGACGTCGTGGTCGGAGACAATTGTCCTTGGCACACCGTGAAGATGGACGATTTCCTTGAAAAACAGATTTGCAACATGTGAAGCATCGTCGGTCTTATGGCACGGTATGAAGTGTGCCATTTTGGAAAAACGATCCACAACAACAAATATAGAATCATGACCATGCTTAGATCTAGGCAATCCTAACACGAAATCCATGCTAATGTCGGACCAAGGTGTATGAGGAATAGGCAATGGCATATAAAGACCATAGGGATTAGCTTGCGACTTAGCTTGAACACATGTCGTGCATCGTTGAACGTAGCGCTCCATGTCACGCTTCATCTTGGGCCAAAAGTAGTGAGTGGAGAGCATGTCCAATGTCTTGTCGCGGCCAAAGTGACCCATGAGGCCTCCACCATGAGATTCTTGGAGGGTAAAAAGTTGAAGCGACGACTTCGGAATGCATAGCTTGTTTTATTTAAATAGAAAGTCCTTATGCAAATAGAAATCATCAACTCCTTTGTCATTGGAGCACTTTGCGAAAATTGGTTCAAAGAATGGGTCGGAAGCATGCAAAGATTTTATTTCCTCAAGACCCAACACGTTGATTTCAAGTCTCATAACAAGGCTTGTATGTTTGCGAGACAATGCGTCCGCAACTACATTATCTTTGCCCTTCTTATACTTGACAATGTACGGAAAAGACTCCATGAACTCAACCCACTTAGCGTGTCTCCTGCTCAAGTTAGCTTGGCCCTTGAGATATTTCAACTACTCGTGGTCACAATGTATGATAAATTCCTTGGGCCAAAGGTAGTGTTGCCAAACTTGAAGGACACGAACTAAGGCAAAAAGCTCTTTGTCATAAATTGGATTGTTGAGGCGAGCACCATCAAGTTTCTCGCTATGGTAGGCTATAGGACGTCTGTTTTGCATAAGGACTCCTCCAATGCCAATACCACTAGCATCACACTCTATCTCAAAAGTTTTTGTGAAATCCGGTAACGCAAGGAGAGGTGCTTCGGTGAGCCTCATTTTAAGTTCATGAAAAGCTTTTTGTTGTTCTTTGCCCCACACGAAGGTGACATTCTTTTTGGTTAAATCATTAAGGGGACAAGAAATGGTTGAAAAGTCTTTCACAAAGCGACGATAGAAACCAGCCAACCCATGAAAACTTCGGAGTTCACTCACATTTGTTGGGATGGGCCAATCTCGTATGTCTTTTACCTTGGAAACATCAACTTCTATTCCCTTCGAAGAAACAACAAATCCAAGAAAAATCAACTTATCTTTAGCAAAAGTGCACTTGGGAAGATTAGCATAAAGCTTTTCATGTCGAAGGATTTGCAAAACTTCCTTGACAAGTGTTATATGGTCCTCAAGTGATTTGCTATAAACAAGAATATCATCAAAATAGACAACAACAGTTTTTCCAATGAGAGAACGCAAGATATGATTCATTAGGCGCATGAAGGTGGATGGGGCATTAGACAAACCAAAGGGCATACATAGAGACCAAGTTTGGTCTTGAAGGCGGTTTTCCACTCATCACCTTCAGCCATGCGTATTTGATGGTAACCACTACGAAGATCAATTTTCGAAAAAATAGTGGCTCCACACAACTCATCAAGCATGTCATCGAGACGTGGTATGGGATGTCGATAACGCACGGTGATAGCATTGATTGGACGGCAGTCCATGCATAACCGTAACGTATCATCCGTCTTTGGAACAAGAATCACGGGTACAGCACTTGGACTAGTGCTAACTTGGATCAAACCTTTGGAGACGAGTTGGTTGATTTGACGTTCAATCTCCTTCGTCTCCTCTGGGTTCATGCTGTAGGCGGCGCGGTTTGGAAGAGGTGCGCCGGAGATGAGGTCAATGCGATGTTCTATGCCGCGAAGAGGAGGTAGTCAATGTAGGAGCTCTTCGGGGAACACATCCTTGAATTCCTGCAAAACACTCATCAAAGATGGAGGAACATTGGTTCATTCGTTAGTTCCTTGCGCTAGTCCCTTGCAAAGGAGGACATAGTGCAAGATGGATGGGTTGTTCCGAACATCTCTCATCTCACTTTTGGTGGCAAGGAGAACACTCTTAGTTTTTCCACTCGAGTTTGGCTTGTGGCTCTCACTCACTATGAGGTGGTTCTCTCTCTCACCGCTCTTCTCACAAGTAGGTGTTGTGCTTTGCGTCCTCGCTAAAGCCTTTGCATTGTCCGCAATTATTTGGCTAGGAGTCATCGGTTGCAAAACACATGTTTTGTTGAGCCATTTGAAGGTGTATATATTGGTGCGACCATCATGTTGAGCAGCCTTGTCAAATTGCCATGGTCGACGAAGAAGCATGTGGCAAACTGTCATAGGAACCACATCACATTCCACCGTATCTTTGTAAGGGCCAATGAGGAAGGAGACCGATACGGTATGCTTGATCTTCACGGACCCTTGGTCACTTAGCCATAGCACGTGGTAGGGGTGCTTGTGTGGATGGAGGGTGAGATTGAGCTTCTCACACAACTCGATGCTAGCAAGGTTGTGGCAACTCCCTCCGTCAATGATCACCTTGATAGATTTTCCATTGATATCGGCTCGTGTTTGGAAGATATTGGAGCGTTGGTCTTCATGCTCTTGTGATTGAGTGGTCAAGATCCTTGTGATGACAAGCGATGGACTTGCGTCATGTTCACACATGAGGAGTTCTTGATTATCCTCCACTCGTTGCCTTGCCATTGCTTCCTTGACACGGGCATCAAACTCATCTTCACTCAAGTACTCTTTATCACCATTGTCATGGATGCACAAGAATTTCTTGTTTCCACATTCGGCTGACTTGTGTCCTTTCCCTCCACACTTGTAGCATTCACCGTTAAAAGGTGTATCACTCTTTGCTTGCTTGCCACTTGGGGGCAGTTTTCCTTGAGGAAGTGTGGGCTTGAAGGAAGGCTTGGAGGTACTTGAGGAGCTTCCATTGAAAGTTGTTGGTGTAGCGGTTGAAGCTTGCTTGTAGGTGAAGTATGTCTTGGGCTTGTTGTACTTGATATCCTCTTGCACTTGACGTTCAGCCTTTGTTGCGATGTGCACAAGCTCAACCATGATGTTGTATGTTTGGAACTCGACAATGCGCTTGATTGGGTGATTCAAGCCAATAAAGAAACGTGACATTGTTTGCTCCATGCGCTCATCAATGTTGGCGCGAATCAAGTTGAGTTCCATTTCCTTGAAGTACTCTTCCACGGTCTTTGTCCCTTGACGAAGCGCTTGAAGGTTGTTGAAGAGGTCACGCGTGTAGTGCGCGGGGACAAACCGGGATCTCATGTGAGCCTTCATGTCATGCCAAGTTGTGATTGGCGGATCTTGTCTTGCATCACGAGCAACTTGAACTTGTTCCCACCAAAGGTTGGCGTAATCATCAAACTCTAGCGAAGCCATGGCGACCATCTTCTCGTTGCTATAGTTGTGCATGCGGAAGATCTTGTCGACTTTGAGTGCCCACGAGAGGTATTCTTCAGGGTCATTGGATTCGGTGAACTTGGGTATTGTGAACTTGAGCTTGCCAAAAGTTTCTTCATCATTGCGGTCATTGCGACGAGCTTGGTGACCTTGTTGATGATCTTGTAGTTGGGGAGGTGGAACTTGGTTCTCGCGTCCTTGTTGCGGAGCTTGCTCTTGGTATTGTTGTTGAGGAGCTTGCTCTTGCTCTTGGCGTGGTTGTTGACGTGGTTGAGGCGCTTGGGCCTCATGGTGGTGAGGTTGTGGAGCCTCTAATGCGGATGATGCCGAAGAGGAGGCTCGTTCCTCAGTTGGTGATGTTGGTTAGGCACATGGGCCTCACGGTGAAGAACATGGTCATGAGCTTCTTGACGTGGTGGGTGTCGCTCAACTTGTATCACTTGACGCTCCAAGTTTTGTTGATTTGGAGGAGGCGCCTCGTGATGACCATGGTGTCGTTGTTGACGTTCATGACATTGATGACGAGGAGGAGGATCTTGGAGAGCTTCACGTCGATGGTGGTAGACTTGCGGTTCCTCTTGTGGTTGCTCTTGTTGGATCACTAGTGCCCTTGCGTGATGATGGTGTGCTTCTTGCCTTTCTCGTGGCCTTGAAGAGAGGTCACCATCATAGCTTGACGTTGCGGCATGCCGTGGGGAAGGTACATAGTTCGAAGAGGTTCCATCTTCAACCACGGGGGCATCATTGCGTCTTTGAGAACTTTGATGTAGATCTTGTGGAAGAGGTGCATGACGACGCGAAGAACTTGAAGAGCCGGATGCGCGTGAACGTGGTCTTGCCATGCCGTCGATGAGGCGTCGAAGATTGTCATTTGTTTCGGCGACGGAGCGTTGGAGCGCTTCATTTTGGTGGCCGAAGTTGTGATGCATTGCATGCATTTGTCGTTCGAGGCCGTCAAAGCGGTTGTCGATGTTCTTGAACTTGGCTTGCATCTCGCCAAATTGTTCATCTTGTCGTGTCTGAAGGGCTTGGCAACGTTCACGGAACTCTTGTCGAACGATGAAGTGACTTGCGCGCGTCATGTACGGACCTTGATCTTCTTCTTGGGGAGGTGGTTGGCTCGTCTCACCGTGCCTATCCATCATGCAAAACACACAAGTATTGTATATGGAAGTGGAATATGGTGGTGTTAGCCTTGTACCTCACCTTGGGGATTGCACCAAACTAGAAACCACAAGTGAGAGCTATACGCGTGCAAAGTGGAAATGCAAAGAAAACTCGCACTAAAGAAAGAACTAGCTTTCAAAAGCTTGTTCGTGGTAGGATAGGATTGTGGAAAGCCAAAGAACCAACCAAAAGAAAAGGGATAGTCAAATGTGGGTAAAATCCAACAAAACTCAAGTCAAAGGCGAAGGTCAACAACTCAAAAGGGTGATGGGAACCTACGACTATGTACACACACGTGGAGAAAGTTGGGATTGACACGACTATGAAAATGAGCAAACTAAACGTCCTAACAAAGACTAAGCTCGATGTCGTGCCAATGCAAGGAGAGACCGTGGCTCGTTTGCAAAGAGGAAAAGTGAGCAACGGATTTGTGCACTTGCCTTGGGCGCTCTTATTTCTCTCTTGCTTACAAGCTTTGAGACTCTCTTTGGCAAGGGGAGACTATGTTTCTTTTGCTTTTTCTTTGGATCTTTTTCTGTGTTTTTTTTTGCTCTCCCTTGATGCTACCTAGTCACACTTGATATCGCTCTTGCACTCTCACTATCCAAGGACAAATGCACAATGCTTAAGCAAACACAAGATGAGCCACTCTCATGGGATAGGTACACACAAAGGAAGATGGGGGTTAACAAGGTGACGCAAGTTATATCTTCTTTGATGATGAACTTGGCGTCGGTGGTGCGGGATGATGTTCATGGTCCGTGGTGTCGATGAGCGCGGAAGTTGATGATGCGGAAGCTTGCTGGTAGTTGCTGACACGCACACGGGACACGAGAAAACAAAGGAGATTAGCCAATGCGAAAAATGAGGCAAAACTGTCAAAACTGGCGTCACAGCCAGACACTCCGATCTGTCTGGGCCGGATACTCCGGTCTGGCTGGACACTCCGGTCTAGTTCGGCCGGACACTCCGGTCGGTACGTGCCGGACACTCCGGCGTGGGTTCCCTGCTCATGTTCTTGAGCGGAAATCCTCGCCTTCGGGCCTCAAATCCGCAAAAAACTAGCCAAATCGGGCTGGGGAAACGCAGGATAAAGCTAGACCAACTCCTTAGACAAGGTTTGGTCGGATCAAAACCACAAATAACACTCCAAATCAAGAGATCGATACGAAGGCAAATATGGGCTGTTTTTTGTGGGGATTTTCGAATCTTTGGTGGATAGAAGAAAAAATTGTGGGGGAAATCGTGAGCAACGAAGCTCTTGATACCAATATGTTGAGGGCAAACCTCTAGGGTGGCCCGATCTTTCATGATTCCCTTTCAAATCAAGGATGGAGTGCGGGGAGAGGAGGGGAGGATGAACGCGACGAACACACGCACGAAGAACACGAAGAACACACACACACACAAAACCACGATACACACCAATAGCTCACGCCGGCGGTAACCGGTCCGGCGCAATCCCTAGGATCGGCGTCGGGCGGAGGACTCTCTCTCGAACTGGCACGGCGAGATGGGAGACTCGGTGAGATCTTGACGTCTAGGCAAAGGGACACCGATGCCTAGGCCTTGTACAACGCGGAGGCACGATGCAAACTCCAACGAGGTTTGGAGATATTGGTGCTCCTTAGTCAAGGAGCATGAGGCAAGAATTAGATAGATCCACAAAGGGGTTTCCACTAATTCCAATATCATGCCTAGGGTTTACAATGGGGGTGGGGGTCTATATATAGGATAGCCACTTAAACAGGGGTACTTTAGGAATAAAAGACAAGTTCTGGATGGACTAAGGGGTACATGGGCCGAAGGCCCAAAGGCCTTTTCATGCCTGGAGGCGGTCGGACCGGAGACTCTAGTGTGGTGGACCGGAGACTCCGGTCTATACCAGAGAATCCGGTGTAGTCTCCGGATCAGCCTCCGGAGGGGTCGTCAGACTGTCCCAGGGCCTGGAGTAGGTGGTCAGACCGGAGAGAGGGCCGGAGTCTCCGGTGTGTTCAGGCCGGAGACTTTGGTAGGCCAGAGACTCCAGTGTGCGCAGACCAGAGACTCCGGTCTGAGCAGCTCCAGCTTTATGTTCTGCTTCTTGTTCTCCATCCTTGGGTGCTTAGTGATGTGTCGAAGCTTCGTACCTGATGATGCATAGGGTAGTTGCATGAAGTAGCATACCATCCAAGGAGGTGTCAAATTGGCACGAGGAGAGGAGCTTGTTCACCTTAGCTTATAGGAATTTGGCTTGGGCACGAGTCATGGGTCCACTTGGGGTACTTGTTGGTGTAGATGTAGGAGCGTGAGTAGGACGGGCCGCATCAGGGTACCCCGTTGGCGGTTCTCTATGATGCACATATGCTTATGATGACAAGAACTTACCGGTGACTAAACTTGAGTAGCATGAGGAGCGGCCCTCGTATTCAAGAGACATGAGATTCTCAACTTACAACTTGTCAATGCATATCCTCATATTTGATCACTTTAACCTTAATCACCTAAAGATGCCTATGATAGGGGCAATGAGAGCTGAAAGCTAGTAAGTATCATAATTTTTGGGAGCTCTTTATGAGACTTGTAATCCCTGCTTCCCTCTGCGAAGGGCCTTTCTTTTACTTTTTAGTTGAGTCAGTAAACCTACTCCCTTCTATCTCAGCAAGTATTTTGAGTTGTTGTGTTTCATTCATTCATATGATGATTTATTCAATCATGTTGCTTATGTTCCTTGTTTTGCACATTGCTCTTATCTTGATGTATCATTGAAAACTAGTTATTTGTGAACTCCAGCAAATTATCAACTATTCTTCGACCAAGAGCTAAGTTTGCCATTACAAATTATGATTCACTTTATGTATCTTTATTGTGTTTCCTTTACTCGTTGCAAGTTGAGTTATATAATAGTGAGTTGTCTTCTATTATGATCTATGTATGGATGAATGTTGATGAGGACATCCCTACAGTTACACCTACCCCAATTACTAATGAAGATGTTCCCATTGCAAAGAAGGATCAATCCAATGAGATAAGGATTGGACCAATCACAAGAGCTCGTGCTAAGCTACTAGAACAACAGGTGAACTTGTTTCTTAATGAACCTGGTGTTTTAATCAATGAGAATTTTATACTACCTAAGTCTATGCATTTATGTATGATCAGGTTCGTTGGAGAGACAAGCATGGCGCGAGGAAGAGAAGGGCTACAAGAGGAGCCTAGCATGATGATCGCCCGAGGATGCACGAGGGAGGAGCGGGAGGAAGGCGCAAGAGAAGATCATCAAAACGAAGGCCACCGAGAGTTAGAAGGTGACCAAGAAGGAAGATTCAATTCGGACAGACAGAAGTTCTGAAATTGAAACAGACGTGGTTTCCGCATACCAACTCGGAATTAAGAAAATAAGTACTTGTTGGAAAGATAATTCTGAGATATTTCCAACGGATACTTGCACGTCTCCCAATTCCTTACGAGCTGTGCGCAGCAACCAAAACAAGTCGACATATGTTTTATGTCAGTTTACAAATAGAGTCCTTTTAAGTTAGGAAAGTTAGAGATATGTTTGGTTTTGACCCCCACTCTATGTTGGACGTCCAACAGCCTTTATATAGGCCTGTAAATCATGGTTTTCAGGGTTTAGACCACGTTAAAATATTTTGGAGTTGTTTCTTTCATAGAACCTCTGGAATTACCCTGTGTTCGAATCTACCAACTATAATTGAGTGTGATCTGTTGTTCCATTGGGAATTAGTAGAGTGCATACTACCGTTCATGGTCATGGCTGCGTGCACAAGAGCGTGGTGTTGTGAATATCCTACAAGGTTTGAGAGCTGTTGCATTAGCATCAGGGATCGAGCGGGAGATTTCATAGCTACAGGCTAGTTATCTATCATCCACCATCACCATCGACAATTGCTTGCTGAGAAGATCGGGCCACCCCATATCATCTTGGTATCAGATTTCCAGTGTTGCCTCGGTAAGCATCCACAAATCCATCCATAGATTAGTTGTTTTTGTCCTATACAGAAAAGGCCACACAAAAATATTAGGGTTCATAGTTCATTGCCATAGCCTAGATAACACTGTTCGTGAGTTGTAGTTGCTGATTGTAATCCTTTTGTGTAGCCTTTCTTCTAAATCTCAGTCGTAGATTTTTGTCTAGTTTTCGTCTGTTTTTGATCCGTTGTCGGAGTCCCTAGACTATTTCTAGACTGTTCGTCTTGTTCTTGAGTCTTAGATCTATTAGATCTGTTTTCTTTTAGTTCTGGAGTTGTAGATCCGTTTCAAAGAAGAAGAAGAAAAAAACAAAGAAGAAGTCACGATCGCACCTGACTTGTGTACCTGAGTTTCCTCATGTGAAAGCAAAAAAAAAACAAATCGGGCGATGTGTCCACGCTGGACCATAGATTGGTCTGTCCTCTAGCGTGAAGCGTTCGGAGCAAAAACAAAAAATGGACCCTCGCCTGACCACAGACAAGTCTGTCCTCGTACGAGAATTTTTTTTCCCCTGCCGACATCCTGCCGCGCCAGGATTTTAGGCCGTTTTTCTGCCGTGGCAGAGACCAATTCTCAGGTAAAAAAAATTGTTTATTTTTTTTACTGAGTCCACATAGCGTACCTATCCTTATGAGCCTTAGTAAACCTTTCTTTGGGTCTAAAACTATCCTACAAGACTAGCGTGCTTAGTGCTCTGCGGGCTGCTCCGTTTAGCAATCTTGCGCCCGTTTCGTTGAGACATTGCTAGTGTCTCTCCTTGTGCATTGCAACACGAGCGTTCCTCCAACATACCTCACTTTATTGAGCTCATTTTCATAGTTGCAATTGCCCCATTTATCTCCACCGTGTGTGTTTTCGTGGGTTTTATCATACGATCAACACTTGGACTTGTTTGTGGTGTAGTTAGGATACCATACCTAAAGCTCCACCATAAATAACCTGTGTGCCCTGTGATCATTCTCTATACCTTTGATATTCACTTCATCACATCAGTGCATCAGTTTTTGATTTCGTTTGGTAGAGCATCTCTATTCACTTTGGAACGGTAAGATCTCCTTTCTTATTAGTTGTGAGTGAGCTGTGAGAGTTCCACCATACAGATTTTGATTTTTGCACTAACCTACTAATCATGTCTTCTAGTGATGATGATGTTGTGATGCAGAAAAAGAAGGATGAGGAGCTTGTTAATTGGCATGAATATGAGGCTTTGAAGTCCCACTTGACACGTGTGTTTACTACCACGACAGATGCCATTGACAAGAATCTCCAGGATATGAATATGAGATTGGATCAGCATGTTGGAACGGTTGATACTATTCAAACGCAAGTGGCTACGCTCAATGTCAATGTCATCACTTTGCAGCGTTCCATTGAGGGTTTGACAGCCGCTTTACATAGAAGGGAAGATCCTCAACATGATGATGCCTTTGATGATTTCGATAAGGGTGGCGCTGTGGATGCTGCTCCACATGTTGGCAGGGGACGTGCTATTCCCCATGCCCATGCACCTGCTCATGGCCGTGGGTTTGCCCCTCTTGGGCGTGCTCAACGTGTGCCTAACCAAGCTGCTGATGATGGTTTGGACAAGCCAAAATTCTCAATTCCTAAGTTTGATGGTTCCATTGATCCTGAAGACTACCTCACATGGGAGTTGAAGATTGAGAAACTTTGGCGCTTATTTGACTATCCAGAAGATAAGAAGGTCAAGCTTGCAGCATCTGAATTTGATGGTTATGCTTTGCGTTGGTGGGATGCTCTTGTGCAACATAGGAGGGAGGACAATGAACTTCCTGTGATGGATTGGCGCGAGATGAAGCAAATCATGAAGGCTCGTTTTGTACCAACCAACTACTTGCGATCAGTTTTCGATAAATTGACGCAACTGAAGCAAGGCACAATGACAGTAGATGAGTACTACATGGAGATGGAGCTGCTTATGCAGCATGCTCGAATTCGTGAGTCTATTGAGATGACCATGCAGCGATTCCTCAACAATCTGAAGTTACCAATCAAGAGCATAGTTCGTCATCACAAGTATGAGACCATGAATGAGCTATTGCACCATGCTAGAGAGGCCGAATCCCAGTTGGCAGAAGAGGCGAAGTCACGTGCTCGTTTTCCATCCTCCAGCAGATTTTCGGCCAGATCTATTCCTCCTACAGTCACGCCACCAGCTGCTATTCCGTTTACACCATCAGCCAAACCAGCAAGTACACCTTCGTTTGGTTCTAATGCTCGGAAACCCGCTGCTCCTGCTGCTAGCTCGGGTTCCAACATGTCTACGGCACGTACGCGTGATGTGGTGTGTCATACTTGTGGAGGTAGAGGGCACTACAAGAAAGATTGTCCAAACAGCAAGGTTATGTTTGTTAATGAACAAGTGAAGTAGAAAGTGGAGATGAAGCTTCTGATGATGATATTGATGATGGCGAGGATGGTGCTGATGCATATGCTGAGCGTGCACCCACTATTGTCGTATGTTCACGTGTACTTAGTGTGCAACCAGTTGAGGAATCCCAGCATTGCAACTTGTTCCAAACGAAAGCTCTAGTTAGACATAACAAAGCTTGCAAGGTAATTATTGATGGAGGTAGCTCCAGAAATCTTGCAAGTAAGGAACTATGTGCCAAACTGAATTTGACATACTTACCTCATCCCAAGCCATACTACATACAATGGTTGAGCAACAATGGTGAGATGAAGGTAAATCATATGGTACGAGTGAACTTTCAAATAGGGCCATACAAAGATTCTATTGATTTTGATGTGGTTCCTATGACTGTTTGTCACCTACTATTGGGTCGGCCTTGGCTCTATGATCGCCATGTGCAACACAATGGCCGAGCCAATACATATCACTTGGAATTCAAAGGAAAGAAGATTACTATGCAGCCAATGACACCACAAGAAATTGTGAATGATTCTCGCCAGAAGATAGAGGTGAACTTGAAGGAAGATACTACCACTCGGCGAGATTGCGTGACAGTTGTTCCTGATGTAATTGAGCCTAAATTGAGTGATATAACGAAAAGTGAGAGAGTGCCTGGTTTATTGATATTAGCCACTAAGGAAGATATGAGAGAATTTCGTGAGGATCCTACAGCCATGCCACTTGTGCTCATGTATAAGGGCGAGGTATTAGTTTCAAACGACATGACCCCTATTTCTCTTGGTGTCTCCTCTGTTTTGCAGGACTTTGGGGATGTGTTTCCAGAAGATGTACCCGCAGGCTTACCCCCATTGCGTGGTATAGAACATCAAGTGGACTTGATTCCTGGTGCCACACTTCCCAACCGTGCACCCTACAGGACTAATCCTGAAGAAACTAAGGAAATTCAGAAGCAAGTACAAGCGTTGCTGGATAAGGGTACATTCGTGTTTCTCTTAGCCCTTGTGTTGTTCCTGTTATTTTAGTTCCTAAGAAATATGGTACATGGCGCATGTGTGTTGACTGTAGAGCGATTAATAACATCACTATTCGATATCGTCATCCTATTCCACGTTTAGAGGATATGCTAGATGAATTGAGTGGTGCTGTTGTTTTCTCTAAAATTGACTTGCGTAGTGGTTATCATCAAATTAGGATGAAAGAAGGGGATGAGTGGAAAACTGCTTTCAAAACTAAATTCGGCTTGTACGAGTGGTTAGTCCCGTTTGGTCTTACTAATGCAGCTAGTACATTCATGCGTTTGATGAATCATGTTTTGACAGAGTTTATTGGTCATTTTGTGGTTGTTTACTTTGATGATATACTTACATACAGCCACACCGAATCTGAACATTGCACTCATATTCGACAAGTTTTGCAAGTGTTGCGTGATAATAAATTATCTGATAATCTTGAGAAGTGCACATTTGCAAAAGATAAGGTCATATTTCTGGGATTTGTTGTATCTAAGAATGGGGTAGAGGTAGATCAATCTAAAATTGAATCAATTCAGAATTGGCCTACTCCCATTAATGTAAGTCAAGTGCGTAGTTTCCACGGATTAGCTGCTTTCTATAGGCGCTTTGTGAAAGATTTTAGCACCATTGCTGCACCTTTGAATGATTTGACAAAGAAAGGTGTTCCATTTGCATGGGGCGCGGCCCAAGACATTGCTTTTGATACATTGAAACGTTTGATTACTTGATATGGGCACGATATGCACGAGAAAGGAGCGGGAGGTAGGCGCAAGGGAGAAGAAGGTACGTTCAATTCGGACAGACAGAAGTCCTGAAATTGAAACGGACGTGGATTCCTCATACGAACTCCGAATGAAGCAAATAAGCACTTGTTGGATAGATAATTCCAAGATCTTTCCAAAGAGTACTTCCACGGCTCAAGACCCTGGATAATCCGACCCCCACACCCCGGATAATCCGGCCCTGCTTTGGTATTTCTACTACGGACTTCGTGCGCGACGTTCTGTATGGCCCCCGGATAATCCGGCCCACGTAGAGCGGATAATCCGGCCCTAAAACTCTCCATCAGATCTGGACGGATCTGACCGTGTCAGTCACATTTTCATTGGCGTTGTTGGAAGAATTCCTATCTAGGTTACTCGCTGTGAAAGATCGGGACAAAACTATAGGATCATTGGCTTGATCCTTATCATTACTTCTGCACCATTACTTGCATTACCTAATTTTTCGAAGCATTTTGAAGTTGAATGTTATGCTAGTGGTATAGGCATAGTTGGCGTTTTGATGCAAGAGGATCAGCCTATAGCTTATTTTTCTGAGAAATTGACCGGTGCTCGCTTGAATTATTCTATCTATGATAAAGAATTGTATGCACTTGTTAGAGTACTTGAGGTTTGTTAACATTATTTGTGGCCAAAGGAATTCATCATACATTCTGATCATGAAGCATTGAAATACTTGAAAGCTCAACCAAACTTGCATAGAAGATTAGCTAAATGGGTTGAGTTCATTGAGTCTTTTCCTTACATCATTAACTATAAAAAGGGAAAAGAGAATGTTTTTGTTGATGCTCTATCTAGGAAGAATATGCTCTTAACCAATCTTGATGTTAAAATTCCTGGATTACAAGCTATTTGTGCACTTTATGCAACTGACCATGATTTTGCTGAACCATATCGTTTGTGTGCTATTAGAAACGCATGGGATAAGTATCATATCCATGATGGATATTTGTTTCGAGCTAACAAACTATGTATTCCAGAATCATCGTTGCATTTGTTCTTAGTGCAGGAATCACATGCTGGTGGTTTGATGGGTCACTTTGGATGTGAGAAGACGTTGCTCATGCTTGTTGATCACTTTTTTTGGCCCAAGATGAGGCGTGATGTGTACAGATTTGTGAGCAGATGCATCACTTGCCACACGTCAAAATCCAAGATGAAGCCTCACGGTTTGTATACACCTCTCTCTACACCGACTACTCCATGGGAAGACATTATTATGGATTTTGTGCTAGGTCTACCTAAAACTCAAAGAGGTCATGATTCTATATTTGTGGTAGTGGATAGGTTCTCTAAGATGGCTCATTTTATTGCTTGCCACAAAAGCGACGATGCGTCGCATGTTGCTAACCTGTTTTTCAGGGACATCATGAGATTACATGGCATACCAAAGACGATTGTTTTTTACCGTCATGTGAAGTTCATGAGCTACTTTTGGAAGACCTTACGGGGGAAGCTAGGAACGAAGTTGTTGTTCAGTACTACATGTCACCCCCAAACAGATGGTTAAACGGAGGTGGTGAATAGAAAATTGTCATAGCTACTAAGGACCATGATTAAAAAGAATCTGCTGGAGTGGGAAGAGTGTTTGCCACATGTTGAGTTTGCTTGCAACAGGGTTGTGCATTCAACTACTCAGCTTTGTCCTTTTGAGGTGGTGTATGGTTTCAAGCCATTGACGCCACTTGATATGTTGCCACTACCATTACATGAGAGAGTTGATATGGAGGCATCAAAACGTGCTGATTATGTGAAGAAAATACATGAGAAGACTCGAGAGGCTATTGATAATAAAGGCAAGAACATTGTTGCTGCAAGGAATCAAGCAAGAAAAGAAGTGTTGTTCGAGCCTGGAGATATGGTTTGGGTGCATCTACGCAACGACAAATTTCCACTACTTCGCAAGTCCAAGTTGAAGCCATGTGGTGCTGGTACTTACAAAGTGCTAGCCAAAATTAATGATAATGCCTACTCAGTTGATATACATATTGAGGAATTTGGTGGTGCTAGCAACAGCTTCAACGTTGCTGATCTGTCACCATATGCTGGAGAAGACCTTGGAGCGTCGAGGTTGACGCCTTTTAAAGGGGGGGTAGATGATGAGGACATCCCTACAGTTACACCTACCCCAATTACTAATGAAGATGTTCCCATTGCAAAGAAGGATCAATCCAATGAGATAAGGATTGGACCAATCACAAGAGCTCGTGCTAAGCTACTAGAACAACAGGTGAACTTGTTTCTTAATGAACCTGGTGTTTTAATTAATGAGAATTTTATACTTACCTAAGTCTATGCATTTATGTATGATCAGGTTCCTTGGAGAGACAAGCATGGCACGAGGAGGAGAAGGGCTACAAGAGGAGCCCAGCATGATGATCGCCCGAGGGTGCGCGAGGGAGGAGCGGGAGGAAGGCGCAAGAGAAGATCATCAAAATGAAGGCGACCGACAGTTAGAAGGCGACCAAGAAGGAAGGTTCAATTCGGACAGAAAGAAGTTCTGAAATTGAAACGGACGTGGTTTCCGCATACCAACTCGGAATTAAGCAAATAAGTACTTGTTGGAAAGATAATTCCCTGATCTTTCCAACGGGTACTTGCACGTCTCCCAGTTCCCTACGAGTTATGCGCAACAACCAAAACAAGTCGATAGACGTTTTCTGTCAGTTTACAAATAGAGTCCTTTTAAGTTAGGAAAGTTAGAGATATGTTTGGTTTTGACCCCAACTCTATGTTGGACGTCCAGCAGCCTTTATATTGGCTTGTAAATCATGGTTTTTAGGGTTTAGACCATGTTAAAATATTTGGAGTTGTTTCTTTCATAGAACCTCTGGAATTACCCTGTGTTCGAATCTACCAACTATAATTGAGTGTGATCTATTGTTCCATTGGGAATTAGTAGAGTGCATACTACCGTTCATGGTCATGGCTGCGTGCACAAGAGCGTGGTGTTGTGAATATCTTACAAGGTTTGAGAGCTGTTGCATTGGCATCAGGGATCGAGCGGGAGATTTCATAGCTACAGGCTAGTTATCTATCATCCACCATCACCATCGACAATTGCTTGCTGAGAAGATCGGGCCACCCCATATCAAATGTGATGCTTCTTGTCCGTATTCTTTTACCGACTCTTCACTCCATAAACCCGAGGCCATGTTTATTGAGCTCAGTTTCTCTTGGGGACAAGCGAAGTCTAAGCTTGGGGGAGTTGATACGTCCATTTTGCATCACTATTCTATGTCATAATTCAGTGTTATTCATTGATATATTTCGTATTGAGAGGTGATACTTATGTTATTTCATCTGTTTTGCATGGTTGATGACTTTTGGAGCATGGACCGCTGCAGTCAGGATTCTGATGGAAAAGGTGTTGTTTGGAGGCAAAATTCGTGAAGATTAGAAAATCCAGGAAAATATACGGAAAATCCTATTTTTCTAGAAGACGAAGGAAGCCAGAAGGGGGGCTGGAGATGGGTCACAGGGGGCCCACACCACCCCTGGCGCGGGCCAGCCTAGGCCACGCCACCAGGTGGTGTGGCCGCCCTGGTTCACCCCTGGCACTCCCCTCTGGCGTATATTATCCTCCCGAAACCCTAAGACTCAGGGAGCAACCAGAGAAAGATTCGGCCGCCTCTACGGGGCGAAAAACACCGAGAGAAAAAGATCTCTCCGGCAGACAGATTTCTGCCGGGGGAATTCCTTCCCGGAGAGGGGAGATCGTCGCCATCAACACCACCATCAAGCTAGACTTCATCGGGATCATCATCATCATTACCACCATTATCACCGTCAGCACCCTCATCACCATCTCCATATTGCTGTAACAATTGGGTTGAATCTTGCATAGTTCATAGGGGAAACTTTCCCGGTGTTGATTACTCTTTGTAGTTGATGCTATTGAGTGAACCGTTGAATTATTGTTTATGTTCAGATTGTTATACATCATTATTCCATCTCTGATCATGATCCATATGATGTCTTGTGAGTAGTTCGTTTTTTTCTTGAGGACATGGGAGAAGTCATGTTGTTAGTAGTGGAGTTGTGTTGAGAAAGATTCAATTGTTTGATATTTAAGTTGTGGTGTACTTCTTCTAGTGCTGTCATGTGAACATCGCATGACACTTCCCTATATGGGCCTAGGGGAATGCATTGTGTATTTGGCTACTAATCGTAGGGGTTGCCGGAGTGACAGAAACCTGAACCCCCGTTAGGAAACCATTGCACAAGGGACGTAAGGGTCTTAGAGTTTAAAGTTGTGGTTAGGTTTCTACCTTAATTACTTTCTTGTACTTACGGATGTTTGCAAGGGGTATAATCACAAGTATGTATTAGTCCTAGGAAGGTCGGCACATTAGCACAGGTTCACCCACACAACACTTAGCAAGCTAAAGAAGATTAATCAACTATATGAAGAGAAAGCACTTGACAGTCTTCCCATGTGTCCTCGAGAACGTTTGGTCATCTTAAGTAATACAACCGGCTTGTCCTTTGCTGCATAAATGATGGGGCCACTTGCTGCATTTATTCTTATTATCTTTTATTTACTCGTACTTCGTTTACTTGCTCTATCAAAAACCCCTAAAAATCTGTTTGCTAAGTATTTGTAGAGAATTCCTGATCCATACCACTAGCCAGCACCTTCTGCTCCTCGTTGGTTTCGACACTCTTACTTATCGAAAATACTGCGATACACTCCCTATACTTGTGGGTCATCACCAGTCTTATCTCTTGAGCACCTCAGAAAACTATATATCAACCCATCACTAGAATCCGAGTCAATCCATATCCGGCCAATCCAGGATCCATTGTTGTCCCAGTGGATATTGATTGGGGGAGTATCCCGAGTAACCCAGGGACTGCTCAGCACACCCGGGGACTGCCTTGGCAAACTCGGCACTATTTCATAGAACCTAGGGACGGGACTGTTTGGCTTAACCTGGTAGAACTTATGTCGGTTGGCCCAATGGAAATTGTTGAAGTGATTTTACCGGTCCGTGCTATACCAGCTTGGGCACAACCAACTCTGAATTTTTTCAAAGATGCAAGTTTACCAAGTGATGAGGTCTTCGCCATACAGATCTAGAGAAGGGCAAAAGCCTATAACATAACAAATGTCGAGTTATATAAAAGAAGTGTCACAAGTGTCCTTTAGCAATGCATTGATTCGACAGAAGGGCAGAAAATCCTCCGAGATATACATCAGGGCAAATGTGGGCATCATGCCTCGTCTAGAGCCTTAGTAGCCAAAGCATTTTGGCATGGGTTTTACTAGCCCACTGCTTTACAAGAGGTTGAGAACCTTGTGAGAAAATGCAATGTGTGTCAAAGATATTCGAGCAATATACATATGCCATCCTCTGAACTCAAAACTATACCTATCACTTGGCCATTTGTTGTCTGGTGCTTGGACATGGTTGGACCATTTAAGCCGGCTCGTGGCAACATGACTCATATCCTAGTCATGGTGGAAAAATTCACAAAGTGGATTGAGGTGAAACCAATAATAAAGTGTGATGGACCCACTACCATATCATTCATCAAAGATATCATCTTGAGATATGGGTATCCACACAGTATTATAACTGACAATGGCACGAACTTTGCCAAGGGAGAATTTGCTCGATTTTGCCAAGATAAGAGAATAAGAATTGATGCGGCATCAGTCGCACATCCCGCATCGAACGGGCAAGTGGATTGATCCAATTGGATAGTACTGTCCGGGATAAAACCCGACTCACTGAGCCACTGCAAAAGATTAGTGGGGTGTTGGATTGATGAACTCCCGACAATACTATGGAGCCTCAAGACAACTCCGAATTGATCAACTGGCTATACGCCATTCTTTCTGGTATATGGGGCCGAAGCTGTCTTACGAGCTGACATAGAGCATGACTCGCCTAGGGTCTCCCAATACATAGAAGCCGAAGTGCAAATAGCCCAGGAAAATGATGTTGATCTGCTAGAAGAGGCAAGAGAGTTGGCATTGTCCAGATCCGCCATATATCAGCAGAATCTCTGAGGCTATCATAGCAGGAAAGTACACCCCTGAGTATTTGGGGAAGGGGATTTGGTTCTTCGGCTAGTGCAACGCATTGCCAGCATGCATAAACTATCACCTCCATGGGAAGGACTGTTTATCATGAGCAAGGCACTGCACAATGATGCATACTATCTCATAGATGCTCAACCGCAGGAGAAGAATAAGGTGAACAGGTCAGGAGAAGAATCAAAAAGGCCATGAAATGTAGCTCTAGTTCATCCATTTTACAATTAGCTGGAGTGTATGTATCTCGAACTCTCGAATGTCGGATTATATGTCGGCAATGATCTAATTAAGAAACCTCGGCACCTCGAGCAGAGACTCGGGGACTACCTTAGTAGTAATTGTTTTTTCTGTACTTACATTTTATATGTCGGCTGGCTTACATTTCTTACCCCTTAGGCTGAGTTAGTAATGTGTCAGCACCAAAGGCTAACTCTTCGACTTGTTGTCGTCCAAAATATTGGCTTCATGGCAAGCAATATAAAAAGCTTACAAATGCTAGACACATGAAAAACGACTAGGGAAGGGAAAATAATCGAGCCGACATATGTTTTTTGGACTAACCTGATATGGGGTGGCCCGATCTTCTCAGTAAGCGGATGGCGGTGATGATGGTGGATGATAGATAACTAGCATGTAGCTATGAACTCTCCCGCTCAATCCCTGATGCCAATGCAACAGCTCTCGAACCTTGTAGGATATTCACAACACCACGCTCTTGTGCACGCAGCCGTGACCACGAACGGTAGTATGCAATCTACTAATTCCCAATGGAACAACAGATCACACTCAATTATAGTTGGTAGATTCGAACACAGGGTAATTCCAGAGGTACTATGAAAGAAACAACTCCAAAATAGTTTTAACGTGGTCTAACCTAAACTAGAGGGTGTTCCCAGGCTTATATGGCCGCCGGAACGTCCGAAAAACATAAAACGAAAACGTGTCGGACACAGTTAGATCCGTCTGGATCCGATGGAGCCTTTTAAGGCCGGATTATCCGGTCTAGGTGGGCCGGATTATCCGGGGGGCCGGATTTTCCGGGGGGAAAATCTGGTCAAATATCTGCCCTGACACAGAACGTCGCGCCGAAGTCCTTAGCAGGATCTCCAAAGCAGGGCCGGATTATCCGGGGTGTGGGGGCCGGATTATCCGGGGACTTTTTAGACGTGGAAGTACTCATTGAAAAGATCTTGGAATTATCTATCCAACAAGTGCTTATTTGCTTGATTTGGAGTTTGTATGAGGAATCCACGTCCGTTTCAATTTCACGACTTCTGTCTGTCCGAATTGAATGTTTCTTCTTTTTGATGATCTCCCTTGCTTGTATTGCGCCTTCCTCCCGCTCCTCCCTCGCGCATCCTTGGGCGATCATCATGTTGGGCTTCTCTTGTAGCCCTTCTTCTCCTCGTGTCATGCTTGTTTCTCCAACGAACCTGATCATACATAAATGCATAGACTTCAGTATAAAGTTCTCATCAATCAAAGTACCAGATTCGTTTAGGAGTAAATTCACCTGTTGTTCTAGTAGCTTAGCACGAGCTCTTGTAATAGGTCCAATTCTAATCTCATTGGACTCATCCTTTCTTGCAACAGTTGTAGCATCTTCAGTAGTCATTGGGGTAGGTGTAATTGTAGGGATGTCCTCATCATCTCCCCCCCCTTCAAAAGGCATCGACCACGACGCTCCAAGGTCTTCTCCAGCATATGGTGACAAATCAGCAATGTTAAAGCTGTTGCTAACTCCACCAAACTCCTCAATAGGTATATCAAACGAGTAGGCATTATCATTAATCTTGGCTAACACCTTGTAAGGACCAGTACCACGTGGCTTCAATTTTGACTTTCGAAGTAGTGGGAACCTATCCTTGCGTAGATGCACCCAAACCATATCTCCAGGCTCGAACAACACTTCTTTCCTTGTTTGATTCCTTGCAGCAGCAATGTTCTTGCCTTTCTTCTCAATAGCCTCTCGAGTCTTCTCATGTATTTTCTTCACATAATCAGCACGTTTTGATGCCTCCATATCAACTCTCTCATCTAATGGCAGAGCCAACATATCAAGTGGCGACAATGGCTTGAAACATACACCACCTCAGAAGGACAAAGCTGAGTAGTTGAATGCACAGCCCTATTGTAAGCAAACTCAACATGTGCAAACACTCTTCCCACTCCCGCAGATTCTTTTTAATCATGGTCCTTAGCAGCTGTGACAATGTTCGATTCACCACCTCCGTTTGACAATGTTCGATTCACCACCTCTGTTTGACCTTAGCAGCTATGGCATGTAGTATTGAACAGCAGCTTCGTTCCTAGCTTCCCCCATAAGGTATTCCAAAAGTAGCTCATGAACTTCAGGGCTCGTGGGTCGATGCGGTGGGGGTTCGTACCTGATGATGCACAGAGTAGAGTATGAAGTAGCAAGCCATCCAGGTGTATGTCAAAGTCACATGATGCGAGGAGCGAATTCACCTTATCTTGGAGGAGCTTGGCTCGGGCACGGGTCATCGGTCCACTTCGAGGACTCGGTGGTGTAGATGTAGGAGCGTCCGTAGGATGCCGCATCAGCTCCCCCCCTTGGGAAAGAGTCGTCCTCGACTCTTCATGGATATCATCTTGAACGTCTCCATGGTAGGGTGAGAGATCCTTGACATTGAATGTATTTCTTGCAAGGTACTTAGAGTTCGGTATGTCGATGATGTAGGCGTTGTTGTTGATTCTTTTGAGGACCTTGAATGGACCATCCCCTCTTGGCTTGAGCTTGGAGTCACGTTCCTTGGGGAAGCGGTCTTTGCTTAGGTGTATCCACACAAGGTCACCTTCTTCAAAGATCATCTCCTTCTTGTCCTTGTTTAACCTTGAAGCTTGGTGAAGGACTTGTTGTTCGATAGTAGCTCTTGTTTCTTCGTGAAGCTTCTTCATAGCTTGTGCGCGCTTCTCGACGTCCATGTTCGTGCTCTCATGGAGAGGTAGTGGTAGGATGTCGAGCGCGGTGAGGGGCTCGAAACCATAGACGATCATGAATAGACTCATCTTGGTTGTTGAGTGCTTTGCTCAATTGTAGGCGAACTCGGCGTGGGGAATGCATTCCTCCCAATCCTTCAAGTTTTTCTTGATCAACACACGTAGGAGAGTTCCGAGGCTTCGGTTGACAACTTTAGTTTGGCCATCAGTTTGGGGATGCGATGCGGATGAGAAGAGTAGCTTGACGCCGAGCTTGGCCATGAGGGTCTTCTATAAGTAGCTCATGAATTTGACGTCGCGGTCGGAGACGATTGTCCTTGGCACACCGTGAAGACGGATGATTTCCCTAAAAACTAGAGTTGCAACATGTGAAGCATCGTCGGTCTTATGGCACTGTATGAAGTGTGCCATTTTGGAAAAACGATCCACAACAACAAATATAGAATCATGACCATGCTTAGATCTAGGCAATCCTAACATGAAATCCATGCTAATGTCGGACCAAGGGGTATGAGGAATAGGCAATGGCATATAAATACCATAAGGGTTAGCTTGCGACTTAGCTAGAACACATGTCGTGCATCGTTGAACGTAGCGCTCCACGTCACGCTTCATCTTGGCCCAAAAGTAGTAAGTGGAAAGCATGTCCAAAGTCTTGTCACGACCAAAGTGTCCCATAAGGCCTCCACCATGAGATTCTTGGAGAAGCAAAAGTTGAAGCGACGACTTCGGAATGCATATTTTGTTTTGTTTAAACAGAAATCCCTTATGCAAATAGAAATCATCAACTCCTTTGTCATTGGAGCACTTTGCGAAAATTGGTTCGAAGAACGGGTCGGAAGCATACAAAGATTATATTTCCTCAAGACCCAACACGTTGATTTCAAGTCTCGTAAGAAGGCGTGTATGTTTGCGGGACAATGCGTCTACAACTACATTATCTTTGCCCTTCTTATACTTGACAATGTACGGAAAAGACTCCATGAATTCAACCCACTTAGCGTGTCTCTTGCTCAAGTTGGCTTGGCCTTTGAGATATTTCAACGACTCGTGGTTGGAATGTATGATAAATTCCTTGGGACAAAGGTAGTATTGCCAAACTTGAAGGACACGAACTAAGGCAAAAAGTTCTTTGTCATAAATCGGATAGTTAAGGTGAGCACCATCAAGTTTCTTGCTATGGTAGGCTATAGGACGTTCGTTTTGCATAAGGACTCCTCCAATGCCAATACCACTAGCATCACACTCTATCTCAAAAGTTTTTGTGAAATCCGGTAACGCAAGGAGAAGTGCTTTAGTGAGCCTCTTTTTGAGTTCGTCAAAAGCTTTTTGTTGTGCTTTGCCCCACACGAAGGTGACATTCTTTTTCGTCAACTCGTTGAGAGGACAAGCAATAGTGGAAAAGTCTTTCACAAAGCAACGATAGAAACCGGCCAACCCATGAAAACTTTGGAGTTCACTCACATTTGTTGGGATGGGCCAATCTCGTATGTCCTTTACCTTGGAAATATCAACTTCAATTCCTTTGGAAGAAATGACAAATCCAAGAAAAATCAAATTGTCTTTAGCAAAGGTGCACTTGGGAAGATTATCATAAAGCTTTTCATGTCGAAGGATTTGCAAAACTTCCTTGACATGTGTTATATGGTCCTCAAGTGATTTGCTATAAACAAGAATATCATCGAAATAGACAACAACACTTTTTCCAATGAGAGAACGCAAAATATGATTCATGAGGCGCATGAAGGTGGATGGGGCATTAGATAAACCAAAGGGCATAACCAACCATTCATAGAGACCAAGTTTGGTCTTGAAGGCGGTTTTCCACTCATCACCTTCAGCCATGCGTATTTGATGGTAACCACTACGAAGATCAATTTTCAAAAAAATAGTGGCTCCACACAACTCATCAAGCATGTCATCGAGACGTGGTATGGGATGTCGATAACGCACGGTGATAGCATTGATTGGACGGCAGTCCATGCATAACCGTAACGTATCATCCGTCTTTGGAACAAGAATCACGGGTACGGCACTTGGACTAGTGCTAACTTGGATCAAACCTTTGGAGACAAGTTGGTTGATTTGACGTTTGATCTCCTTCGTCTCTTCCAGGTTTGTGCGGTAAGCGGCGCGGTTTGGAAGAGGTGCGCCGGGGATGAGATCAATGCGATGTTCGATGCCGCGAAGAGGAGGTAGTCCATGTGGAAGCTCTTCGGGGAACACATCTTTGAATTCCTGCAAAACACTCATCAAAGATGGAGGAACATTGGTTAATTCATTAGTGCCTTGCGGTAGTCCCTTGCAAAGGAGGACATAGTGCAAGATGGATGGGTTGTTCCGAACATCTCTCATCTCACTTTTGGTGGCAAGAAGAACACTCTTATTTTTTCCACTCGAGTTTGGCTTGTGGCTCTCACTCACTATGAGGTGGTTCTCTCTCACCGCTCTTCTCACAAGTAGGTATTGTGATTTGCGCCCTTGCTAAAGCCTTTGCATTGTCCGCAATTATTTTGGCTAGGAGTCATCAGTTGCAAAACACAAGTTTTGTTGAGCCATTTGAAGGTGTAGATATTGGTTCGACCATCATGTTGAGCAGCCTTCTCAACTTGCCACGGTCGACCAAGAAGCATGTGGCAAACTGTCATAGGAACCACATCACACTCCACCGTATCTTTGTAAGGACCAATGGCGAAGGAGACCGATACGGTATGCTTGATCTTCATGGACCCTTGGTCACTTAGCCATTGCACGTGGTAGGGGTGCTTGTGCGGATGGAGGGTGAGGTTGAGGTTGAGCTTCTCACACAAATCGGTGCTAGCAAGGTTGTGGCAACTCCCTCCATCAATGATCACCTTGATAGATTTGCCATTGATGCCGGCTCGTGTTTGGAAGATATTGGAGCGTTGGTCTTCATGCTCTTGTGCTTGTGTGGTCAAGATCCTTGTGACTACAAGCAATGGACTTGTGTCATGCTCACACATGAGGAGTTCTTGATCATCTTCCACTTGTTGCCTTGCCATTGCTTCCTTGACACGGGCATCAAACTCATCTTCACTCAAGTACTCTTCATCACCATTGTCATGGATGAACAAGACTTTCTTGTTTCCACATTCGGCCGACTTGTGTCCTTTACCTCCACACTTGTAGCATTCACCGTTGAAAGGTGTATCACTCTTTGCTTGCTTGCCACTTGGGGGCAGTTTTCCTTGAGGAAGTGTGGGCTTGAAGGAAGGCTTGGAGGTACTTGAGGAGGTACCATTGAAAGTTGTTGGTGTAGCGCTTGAAGCTTGCTTGTAGGTGAAGTACGTCTTGGGATTGTTGTACTTGATATCCTCTTGCACTTCACGTTCAACCTTTGTTGCGATGTGCACAAGCTCAACCATGTTGTTGTATGTTTGGAACTCGACGATGCGCTTGATTGGGTGATTCAAGCCAATAAGGAAACGTGCCATTGTTTGCTCCATGCGTTCTTCAATGTTGGCGCGAATCAAGTTGAGTTTCATTTCCTTGAAGTACTCTTCCACGGTCTTTGTCCCTAGATGAAGCGCTTGAAGGTTGTTGAAGAGGTCACGCGTGTAGTGTGCGGGGACAAAGCGGGATCTCATATGAGCCTTCATGTCATGCCAAGTTGTGATTGGCGGCACTTGTCTTGCATCACGAGCAACTTGAACTTGTTCCCACCAAAGGTTAGCGTAATGATCAAACTCAAGCGAAGCCATGGCGACCATCTTCTCGTTGCTATAGTTGTGCATGCGGAAGATCTGGTCGACTTTGAGTGCCCACGACAGGTATTCTTCGGGGTCATTGGATCCGGTGAACTTGGGCATCGTGAACTTGGGCATCGTGAACTTGGGCATCGTGAACTTGAGCTTGCCAAACTTCATCGTTGCGGTCATTGCGACAAGCTTGGTGACCTTGTTGATGATCTTATAGTTGGGGAGGTGGAACTTGGTTCTCGCGTCCTTGTTGCGGAGCTTGCTCTTGATATTGTTGTTGAGGAGCTTGCTCTTGCTCTTGGCGCGGTTGTTGAGGTGGTTGAGGCGCTTGAGCCTCATGGTGGCGAGGGTGTGGAGCCTCTTGACGCGGTTGATGACGAAGAGGAGGCTCGTTCCTCGGTTGGTGATGTTGGTTAGGCACATGGGCCTCACGGTGAAGAACATGGTCATGAGCGTCTTGACATGGTGGGCATCGCTCAACTTGTATCACTTGACGCTCCCAGTTTTGTTGATGTGGAGGAGGCGCGTCGTGATGACCATGGTGTCGGTACGGACGTTCATGACGTTGATGACGAGGAGGAGGATCTTGGAGAGCTTCACGTCGATGACGAGCTTGATTCTCCAAATTGGAGTCATCACTTGTTGTGTCAAGTATGTGTCGCGGTCGATGGTGGTAGACTTGCGGTTGCACTTGTGATTGCACTTGTGGTTCCTCTTGTGGTTGCTCTTGTTGGATCACTAGTGCCCTTGCATGATGACGGTGTGCTTCTTGCCTTGCTCGTGGCCTTGAAGAGAGGTCACCATCATAGCTTGATGTTGCGGCGTGCCATGGGGAAGGTACATAGTTCGAAGAGGTTCCATCTTCAACCACGGGGGCATCATTCCGTCTTGGAGCACTTGGTTGAAGATCTTGTTGAGGAGGAGCCTGACGACGTGATGAGCTTGAAGAGCTTGACGCGCGTGAACGTGGCCTTGCCATTCCCTCGATGAGGCGTCGAAGATTGTCATTTGTTTCGGCAACGGAGCGTTGGAGCGCTTCATTTTGGTGGCTGAAGTTGTGATGCAATGCATGCATTTATCGTTCGAGGCCATCGAAGCGGTTGTCGATGTTCTTGAACTCGGCTTGCGTCTCGCCAAATTGTTCATCTTGTCGCGTCTCAAGGGCTTGGCAACGTTCACGGAACTCTTGGCGGACGATGGAGTGACTTGCACGCGTCATGTACGGACCTTGATCTTCTTCTTGGGGAGGTGGTTGGCTCGACTCACCGTGCCTATCCATCATGCAAGACACACAAGTATTGTATATGGAAGTGGAATATGGTGGTGTTAGCCTTGTATATCACCTTGGGGATTGCACCAAACTAGAAACCACAAGTGAGAGCTATAAGCGTGCAAAGTGGAATTGCAAAGAACTAACTCTCAAAAGCTTGTTGGTGGTAGGTTAGGATTGTGGAATGCCAAAGAACCAACCAAAAGAAAAAGAATAGTCAAAAGTGGGTAAAATCCAACAAAACTCAAGTCAAAGGCGAAGGTCAACAACTCAAAAGGGTGACGGGAACATACGACTATATACACACACGTGGAGAAAGTTGGGATTGACACGACTATGCAAATGAGCAAACAAAATGTCCTAACGAAGACTAAGCTTGTTGTCGTGCCAATGCAAGGAGAGACCATGGCTCGTTTGCAAAGAAGAAAAGTGAGCAACGGATTTGTGCACTTGCCTTGGGCGCTCTTCTTTCTCTCTTGCTTACAAGCTTTGAGACTCTCTTTTGCAAGGGGAGACTATTTTTCTTTTGCTTTTTCTTTGTATCTTTTTTTTGCTCTCACTTGATGCTACCTAGTCACCCCTGATATTGCTGTTGCACTCTCACTATCCAAGGACAAATGCACAATGCTCAAGCAAACACAAGATGAGCCACTCTCATGGGATAGGTACACACAAAGGAAGATGGGGGTTAACAAGGTGACGCAAGTTATACCTTCTTTGATGATGAACTTGGCGTCGGTGGTGCGGGATGATGTTCGTGGGCCGTGGTATCGATGAGCGCGGAAGTTGATGATGCGGAAGCTTGCTGGTACTTGCTGACACGCACACAGGACACGAGCAAACAAAGGAGATTAGCCAATGCGAAAAATGAGGCAAAACTGTCAAAACTGGCGTTACAGCCGGACACTCTGGTCTGTCTGGGCCGGATACTCCGGTCTGGCCGGACACTCCGGTCTGGTTCGGCCGGACACTCCGGTCGGTAATAGCCGGACACTCCGGCGCGGGTTTCCTGCTCGTGTTCTTCAGCGGAAATCCTTGCCTTCGGGCCTCAAATCCACGAAAAACTGGCCAAATCAGGTTGGGGAAATGCAGGATAAAGCTGGACCAACTCCTTAGACAAGGTTTGGTCGGATCAAAACCACAAATAACACTCCAAATCAAGAGATCGATCCAAAGGCAAATATGGGCTGTTTTTGGGGATTTTCGAATTTTTGGTGGATAGAAAAAAATTGTGGGGGAAATCGTGAGCAACGAAGCTCTTGATACCAATATGTTGAGGGCAAACCTCTAGGGTGGCCCGATCTTTCACGATTCCCTTTCAAATCGAGGATGGAGTGCGGGGAGAGGAGGGGAGGATGAACACGACGAACGCACGCACGAAAAACGCGAAGAACAGGCACACACAAAACCACGATACACACCAATAGCTCACGCCGGCGGTGACCGGTCCGGCGCAATCCCTAGGATCGGCGTCGGGCGGAGGACTCTCTCTCGAACCGGCACGGCGAGATGGGAGACTCGGTGAGATCTTGACGTCTAGGCAAAGGAACACCGATGCCTAGGCCTTGTACAACGCGGAGGCATGATGCAAACTCCAACGAGGTTTGGGGATATTGGTGCTCCTTAGTCAAGGAGCATGAGGCAAGAATTAGATAGATCCACAAAGGGGTTTCCACTAATTCCAATATCATGCCTAGGGTTTACAATGGAGGTGGGGGACTATATATAGGCCAACCACAAGTTCAGGGGTAATTCAGGCATTAAAGTAGAGTTCTGGGCGAAGTAGAGGGGTACATGGGCCATAGGGCCCAGCTAGGCTCGTAGGCCCATCTTCAGGCCGGACAGTCCGGGTCGGAACGGCCGGACAGTCCGTGGTAGCGGGACACTCCGGGTTGAGTCCGGGGAGTGTCCGAACTGGCCTTCTGAATGTCCATGCCAGGTTGGGGCTGGGGCAAGCCGGACACTCCGGCTGAGTCGCGCCGGACACTTTGGCTGGATTCGAGCAGACACTCCGGCTCAGGTAGCTTCAGCTCAGGTGCAGCTTCAGGGCTCGTGGGTCGATGCGGGGGGGGGGGGGGGTTCGTACCTGATGATGCACAGAGTAGAGGTATGAAGTAGCAAGCCATCCAGGTGTATGTCAAAGTCACATGATGCGAGGAGCGAATTCACCTTATCTTGGAGGATCTTGGCTCGGGCACGGGTCATCGGTCCACTTGGGGGACTCGGTGGTGTAGATGTAGGAGCGTCCGTAGGACGAGCCGCATCAAGATTCGAACTGAGTAACTCCATCTGAATCTAGGTGGCTGGATATTAGATGCTACTCAAGATTCGAACCGAGTAAACTCGGTCCGAAGCTAGGTGGCTGGATATTTGATGATACTCATTCGAACCGAGTAAACTTGATCCGAATTTAGGTGGCTGGATATTTGACTCTACTAAAGATTCAAACTGAGTAAACTCGATCTGAATCTAGGTTGCTGGATATCTGATCCTAAAGGGAATTTTGGCTAAGCTGAAATGACTTGGCTAAATATCTCGGACATGCTAAGATCGAAAGTTAATTTTCTAAGTTTTAAACTAGAGGAGCATCTGACTGAGTAATATCTTACTCCCCTAGAGGCTCGGGGACTAATGGGTATGTGTTATCTATTGCAAGTATAAAAGTGCAGCCGAGATTTTTACCTCCATATCTTCCTAGCATCAGCAATAGCTTGGCTAGCAATAAACATCCGGTTGCCAATCTGTGTCGGGCCGAACTTTTGAGGTATATGAGGATTAGTAGAGCTAACCTCACTGTAATCAGCGTTGTTCTAGTTCTCGGTGTACTATCTAGAGAGCTGAGGCTCTCGCTAGTGGGCATCCGAGTCAGGACCAAGCCTTTCTCGGCAGAGGCCTTCTAAGAAGCCATTGCAGCAGCTGGGCTTGTATATAGCGTGAGGTCTTTTCCCATGGCCGAGGTAGAGGGAGTAGCACCTTTCTGCATCATCATGGCAATGGATGGTTGCGAGGATACTTCTCTAGTTTCGTCTTGGTCGCCTTAGTGCCATCTCCTCCTTTCCTCAGCTTGGCAGAAGGATTGGTTTTCTGCTGAGAGCTAGTTGGTCGAGGCTCTGTTGCCAAGGTTTGGTGAGGCTGAGATTGTGAGGTTTGCTAGGTCTTGGCCTACGGGCTCTATCGAGGTTGATCTTGTGGCCGAGTCTTGGGAGACTCGGATGATGCTGGTGGTGGTTGCTGCTTGGATGAAGCTGAGGCTGAGGCTGCTTGTTGTTGGGGTTTAGTCGCCCCGCTAGTCCGGCATGGCCTTATCCTCTGGGGCACCACATCCACCCATGCTGACATTTTCACCCTCCCGCCAAGGTGAACTGTGATCCGGCGCGGGAGGAGTGTTGCCTCGGATTGGGCTAGGAGCCTGAGTATCATCATGATGTGGGGGAGATGTCGGCCTAGGGATGGGAGAGGCCATGTTGGATCCTCTCTAAGGAATGTTTAGAGGATTGCTGCAAAGAGAAACAATAAGAAAATATAAACCAAATAAGGAAGAAAGAGAAAAACAAGAAATAGAGAGATAGTCTAGAGGAGAAAACTTATGAGGAAACAAACAGAGGCACCTTTTGCCAGGGAGCCCTCTTAGCAGATTTCTTAAACCTCTTCCTGGCCCAGGAGGGTTCGACCGATGGAGCCGAGGTCGTGGTGCGCTTCTTCGCCATACCTTGGCCTCCCATGACGAGGGGAGGTACATCATGCACCTGGCCCTTACTTGGGGCCAAGGTATGGCATTGGGTCATATACCTCAAGAATCTCAACATCATCCTCATCATCATCATCTGGCCAGTCCCGTAAGACATAAGCCTTACCAGAGGGTCGGCCGGAGCTGGTGTCCGGGATGAACGCCTCAGAGTCCGGATCCTCAGGATCTGAGGTCTCGCAATCCTGGCCCCAAGTAAGGGCAGGATTTTGAGTATCCTCGATGGTTTGCTGAAGAAAATTTTGTACAAAGGAACATAAAGAAGTTAAATAAGAAGTGCTGACATAATGCATAACTCAGCAATGGTGACTCGAAGAACCTACCTTGTGTACAGGCTTATCTTGGCCGAAAGGGGCAATGCCCCACTCCCATTCCTCGGTCAGATCCATCTTGAAGATGGACGTGACCCACTTGAAGACCTGGGCCTTGGATAGCTCGACCGTGGAAACATGGTTCGGATCGAGGGAGCCGCGCATATAGCAGATCTTGCGGTTGCATTGTTGCAGGGGGAAAACTCGGCTGGTAATAAAAGTATCCATCAGGTCATCACTAGTTAACCCGGCATCCTTCAGCTAGAGGCTACGCTTCACCACAAGGTGGATGAGAGGATTGTCCTTCTTCAGGCCGAGGTCCCTTTTGAGATTTGTGGGGACACCGACTGAGAAGGCAGGGAGCCGAATCATGTCATTCAGGTTATTGTTCTTCACGTAGAAGAACATCCTCGCCCATTTCTTGCATGACTCGAGGCCTGTGATCTGGGGAAAGATGGAGAAATTCTGAGGTATAATGCTAGCAGCCCCGCACTAGGTCAGAGATTTCTCGCCGAGGCAGAGATCCTTATTGGGGATGATGTTGGCTCAGCTCTGGGAGAACTTGGCCCAGATCTGGATGCTAGGCCAGAGGCTGAGGTATGCTTCGGTACTAGAGACAAAAGCAGAGAGGGAGGCTATGGCGTTTGCCGGCATATGGTGAGGCTAGAGGCCAAAAGTCTCAAAGAAATCTTTGGCAAAATTGCTGATAGGAAGGCCAAAGCCGCGAGCGAAGTGGGCCACAAAGACGACGAACTAACCCTCTTCAACAATGGGGATTTGATCGTCACCAGGGAGGCAGAAGGTAACCCCTGAAGGAATTCGGCGTGTGCGCACAAGCCATTCATTCTCCGCTTGGGTCATGTTGGAGCCATCCCAAGCTCCACGCTCGAGGAAGGCGCCTCCCTCCTCGTGCTCATCGAAAGCGACCACGTCTCGCGGATCCATCTCTAGGGTCGCTCCCCTCAGATGTCGAGCTTGCTTCGGGGGAGAGAAGAACAGACTGGCATGGCCCCGTGGTGGGGCGAAGTGCGGCGCTACAGTGAAGCGACGGAGTGGAGAAATCAAAGGGGTGGAACGGTCGCAGAAGCAGAAAGCAGTGTTGGTGGCGGAGCAAGGAGGATGAAGAGGAGGATGAAGTGGTGGCGACGGAGCAAGGAGTGTGGGGAAGTAACCGAGGGTTCCCCTGCTCCCCTATTTAACCGTGCTAAGGATAGTGGGTAGTGGGATCAATTATTCCCACTAGTCACGCGATGCGCACATGTATTTCACTAACTGGTGCATAGGATTGTGCCACACACATGGTTACACAATACGGAAGTGAAATGGCACATCGTGGCCTCTGTGGGACTTGAGGAGGCACGTCATGATGGGACACGCTGCAGTAAAAATTGATAGCGTGTGGCAGTGAATGCTGCCACGACCCTTAAAATGAGGCAAAGGGGCAATCATTACTTTACACGTAGGATTCGATGAGGAGTACAAGAGAAGATAACCATCTAGGAGGAATAACCCGGATGGCGATGCTATGACTTGGCCAACGAGATATATCTTGGACAGAGCCAAGGAATGTCAAATTGAATACCAAGTCACCAAGTGGTGTAGCCGAGTTAAATTTGGTATAGGCCAACAGATATGTATGCCGACAAGACAGATAAAGATCCGGATAATTTGAACCTGTTGTGGCCTTTCCAACTTAAACTACTAAGACCCCACCAGCTTCGAGGACTAATGTTGGGGGATGACCCCAGGTAGCGAAAAGCTGAGGTATAAGGACAAGGTCCAACGAGGCACAATCTAGCTAAAGTGTGAGCTGGCTGAGGTATATGAGGGCCGACTGAGTTACGGCTGGGTTACCCTAAGCCGAACAACATGGGCGAGACTCGACCGACATATAAGGTAGGTCCACATGATGTCTGGGTTGTTTCATCTTTGCAGGTACTATCTTGGCCGAGTTACCTGGATGGGGCCGAGTCATGGGTTGGCGTGCTCAAGAAGGAGTGAGCCAGACCTAAGGTCGGTGCTTTTCTCTCTCTCCATGGAATCTGGGGAGAGAAGTGCTAACGACAAGGTCCAGAGGAGCAGGGACAAAACAGAGGGTCACGTACGTGACCCTGTCTAACCCCAACGGTTAGACAACATGGACTCTGAGCCATTGCCACGCAGAGGCTGGCAACAGAGGAAAGGAGGGAACCAAACTACTATGGGACAAGCATCTTAAAGGAATATCCGGGCCACATAAGCCCTAGCTATAGCCTGGCCACCCCTTTGTAAGGTGAGCCAGGGCCTCCAAGGAGAGGGTCGATCCATTTTACCTAAGGGTAAACCCTAGAGCGAGAAGAGAGTAGAAGCACTTAATCTTCTTCCTCTATTCGATACGGCTCAAGGAGCCCTTGTACTAGTTAGGACATCATAATATAAGATCTAGGGCAGGAGTAGAGGTTTTATCTCCACAGGAGAGCCTCGAACCTGGGTATATTGTGTGTTGAGTTCTTGTGTTCTTCATGTGCGGATCCATCGCACTATCCCTCCCTGGATACCACTAGTGTCCGTTGGCCCCATATTTAGCCTGTCCATGGCACCTACCATGACACCACCATGACAATTGGGGCTAGGGTTTCAAAAGACCACCAAAAAAATTAAAATTTTCAAAAAGCACCGGATTTGGGGCAAGAGGTTGCAGATAGCACTGATCTGGCTTTGACGTGGTTCTAATGACGAATCTGACGGGTGGGACCTGGTGTTCAGGCCGACGTTGCCGCATTTATTTACCAAAACACCTCCACATATTATAAGTTCAAATCTTAGGTCCTTTTTTCTATTTTTTCAATTCCTTTTTTATTTATCTATTTCTTTATTTTCCTAATCAGTGAGGAGGCCGCCGTCGTGGCACGCTGAACGCCGGTAGCTGGCGAGCGGTGTAGCTAACGCAGGAACCGGTGAGCGCAACATGTAGGGGGGCGCAGCCAGGGCGGGACGACGTGGGCACGCGGGTGGATCAGTCGGCCGCCTACGGGGAGCAGCCACGGGCAATCACCGGACTAGCACGCGGGCACAGCCGGACATGGCCGGGCAAAGGCCGAGAAGCACGGGCGCGGCGGAGCCGCGCTGACTCTAGCCGGAGCTCGCCGGCGACTCCTCTTGGCCGGCGCTCGTCCTTACCCCTGTTGGCTGGAGGAGAGGAGGACGGGACGGTGGCTCGACGGTGGAGTGGCCAGTGAGGTCGCGATTGGGCGGAGGCCGAGAAGCACGGGCTTGTGAAGCTTCTGTTGATCCTGGTCGGAGCTGGACGGACCTCGCCCGCGCCCCCCGCTGGATGGAGGAGAGGACGACGGGGCGGAGGCTCGACGGTGGAGCAGCCGGCAGGTCGCGGGCGGGCAGAGGCCAAGAAGCATGGGCGTGACGGACCCTGGTCGGATAGATTGAAGATGCCAATTTACATAAAAGACCTAAAGTTTAGAACTTCTAATATGTAAGTACCTATTGGTTGTTACCTCTTCCATGTCATCCTGACCACCGGGTCCCACCTATCAGATTCGTCATTAGAACCGTGTTAAAAACCAGATCAGTGCTATCTACAACCTCTTGCCCCAATTAGGTGCTTGTTGAAATTTAAAAAAATGGTGGTCTTTTGAAACCCTAGCCCCAATTGTGGTGGTTTTTTGTAATTTTCTCCAACAAATGGCTAGAAACAATGCAACCTGAGATGGGATCAATGTACGAAAACCAGGTTTGTACCTTGGTGGACTTATCTTGCGACCGGAAGGCCGTTGAGAATAAATGGATTTTCAAGAATTGTCGTGGTATTGCCAACAAGTACGCCATGGAGGGGTCCTTACAGAGCGTGTTTAGATACGTGGGGTAAGGCAATGAGTTGGCAGGTACAAGGTAACATAGCTTACCCAGGTTCAAGTCCCACAATAGTGGCGGAATTCTACTCCTGCTATAAATCACTATAATAGCAATACGCCGAGTTATAGAGATTGGTTCGCTGTCTGAGGGTGTTGTGTCTTATTGTACGTTGCCATACAAGTTACAGAGTCCTACACTAATACTAACTAGTCTTCGTGTCTTGTACTCCAAGGCTCCGAGTATGTCGGTGACTCCTATGTAGCCTTCCTATATGCGGCATGGGCCTCCCTTCCGGATCCGTCTAACTGGGCCGCCCAGCAGGCCATGGCCCATGTTACCAACTGTGGGGCACCCGGGTTAGTCAGATTAGAGACGTGCTATGGTGATACCCATTTAGCATATCCCCAACAGTAGGCCCCGGAGGACTTTGAGATCTTGCGTCGTCTTGCCTCTCAATTTTGAATGCTACGTCTTAGTGATGCCGACAGTTCGTCAAGCAATATATCGAAGGTCTCCCAAAGAACCCTGCAGTCCTCTCTGTTTTCGTAATGTAGCCAGAGATTCTGTAAGTCTTCATTTCCAGAGTCGGATATCTTCCGTCTTCAATGGAATCTTCAGATGTGACTACTCCACTGTAATGGTCAGAAGATGATGTCGAATGCAGCCTACGTTACCCTGAAACTCACAGAAGACAGTGAATTAATCATTACCTATTTTTATGCATGCAAAATCCAAAACGTTAAACTGGCAAAGACGGAGGACATGGCGAAATTACCACGCATGCTCATCTCCACGTCGACAGCACTGCGTCTGTTAGATCTCTTTGCACGAATCTTGATGTTGGGTCTATATATTTTAACCTTGGTTGGAATATTTCTTTTACCCGCATTCTCCCCTGTGTCTTCTTCTTCCTCCAGCCGCGCGACTGTTTGAGCTCTTTGATGGAAAACCCTAGCCAGAGCTTTCTCCCCCTTCACCTTCCTCCACCTGCGCAATGGCCTCTAGTAGCAGTGCTCCCTCAACGGCGGTGACCCTCGAGGCTTCAACGGAGCCATCCTAGGGAATAACCATCCCACCGGAGGGGGTCATCATTCATGTCTCACAATGGAGTATGGAGGGTTTCCGACCTCTCTGCCAAAGATTTGCAAGAGCTCATCGCCGAGGGATATCTCTCTGCGACAGAGAGCTTGGTCTGGCGGCCGTCACGGCCGGCGAGGTGACTCCTTCCCCCCAAGCCAGAGAGAAGGTGTACCTCAAAGCTTAGTTAGTACGTGGCGTAAGCCTGCCATTCTTCGACTTGTTCTTGGACGTCCTTTGTTACTTCCGGGTACTTCCCCACAATCTCTCTCCCAACAGCATCCTCGTACTCATCAACTTCATAGCTTTGTGCGAAGGTACCTAGGAATTAAATCTAGGTTAGATATGTTTATCTATTTCTTTACCATTAAGAGAGAGTCTATAGAATCCAAGGATGAGCTGCGGATCTACGGAACCATTAGCTTTAAGATCTGGCCTAGACGGTGCTTCCCCGACATCGTGGACCACGAGTCTTGCAAGAATTGGCAGCGCACATATTTTTACGGCCCTGATATTCCTCTGACCAACCGCCAAGACACGTACCCTGACTTTGTCGATGGGGCTGCCGCCGAAGTTCCCACCTGGAGGTCCCAAGCCTCCCTTCCATCCGACGAAGAAGCCAACCGCGCCGTAAGGAGGATTGAATGGCTCGTAGACGGAGGTTTGACTGGCTTGGACCTAGCCATGTGTTGGTTCACTAGGCGGATCCAACCTCTGCAGCACCGTGCCGAGCTGATGTGCATGTACTCCAAGGATAGAAAAGATCCCATACGAATTTCACGGGGCAACTTCTCCAATGACTCCATCAAGCTCCGGCTTAAGGACATGATCAAGGTGAAGGACAGGAAGCGTGGCTTCAATATCACCTTTGACATGTTCGAATGCGACAAGTGCCCAGAGTTAGCTTTCTGCTTCCTTTGTTGCTTGTTGCATATACTCTAATGCTTTTCGGTCTTGGAGTCATCGAACTAACACTTCTTCATCCTACAACTGGCGACCTTGGCGGTGGATCAAATGGCGTCCCAGGTCTATGATCCCAAGCTAAAGGATTTCCAGGTGTTGTCCGATGATGATGCCTCCAAGGATCATCCGGCTCTGGCAGCGTGAAAGCGGAAGAGCTCCAGCTCTGACATTGCTGTCGAGGGCAAGAAGGCAAAGAAAACGGAGAGTAGAGTCTCCAAAAAATCCACTTCCGCCTTAGAGGCGGAGAAGAAGAAGTCCACCAGCATCCCCTTAGCTAGGTCATCTGATGTAGTGTAAGTATATCCATTCTCCGGCTTTAATTTTCATTGCACCTATTCAATTCATGTACTTATACCATGTACGTTTCAGGAAGACGTTCGGTGTTGGTTTGAAGCGGACCTCCAAAGATGTTGGGGGTTCCAAAACTATTCGCGACATGCTTTCCAAGTCGTCTCCCGCTGCTGCTCCCCTAACCCCTGCCGCCAAGTCTATAAGAGGTCCCAATGGACCTTCATCCCCTGTCATCCCCGAGACCTCCATCATGGAGGTTGATGTCGATCCGGCAACAAATGTCTCGGGTTCTATTAGCATGGATATTGCACCCAGTGGTCAGGCGACACAAGAGAGTATCTCCTCTAAAATGGTTGAAGCTCCGACTAAGGATGGCATCGATAAAGGGAAACAGGCAATGGAGGGAGGAGAGGCGGAGGCGGCCACATTAGCGGACGAGGCGGGACACTTAATCCATCAATTGCCATCATAACATAGCAGGCGGCTATGGCTTCATCCATGCCTCCGACTTCGACAACTCCTATGGCTTCCACTCCTACAACTTTGTGCCTGCATGATCTCATTAAACAGGCAGATGGTGTGTACAACAATGCCCAGACCTTCCATAACGCATACGCTCATCTGGCAAACAGTTTGAAGGTTATTGCCATTGTAAGTTTCTGAACTTCACTTCTTTTACTATGTAATATATCCCACTGTAGCCCCCGAGCTCTTAGGCGGAAAACCATTGTCTTTTGGCCAGAGTGCTCCAAAGAACTAAGTGTAGAACTTGTTAGTGTAGCCCCCGAGTTTCTAGTTAGAATGACAAATCGAACTAGACACTCTAAGAGAGAACACTTGTTGATTAAAATCTGATACTGTAGCCCCCAAGCGTTTGGTTGAAACTGGATAGTTCCGACTAGATGCTCTAGAGAAACTAAGCATTTTGTTTTCTTTGCAGAATGAGAGTAGCCAGAGAAAGGCCGCTAATGAGATGTTTTCTAACTTGCGAAAGGAACTGGAACTTGAACAGGGTAAAAACAGCCTTCCTAAAGGAACAGATCAAAAATAGCAAGTGTTTGTTTTCTTTTAACAGCTTTGTATCTTTCTCATGGGTCCATTTCTTCTAAACTCTCACAATAATATTTGTGTTCCGTCTTATAGAAGCCATTGCCAAAGCCAAGAGAATCGTCGAGCAGTCCAAGCATATTCATGAGCTCGATGATGAAAATAAAATCTTGAAGAAAGACCTGGCTGATGTTGTCAAGGGCCATGAGCAGGTGATGAAGGCTATGCAAGAGTCTGCTGATGCCGAGATGCATCGTATGAAGGATGAGATTGAACAGCTCAAAGGTCAAAACCAAGCTGCCAAAGAGCAAAATGATCAGAACCTTGAGGTGTACAAGAAAGTCCAACAGGAGCATGACATCTTGGCGGAGATCTGCAAGCAAGCGGAGACGAGCATCTTTGGTAACTTTCCTCCATCTTTGTTAATTCTGTAAGGTGAAAAATTGTACTTGTTATACTCATACCCTTTGTCTCTAACGAAAACATAGCTCCCATTGGCCTAACCAATATGGGTGAAGATGCTCTAGAGCCAAAAGAATGCATGATTATTGATGGCAACTTCATCAACACTGCCATTGCCCAGGCCAAGGAGATAGCGCCTCCTCTGGCATCAATATCAAGGCGGTAGAATCAGCGGTCAAGTACTCAGAAATCCTGCACCGAGCCCCCGATAAAGTCAAGGACTAGAAGGCCTCTTGCTTCTGGGATGGTGCAAGGATGACCTTATCCTTGGTTAAGGCGCACTACGACAATGCCGACATTGATCTGGTAACCTCCGGCATGCCGAAGCTTGATGAGGAAGGGAAAGAGATCGATAGCGATGCTATTTGGAACTCCCTTGCCAGCTATGACACCAAGGTTGCCAAGATGGTCAAGGCGAACGTCTATGGGCATGTCGAGGAGATGGATGATGACTTGGCATCTTCTGAGTCTAGCCCTCCCTCCGAGTTTGGTGAACTCTCTAGGCCTGGCTCTCCTGTTGCCGATGATGCAGCCACGAAGTCTCCTGCAGCAGATCCATAAAAACATTGTTTGTATTAAATGTATCTCTGTAATGTGTATGCGGAAAAAACATATAGAACTAAGGCGGATAACTTGTACTCAAGTTTCCTTCTATTTATCTGTTTCCAGCATGTATATATTAAGCAAGTGCTGGCTTATCCATTATTCTAGTTTGTATGTTTGACCTTTCATAAGACGAAAGACTCGTAGCATAGAACTATGCCCTCAGTAGATGATGCTTAATAGCACCGTCAAGAACCTAAGAGGAAAATCGCTGGCTTTGAGTGCCAAAAAGTCACTACTCCGGAATCTATATAAAAACTTCAGAAAACATGTAGACTAGAAAACTTAAGCTAACGCCCGTAGGCGGAATTTTCACAAGTGCAAATGCAAACTTGCACATAAAGGGTTTATATGATCCAAAAAATGAACAACTAAAGGAGGTAAAAGACACAGAAAATATGAGTGAACCAAATGCTTTATTTCATAGATCATATAAGGTACTTATTACATAATATAAATATGCTAAGTGTAAAAGGGACGTAGTTGTGCTATGTTCCATGGCCGATCTGTCTCTAGGAAATCATCAACGCAGTCATGTTGCTTGCGCTTGCAATTTTTTGGCCTATCTTTCAACTCGCAAATATCAACGAGGTAATAGGAACCATTGAGCAATGCTTTGCTTATGACTAACGGTCCGTCCCAAGGCGCGGATAATTTGTGTGATTTTTCCTGCTTGAGTCTAAGCACCAAATCCCCCTCTTTAAACAAGCGAAGCTTAACGCGGTGACTATGGTAGCCACACAGCTTCTACTGGTAGATGGCGGATCTCTGGCATGCCAGCACGTGCTCCTCCTCGAGTAGGTCCATAGATAAGCGTCTGGATTCTTCAGCGTCATCTTCATCATAGGCGGCGACTCTTGGTGCATCGTGGAGGATGTCGGATGGTAGGACAACTTCTGCTCTATAAACCATGAAAAAATGGGTCAAGCCGGTAGATTTGTTGGGTGTTGTTCGTAAACTCCACAACAAAGATGGCAACTCCTCTGCCCAGGCTCCAGCTGCTCTATGTAGTGGTGCCTCTAAGCGTGGCTTGATTCCTTGAAGGATTAGTCCATTGGCCCGTTCCACTTGCCCATTTGACTGTGGATGTGCCACTGATGCTAGGTCAAGGCGGATGCCTTTTTCATGATAGTACTCCTCAACTTCTCCGAGAGACAAATTTCTGCCATTGTCGGTGATGATGCTATGTGGGAGACCAAATCTTTACCACCAAATCCCGGACAAATTTTAGGGTTGTTGCCCCATCGAGCTTTCTAATTAGTTTAGCTTCAATCCATTTTGTGGACTTATCCACTGCTACTAGTAGATATGTAAATCCACAAGGTGTTGTTTGCAAAGGTCCAACCATGTCAAGCCCCCAGAATGCAAATGGCTAAGTTATGGGTATGGTTCGCAGTTCTTCAGCTGGAACACTTGGTTGTCTTGCATAGAACTGACACCCAAGCCATGTTTGTACCAACTTGTCGGCGTCCTCCTTGGTAGTTAACCAGTAGAATCCTTGCCCGAAGGCTTTTGCCACCAATGATCGGGGAGTGGCGTGATGCTCGCAATCTCTGAGATGTATTTCCTAGAGGATATCTATACCTTGCTGCCAGGAGATGCACCGTAGCAAAACTCCTATGGTACTTCTTTTGTATAGCTAGCCATCAATAATGACACAGCCTTTTTCTCTACGTACTATCTGCCGGCTTTCGACTTCATCGGCGGGAAAAGTTATGTCTTGTAGATAGCCCATGAACGGTTTCGTCCAAGTCGGAGAGGTCACTGTTACTATGTTAACAAATGAGTCCACTCTATCCGGGTTATCGGGGTCGGCTCCTTTCACGGATGGAGTCCGCAAATGTTCCAGGAAAATGCCTGGTGTAATTGGACGTTGATCAATCCAAGCTTTGAAAGTAGATATGCTGCTTCGTTGTCCTCCCTTTTGACGTACTTGACTTCGTAGACGTCGAAGCACTTGGCTATCTCATCTACTTCGTCTCAATATGCCACCATCATAGGGTTCCGCGTGTTCCATGTGCCAGCCACCTGCTGGGCAACCAAGTTGGAATCTCCACTGCAAACTATGTGCTTGATGTCAATATCCTTGGCAACATGAAGTCCGTGAATGAGGGCCTCATATTTCGCCATGTTGTTGGTAGCATTGAAGTGGATCTGCAGGATGTACTGTAACTTTTTCGCTATTGGTGATTATAGTAATACACCAGCCCCCGAGCCGTTGAGTAACTTTGATCTGTCAAAGTGCATGACCCAATATTCTGGCTCTAGTATAGGAGTGTCTTTTGGCCGCGATAAAATCCGCCAATGCACCTTGCCGGACAAGTTATAGAGTCCTACACTAATACTAACTAGTTTTCATGTCTTGTACTCCAAGGCTCCGAGTATGTCGGTGACTCCTACGTAGCATTCCTATATTCGGCATGGGCCTCCCTTCCGGATCCATCTAACTAGGCCGCCTAGCAGGCCATGGGCCATGCTACCAACTGTGCGCCACCCAGGTTAGCCAGATTAGAGACATGCTATGGTGATACCCATTTAGCATATCCCCAACAGTGGCCCCAGAGGACTTTGAGATCTTGCACCATCTTGCCTCTCAATTTTGAATGCTACGTCTTAGTGATGCCAGCAGTTCGTTAAGCAATATCTCGAAGGTCTCCCAAAGAACCATGCAGTCCTCTCCGTCTTCGTAATGTAGCTAGAGATTCTGTAAGTCTTCATTTCCAATGGTGATCTATTATGACAACAATGGAGCCATAGCCAATGCCAAAGAACCAAGGTCTCGCAAGAATTCCAAGCATATCAAGCACCAGTTTCCCTCCATCCGCGAGCATGTCAAGGATGGAGATATAAGGATTTGTAAAGTACATATGGATCTAAATGTAGCATACCCGTTGACTAAAACTCTCCCTAGGGAAAAACATGATCAACACCAGAACTCTATGGGTGTTGATTTATCATTATGTAATCTAGATTATTGTCTCTAGTGCAAGTGGGAGACTGGAGGGCATATGCTCGAGAGGCAATAATAAAGTTGTTATTATCTTATTCCAAGTATAGGAGAGATGTTTATTTTTCATGCTATAATTGTGTTAATTGGAAACGTTAATACATGTGTTTTTAATAAACAAATATATAGAGTTCCTAGTTATGCCTCTCATATAAACTAGCTCATTGATTAACAAGAAGATCAAGGTTTGCTGATCATGGACATTGGATGTTGTTAATAAAGAGGTCACACAATTGGTGGAATAATGTGATGAACATTCACCCAAAGTATAGTAATAGATCAAAGTCATTATGTTTACATTTCTATAACATCATGCGAAGTAACTTTAGTCCTTAGACCATGAGATCATGTCAATCACTAACACCAGAAGAGTAACTTGGTAACATCAAACGTCACACCGTAACAGGGTGACAATAAAGGTGGGTTCAGATACCTCGAAAGTGTTATGTAGAGGCTCATGAAATCAAGAGATGGATTTGTCCATCCCGATGACTAAGAGATATACTCAGGGCCCTCTCGGTGATATCACATTGACACAACTTGCAAGCAAGTGATAAGATCACAAAGAATGTTATATCACGAGACAAGAAAGGGTACCTATCGGTAACGAGATCAAAATAGGTATGGGAAAACCGATGATCGAATCTCGGACATGTAATTTATCGCGAGACAAAGGGGTTTAGTTATGACGTCAAAGGTTCTCACAATCACTAGAGTCATCATTGAATATGTGGGAGTAAGTACGGATCTCCAGGTCCCGATGTTGATTATAGATAGGAAAGGGGTCTCGATCATGTCTGCATTATTCTTGAACCATAGGGTGATACACTTAAGGTATACGGACACCAAATGGAGTGAATATAAAAGTAGAGAAAAGATTTGAAAGCGCTGGAATTATTTCGATGGACACCGGAATTGTTTTGGGGTCAAAATGCTGAAAATGGTTTCAGATGTATATCAAAGTATTGTAAGGGGTTTTATGCAGTCGTTTGTTAATTAAAGTAATTAACAAAATTCTGAATAAAATAAATAAAATAGTTTTATTAAATGTGAAATGGCTTTAATTTTGGTGGAATACTAATTCATGTGAGTGGACATGAATTTGTGTGAGTGGAGCATCCACCCACATGAATGAGGGAGAGATGGGGCACCCACCTTGGCCGCCCGCCATCGCATGGGGCTGCACCCTCCCCCTTAAGTATATTCTTAACTTGTTTTCTAGTGTTCCACTCTTGGATCACTTTGGTACATGCTAGAAAAACTAACAGCATGGCACACATCGGGTCTTGTACACAACATGACATACATGATAGAGCCTATGGTTGAGGCATAGGTATGTTGTTCATCTTTTCTATATATTCTACCATTGCCTACCTTACAACATTGACAAGAACCCTTTCTTTGAATTATGAATTCTGAACTTCTTTAGAACCTTGTCAAGGTATGTACTTTGTGAAAATCCTATCAGTTTCTTGACCTATGTCTATAGATCTTGATGCCTAATATATACACTGCTTCACCAAGGTCTTTCATCGAAAACCTTTTATTCAAGTAAGCCTTCACACTTTCATGTACTTCTATGACATTTACAATTAGCAATATGTCATCTACATATAGTATTAGAAATGCTATAGAACTCCCACTCACTTTCTTGTAAATGTAGGCCTCTTCCATTAGTCTATACAATCCAACCCTTTGATCACCTCATCAAAGTGAAGATTCCAACTTTAGATACTTGCTTTAGTCCATAAATGGCCTCTAAAATTTGCATACTTTGTCAGCATCCTTAGGATCGACAAAACCATTAGGTTGACCATGTAGAACTCTTCCTAATGTGAACCCATCGGGGAATGTAGTTTTTGACATCCATCATCCACATTTCATAATCATAAAGGTATAAATTTCTAACATAATTCAAACTACCTATAGAATCACCACGAGTGAGAAAGTCTCATGGTAATTAATGCCTTGTATTTGTCGAAACCCCTTTGTGACAAGTCGTGCTTTATATGAAGTTACATTACATTAGCATCTCTTTTGTTTTTTATACCAATTTGTTCTCAAGGCCTTATGGTCGTTTGGTAAGTCCACCAAAGTCCATATGACATAGGTATGCCCAATGGGTGCCTAATATTAGCCTACCCGGTGCATCCTGGGAGGGTCCCATGTCCCTGATTCGCGGGTTATTCTTATCAGGTCTAGTGATTGCTTCCCCCAGTCCACAATGCACTATCCCCTTATTAACAACGAAAAAGGGACAAAGAGATTAAATAGAATCATTAGTCGTCCCAAGCTAAACCCGTCATTCGAAGAATAACGCAGTTCGAGGCGGATCACTTTCTGATCAATCGGCAGGCTCAGCCTCTACGTCGTATTCTGATATAGACAGAAAAAGAACCGAACTCTTGGAAGGTGAAGAAGAATCTCAAGTGATACTCTGCCAAGGGATTTGTTCCACAACTAGTACAGCTAATGCTCCAAGGTTGATGCGATGTATTCCACCAGTTGACTAGAGTTGACGATTCGGGTGGACCCAATCCCATGAAGGATGCGAATCCTTGGTGGATATAACAAGCTTTAGATAGAAAGTTTAATAGTTAACCCAAACTTGTAAAATGACTCGTATGTATCCTGAGACCCGGCTTCCTCATATAAAGGCCCGGAGGGAACAATGAGGAGGATCATCTGAAACCCTAGCACATACACCCACCAGATCACATCTGTGTACCATCGCCATCAAGGCACCCTTGTAACCTTTGGTTCATAATTAATCAAGAGCAGACAAGGAGGAGTAGGGTTGTCCCTCCGGGGTCATGAACCTGGGTAAACCACCGTGTCCCTGTGTTTCTTCTGTGATAGCCGATGAAGTCTCTAGCTCACCATTCTTCCTAAAACCCAAGTCCATAAATTATGGGCATTGACATGTTAATTCCTTTTCAATTGGCGCCGTCTGTGGGAAGTGGGCATTCTAATGTTACGACTTCGGTAGCCCCATCACTCGCCAGCTTTGATTTATCTGCGTCGGAGGAATGCCTCAGCTTCGGCGCCTTCAACTTCAGCATCCACTCGACGGCCACGCGCTTGGCCTTCGAGTCCCTCAATG
>OU342743.1:391131360-391358282 GCA_910589775.1 Avena eriantha
AGAATCCATGATGAGCCACCACGCCTACGACTCCACAAGTATAGAGGACATGATGGAGCACTACACCGACAATGGCTCCGCATGATTTGAGGACCCGGAGCATTGCACATATGACGGCTCCACATGCATGGAAGACATGGAGCACGTCATCAACTATGGCTCCTCAAGCATGGAGGACTTGGAGCTCTACATCGACAATGGCTCCTCATGCATGGAGTACATGGAGCACTACACCGACAATGGCTCCACATGCTTGGGTCATATGGAGTACTACATCAACAACGACTCCCCAAGCATGGATGACTTCGAGTGCTACAACGACGACGCCTCACCAAGCATGGAGGACATGGCGTGCTTCACCCACTTCGAGGGCTCTTCCATGAGCCATGAAGAATACCTCCACCGCTTGGAGATGGAGGACTACTATGCCAAGCTAGCGGAGGCGCATCATCAAGAAACCATGATCTTCAAGGCCAAGCGTGCCACACCAAAGGGCACCACCTACTATGATGATCCACCTCCAAGGCGTCAGGCGCGACTACCTACATGTCGTCATGCGCCACCATCTCCAAGGCGACGAGAGCCATCACCACCAAGCCGTCAAGCGCCACCATCTCCAAGGCACCAAGCACGACCATCTCCAAGGCGTCAAGTGCACCAACCTTCAAGGCAACAAGTGCCACCGCCTACAAGAAGAGTGGCGCCCCAACATCATCTTCCCAAAGAGGCGCCACGAAGCAAGAATCTTCATCGACATAAATCCTCTAGAGATCATCGCCAACATAAAGAGGATACAAGGCGTCGTTCAAGGCATCTTCGCCATGAAGACGGAGAGTACATGTTGAGCACCATCCATAATGCTCAACGAAGCTCAAGAAGGCACCATCATGAAAAGAAGAGTGCCAAGGATAAGGAGCATCGTCGCGAGCGTCATGTGGATGACCAAGTGCGCCATCTACATCAACCTTTGGCAAGGCACGCCAATGACCTCCGTCGACACCATCATAAGGCACCTTCGACTACTCGTGCCACCACCAAAATGGCACCAAGAGCAAGCTCTCCTCCACGCCATCAAGCTTCAACGCCAAGACTTGACGTCCTAGATGACGCATGAAACCTCATGGATGAGGAGGACGAAGACCTCTACTTCGCCAAGTTGGACGAGTACGTCAACAGGACTACCCAAGCCAAGGTGCAAGATGGCGATGACAAGGTCAAGAATGGTGAGCATGGGACTTTCCCTTCACCAAAGGAGGCACAAGGAGTTGAGAGAACCGAGCCTACCCCCATATGCTTGAGTGATGATGTGGTACCAATCCCATGTGAGTATGAGAGCCACTTAGCCCACTTGAGTGAAAACAAGAGTGAGATGAGTGACTCCACCATACGTGAGATTGAGTGCTTCCACTTGGAGGGCATGAGTGATACACCGAGTGAGTTGAGAGTGGTAGTTGATAGGTCATGTGAGACCATTTTGATTGCTAATGACTTACCCTCTACCTCTAGTGTGTTCCCTCATGATGTGCTAGGTTCCATGGATAAAGAAGCGCCAAGCTTGGACATGATGATGCCTCCGACCAAGAAGATGAACATGGTGGATGAAGATGATGCCATCCCCACACATGATGAAGAAGTCGCCCACATGGAGGCCAGCACTACCACAACACCCACTTCATATGAGAGGTATGAACAAGGTAAAAATAAGGGTGTTGATGATGCCATGATCGCACTAGTGGACATGATGACTTGTGATGATTGGCATGCTATGGATGATGTTTGTGATATCACATATGCTTCATTGATATTTTCATGTGATACTTTGCCTTTGCATAATGTTGTGCCTGTGAAATTATTTGATTGTGATGATGTTGCCATAGACATGCCATGCTTTAAACATTATGTTGATGATATCATTGCTTGCACTTTGTTGAACAATTGCTCTTCCCAATGTTTTGCTTGCAATGATGTTACCAATGGTACCCCTCGAACCATGCTTTGTCATGAATGTTTTACAATCTCTCCCGTTGCTTGCAATAAGTTGAATAATTGCTCTTTCACTTGTTTTGCTTGCAACAATAATTCTCATATGGTTTATATTGAGATGGCCCCCATAGCTTTCTCAAATTTTGTAGATTTTGATGATTGCCATGATAAGCATGTTCACCACTTGCATACTCACCATGCACCTATGTTACACCCTCTTGACACTAATGGTGATGTGCACAAGAAGAGATATGTCATGATGGATGATGTATTTCTCTACCATGCACACACGTTCTTCCTTTTGTGCTTGATGTGTGTAGGTACCCGCAAGAGAATGTCAACCTCGGTTGAGCACGAGTTGACAAAAAGAGCTCTAGAGAGCATCCGCCAAGTGAGTTCAAGATCAAACCCAGCTCTGATACCTTTTGCCTGCTTTGCATCTTTCATGTTAAAAAATTGCTCTTTCCTATGGTTTGCTTGCAAGCATGTTAATGGTATTCTTTCACCTTGTGACAATCATGTTTCGTTGCTATTGGATATTGATGCTTTGTGTGTTGCCACAAAAATGTTGAACAATTTCTCTTTCCGATGTTTTGTGTGCAACCATAATTCCATTTGGAGCATGTATTGTCATGAGAGCTTCCAAGTCTCTCGTACCGTTGTTGCAACAAACATAAGGACCACTTGCTATTTAATATGGTTTGTTTGCAAACATGTTGTTTTTGCTTCCGCTTGCGATACTCATACCCCCATGATTTTGGCCTTTGATGATATGTGTATGGCATCCAACATATTGAACAATTGTTCTTTCCAATGGTTGGTTTGCACACATAATGATGTTGCTTTGGATATTCTTCCTCATGTGTTTTTGCCGAATTCTCCTAGCTTTGCATCAAAGATGTTGATCCATTTCTTAGTCAATTACTTTGAGTGCCTCCCTAAGACGCTTTATGGAGTTTTTGAGTTCCCACATTTGGATGATGTTCAAGCAAATTTCATGCACTTTGACCTTGCATACGCATTTCGTTTGCGATACTGGAGTTGTGCTAATAGTGTTGTGGACAAGAACGGACATGCCACAAATGACATGCTCCTCTATCACACACAAACATATGTCGCTTAGTTTTTGTTGTGTGAAGGTACAACAAATTGGAAGCTTATCAAGGATGACTATATGGTGAACCCCAGGATCAAGAAGGTCTTTCTACATCATCTTCTTAGGATGAGCATGAAGAGTCGAGGACGACTCTTTTTGAAGGGGGGAGCTGATGCAGCCCGTCCTATGGACGCTACTACATCCACAACGCCAAGTCCCCAAGATCGTCCCCAAGTCAACCAAGAAGATGGACCAGGAGCAGCCAGCTCCAGAACGAGAGGCTCCGCCGTCATCGCCCCGGAGAGTCCGCCTGGAACCAGCCGGAGTGTCCGGCGCTGACGAGGGTTTAACTCATCAATGCCCATTGTTATGGACTTGGGTTTTGGAGGAGGGAGTGCTGGAGACATCTATCGGCTAGCAAACAAGCACACAGGGGACAAAGGATTTACCCAGGTTCAGGCCTCGTAGAGGTCCCTACTCCTGCTTGTCTGCTCGTGGAATTATCGAAGGAGTCGAAAGTTACAATGGTGCGCAGATGCAATCTGGCGAGAGTTGTGGAAACTAGGGTTGCGTGTGTCCTCCTTGCCGCCCCCTCCTAGCCTTTATATAGATAGGCTAGGTCTCGGGTAGCAGGTCGAGTCGGTTACAAGTTAGGGTTTTCCCCTTCAAACTTTCTATCTTTAGCTTCTTCTTGTCTCTCAAGCAATCGAGAGTCCGCAGATCACTCGAATCCTTTCGTCTGGGCCTTGGCGACACCATGGGCCTATACGTATTTAGACCGTATATACCAAGCTCGAGTACCTGCAGGGTATACCCATGTCAGTAGCCCCCGAGTATCCAGTGGAATCACAGATTCGACTGGGTACTTCTTGAAGTCTTCGAGTGCCTGAATGAGTATGTTTTCCGACTGCTTTCACTTATGTCATAGGGATTGTCGATATACGTGCCTGATATAGCCAAAGTATCGGTATCAGTTAACCACCTTAGGGTGAAACAACGCAATCTACTCAAACTCGGGTCCCCGGACTCGATCCCGGAAAAGTGCTGGCGTAATTCGACTTAGGCCGCGGAGGTCTTACAGGAGTCGAATTCCAGTTATATGGGTGTGAGCACTTGACGCGTCCGTCAAGGCATGTTCATCGTGCCTGTAGGCACCGATATGTTTCTGGTAGTGCGCAATTAAATGCGTTGCCAGGCCTTTATTTAGGTCTTACCTTCACGCTGTAAGCGCGGCATCTGAATTTTATCATCGCGGAGATGATTCGGGCAACCCAGGAGACGTAATCTCTTTGTAGGGAAAATTATGAGGCGGTGTCGCCATGATCTGCGAGTGCCGATGTAATCAACGCACAGCTTTCGTGCAAATAATCATAGGGTGCGCGACTAGCGCTCCCTATGGGAGTAGCCCCCGAGTGCCTGGTTGAGTCGAAGACTCAGGCAGGGACTAAAGAAAATTTGCGACTGTTGTCATTTTTGTTTGTTTGAGTCGAAAACTTGGGTTGCGACTGCTATCGTCTTTTGCTTGTTTGTTTCAGTCGAAATTGTTTCCAGCGCTCCCTATGGGAGTAACCCACGTCCATAGTTGAACCATGTTTCGAGTGGCTGGGTTTGATTGCGATTGCTTGTATCCCTGCAGTAAGAAAAGAAAAATCATAGGGTGCGCGGCCAGCGCTCCCTATGGGAGTAGCCCCTGAGTGCTTGGTGGAGTCGAAAAATCCAGCAAGGACTAAAGTAGTCGAAGTTTTCCGTGAAGTAGCCATTGATGACGTCAGTGCTGACGCTTGCATGACCTCAGTTGCCCGCGTGAGCGGCTTTGATGGGACGTGAAGAGCGGTGGGTCCCCCTTTCTAACTTTGATTTGACTGGGCGTGCGTAATCTTATTATTAACTGTGCCTCCTCGATTTCCGCGCAGTGGAGGGACGGTTCGCGCTTCCTCTTCCCCACGTGTCGAGCGCGATATGTGCCACGCGTCCAATAGGGTTTTTGTGAGCTGTTGGATTGCATCTCTTAGGGGTTAAGTAGCGATGCTACGGCGGTAAATTTCCATCTGCGCCCTTTTCTTCCTCGCTGCCATCGCCATTGCCGCTGCTCCTCTGCTTTTCTCCTGCGCTCATCTCCTCCTTAGTTCTGGACCATCTCCGCTCGTTTCCAAGTTACTTTCTGCGTTCTCATCGCCGCCGCGCAATGGGAAAGAAGAAAGGAGGCGCTGCCGCTGAATCCGCCGTCGCCACTGCTGCGGGTCGCCGCCGGCGGGAAGAAGAAGGTCGCGGGCACCTGCGTGACCAATGGCGCTTGGCTCCCCTCAATCATCAAGGCGTCCGATCTTCGTCTTCTTCGCCAAGACGGAGTTATTTCCGCCGCAGTCGTCGATGCGCGCGTCCCTAGTGGTGAGACCATTCCTATGCGTCCCGCTGGTTTTCAAGTGATGTTTCTTGCTTTCATCATTCGCAGCCTTTCTTTTCCTATCCACCCTTTTCTTAGGGGTCTCCTCTGCTTTTACGGGCTCCAGCTCCATCAGCTGTCCCCAAATTCGATTCTTCACATCTCTTGTTTTATCACTCTCTGCGAGTGCTGGCTCGGAATCGAGCCGCGCTTTGGCCTTTTCAAGCGTTTGTTCAAGCTAAAGCGCCAGTCTGCATCTGGTTCTTTAGTTTATGACGTAGGTGGTTGTGGAATCCATGTCGACCCATCCGCCACCTACTTCGACATCAAGCTCGCCAAGTCCGTCCAGGGATGGAGGGACAGATGGTTTTATGTTCGCGACCAGAAGGCCAAGGACGAGCACTTTCGACTCGCTCCTTTTGATCCCGCGACTCCCTGCAAGAAGATGCGTTCTTGGAAGAACGTGATCATGCCGTCCGAACTCGCGGAGACGGACGTGCTATATCAACGCGTCTGCGACCTCGAGAGTCGCATAGGCGCAGAAGAGGGAGGTTGCGCCCTTATCAGGACTTGGCTGCGTCGTCGCGTCCAGCCTCTCCAAGCTAGAGTCCATCCCATGTTTCAATGGGGTGGTGCTGATGATAGCACTCGCGTGTCTGCCGATGGCATGTCCGCGAGTGAGGTAGATAAGAGGGTGCGACTGGTCACGAAGTACACCTTCAAGGATGTGCTTCCGAATGAGCCAGTCGTTCCTCCCTTCGATGCTTCGAATCCTCCTCCCGAGGTATAGTCGTGCTACGCAGTAGCTTATGTTCGCGATTGCTTTTCTGTTGCTTACTTGTTCATTTTTACTGTTTGTATGCAGGATTGGGCGGTGTCGCCTTGCATGCCTCCTCTCCCTGAGGGCATTATTCCTCGCGAAGCTTTTGAAGAGGACGAGTCTGAGTCGACTGTCCCTTCTGACGTGGAAGAGGAAGCCCCCGAGTCGGAGAACCCAGATACTCGCAAGCGTTCACGCAGCGAGGACTCCGATGCATCGACTCCTTCAACTCCAGAGGACACAGTTGCTGGCGTGGAGCCACCCATTCCTGCTGTTCCTGTGAGGGCTGTAGCACCGGCTTCTCGCAAGAAGATGCGATTTCCCAAGGAGTCTTCATTGGAGTCAGCGGAGGCCACGTTTGATCTTGACAGATTTGACTGGTAAGTTTATGAGTTCATTCTTCTTTGTTTTTTTCTTTTGCTGGCTTTGCCCTGGAGTTTTGCCCTTTCTCAATGTGAATTTGGTCTTGCAGTCAAGAGGCGTCGTCATCTTCTGGCGACGTTGAGTTTTTGAAGGAATCAGGAGTCGCGACCTCAAGGGCCAAGGTAGAGGTCGATCGCGCTCCTTCTCCTCCGGCGGCGGCCCACTCCGGGCACAATTCTTCGAGCTCTCCTCACGGAGGGGAGCATCGAATAGTTGCTCGGATGACAGCTCAACAGACTTCTTCGGAGTCGCTAGAGGACCATGTGAGTATTTCTTTCCTTCTTTTGTATTTTTGGCAGTCAACGCCTTCTGTTGCCCTCTCTAATTCCTTGATTGGTGCAACAGCTCCTTGTAAAGGAGGCCGCGCGAGTGGCGGAACAGGTGATGGCGATGGGTCGTCAGCATGCGATGCTGGAGACGCGTCACCACGTGGTCGAAAGTGAGTGCTTCTACGCTTGTTTCTTTCGTCTTCTTTCTGTTTTGGCATGTTCGACTGATAGCCAATTATGTTGACTGCCATGTAGCTGAGCATAACGCCCTACTGCGCAATGTCGCATCCTTGGAGAAGACACTGGCCACAGCTGTCAAGGGGCGATGAGGCAATCGTGGCTCGTGATGATGCCCGAAAGCGCGAAGAGGATCTGCGCGCCTCTTTTGCGGCCAGGGAGAAGTTGTTCAAGGAGCAACTATTCTCAGTCGCCAAGGCCCACTCAGGTACCTTTACTGGTGGATTTTTTTTATTGATGCTTTTCTCTGCTTCTGGAGTTTTGCCGGTGGCACTAGAAATTTGATCCATGTTTTTTGGGTGTAGATGCTGGAGATTTGAGTTTTAACCCGCAGGCCCTTCGTCGTGATGACGCTTTGGCCGGCGCAGTGTCCACGGTTGAAGACCGAAGCACCACCGTCCAGGATACATTATCCAAGGCCAAGGTCGCCCTTAGTCGCCTCCGGGAGGAGTTGATGCCAAAGGCGGAGCAGGTCGATACTATGGGCGAGCTGGTGGAGTCGTTCGCCGGGGGTGTGCCCTCTTCCTACAAGAACTCCCTCCGGGCGGCTGGTGCAACGATGTCAGTCGCCATGGTGCAAGCCCACGGAGTCGAGATAGATCCCTCTGCGGTGTCGATGACAATGCCTGTTGGCGCAGATGGTCAGCAGGTAGTCTTCGCTCCCTTTGCGACTGCCTGTGCAAAATATGGCCATTCCTTGATTAATACCGTTGCCAAGTATTCGGAGGAGCTCCAGCGTGCGAAGAAGGCGGCAAAAGCTTCAGCCTCAGGGGCAAGCAGAAAGTCAGTGGCGTCTGATACTGCCACGGACTTGATGAAGCCCCCGAAGGTGTCGAGTCGAAGAAGCCAGCTGGTCCATAGTTAGCTTTTGTAATAGATAATGAATTGTCCTTTTGGTCTAAGAACATGCCTGCTGGCTAGTGTGTTTGTGAATATTTATGCTTATCCTGAATGCACCTGTTCCTCTTGTCATTGTGTTAATTTGGTCACCTTATTTGTTTCTGTCTTGACTTGTGGTAGGGCACATCGAGTGGTCCCGTAGGGGGAAACCAGGACTCACCATCTCTTGCTGAGACAGTGGCACCGCCGCGCTCCAGGGTAGAGGAGCTGTCTTTGCTGTCGCGACTTCGTGACCGCGTGAAGCAGCTGGAGCGTGAGTTGCCCCTGATCCGCGGTAGCGCAGATGTGTGGAAGTCAAAGGCAGAAAAAGCCATTGCCCGCGAGCAGTATCTGCTTGGCGAGGTGACACAGCTGGGCGACCAGTTTAAGTGTTAGTTTGCTCGTCCTCATCTTTTCCTTTGTAGTTAGTTGCAGTGGTACGTTGTGCTCATGCTGTTGGTGCTGCTTTGTGTAGTTGTTAGAGCACGCCATCCGCAGGAGGAGAGGGATAGGATTGCCATCCGCCTTCATGGTCTTACCCAGGAGCAACTCCAAGAGAGTGGATACTTCTGGGTGGATCATGATCGTGCGACTGCATTGGCGACCCTGCAGGATCACGCTTCGCGAGTGCTGCTCTTCCTGAAGAAGTCGCAGTCGTGTTTGAAGAATATCTATCGGGCGATGTTCCCGTTGGATGACACGTCCTAAAGCCTGTTGGCTCTCCTGGCCAAATTTCAAGATATGACCGCGGTTCGCGAGTGCGTGAGGCAGTAGTTGGTGGCTGGTGCCAAGGCTGCCCTCTCGATGGTGCGATTGCACAGGCCTAACGTGGACGTCGCCGTCGTAGCTTCCAGTCTGCCAGCGCCGCCAGTTGGATCTGCCTGGAATATGGTACCGCACTATCAAGCGGTGGACCGTCCAGCAGAGGAGATTGTCGACTTCTTCGAGGAGCAAACCAATGTTCTTCTGTTGCAGCAATAACCGGATTTGTATCCTGCACATAAGTGTATTTGTGTTGTAAAGTTCATTTATATATTTGTATGTAATTTATTATTGAACGCGTATAGCTTTTGTAAGCGTATGGTGCGTTGCACTATGCGAGTCCTTTTCGTTAGCCTGGCCATCCCTTTTATCGACCTGCCAGGTGCGTTGCAGCTGGGTTGATTTTGCGTTAAGGGGTTCAATTGATGTGCCAGCTACTCAGGATGTCGCGTTTATTAGTTCGAAGAACAAATTTTGTGTAGGGTGGCGTAGCCCCCGAGTATAATAGTAACAGAAGTGAAAAGAAAAAACACAGAGTTTTGGGGCACTTTGCTTTTTTTTATTTGGAGAACAGTACGAGGTACAATGTGTGGCTAAGTAGCCCTGGCTGAGTAGCCTTATTTGTGATGAAAAAGTAAAAACAGCTAGGGGTAGAAGCGTCGCAGTTGTGCGGCGTTCCAAGGATTGGAGTATGCAACTCCTGTTTCTAGGTCTTGAAGGCGATAGGCGCCACCTGGGATTACTTCTGTAACAAAGTATGGTCCTTCCCAGGGGGACTCGAGCTTGAGATGCCCCTGCTGCTTCAGTCGCAGGACCAGGTCACCTTTGACGAAGGATCTGGGACGAAGCCTTCTACTGTGGTAGTTGCGCAGGTTCTGCTGGTAGATCATGGATCTTTCTGCGGCGATTTCTCTCGCCTCGTCGAGGAGGTCGACGGAGTCTTCGAGTGCAAGAGATGACTCTTGTTCGCTGTAAGCGACTATGCGCGACGCCTTGTACCTTACTTCGGCGGGTAGTACCGCTTCTGCCCCGTGCACCATAAAGAATGGCGTATAGCCTGTGGCGCTGTTTGGAGTTGTACGTAGGCTCTAGAGTATGGATTGGAGCTCATCTGGCCAGCAACCCGCGGCTTGTTCGAGTGGTCGAAGGAGTCGCTTCTTGATGCCGCTGCAGACGAGCCCGTTTGCTTTTTCCACCTGACCGTTGGTCTGTGGATGAGCGACTGATATCTTCGAATGCTTCTTGCGCTTCTTTGGTCCACTCGAATTTGTCAGCTTTGCGGAGGAGCTGATAGAAGGGCAGTGCCTTTCTCCCATTCGATTGATAAATCGACTGAGGGCCGCGATTCGTCCGCTAGTTGCTGGACGCCTCTTATGTTCTTTGGCTTCTCCATGGCCATTATGGCCTTTATCTTTTTCGGGTTTGCCTCAATCCCCCTCGCGGAGATGAGATATCCGAGCAGCTGCCCCGATGGTACGCCGAAGGCGCATTTGTCCGGATTGAGCTTAATCTGGTAGCGATCGAGATTGGCGAATGTTTCGCGCAAGTCGTTGATTAGAGAGGCTTCCTCCTTGGTTTTGATTACTATGTCGTCGACATAGACTTGGATGTTGCGACCCAATTGCTCCTTGAGGCAAGCCTGCATGCATCGCTGGTAGGTGGCTCCCGCGTTTTTTAGCCCGAAGGGCATTGTGTTGTAGCAGAACACACCGAAGGGTGTTGTAAACGCGGTCTTCTCCTGGTCTTCCTCCTTCATTTGAATTTGGTTATAGCCTGAGTAGGCATCGAGGAAGCAGAGGCGCTCGCATCCAGCGTATGGAGTCGATGATTTGATCGATCAGTGGTAGCGGGAAGTGATCTTTTGGGCAGTGCTTGTTTAAAGAAGTGAAGTCTACGCACATCCGTAGGATATCCGTGTCCTTTTTTGGCACCAGCACCGTATTGGCGAGCCAAGTGCTTTCCTTGATCTCGCGTATGAATTTGGCCTCGAGGAGTCTGTTGATCTCCATTCCGACTGCCTTCGCTCGTCGCTCTGACAGTCGCCTGATTGTTTGTTTGACTGGCCTTGCGTCGGGGTTGACGCTGAGTGCGTGCTCGGCGAATTCCCTGGGAACTCCTGGCATGTCCGCAGGACACCAGGCGAAAATTTCCCAGTGCTCACGGAGGAATTCGACGAGCGCGAGTTCCTATGCGGGACTCAAGTTGTTGGCGATGTGGGCCGTTTTGGCGGGATCTGTCGGATGGACCTGCACCTTCTTTGTGTGCACAGATGAGTCGAAGGAGAGATTAGGTGAGCTTGGCCTGCTCGGGGGAGGCAGGCTGTTGTTTGTCGTTTCCTTCAATCGCGCGGGCTCTTCCTGCATGCCGAAGGACTGGGAGATTCTGTTGAATTCCCCGTCGCAACTGTCGGATCGCTCAAAGCTCCCGTTGATCGTGATGACGCCGTTGGGACCTGGCATTTTCATCTGCAGGTAGGTGTAGTGGGGTACCGCCATGAACCTAGCGAACGCGACGCGTCCGAGGATGCAGTGGTATTGTGAAGGCCAGTCGACGACCTCAAAATCGATGCGCTCGCGCCGCAACTTCCTTGGCGTGCCGAATATGACGTCGAGGTTGATTTTTCCCAGGGGGTATACGCCTTTCCCTGGGACGATGTCGTGAAACGTTGTGTCCGATGCCTCGAAGCACGTTAGAGGGATCCTCATTGCTCGCAAGGTACTCGTGAATATGAGGTTGATGCCGCTTCCTCCATCCATGAAGACGCGACTCATGTCGAAGCCTCCAATTTGCGCCTCGAGTACGAGGGGGCAATGGCCTGGGCAAGGTACTTGAGGCGGGTGGTCCCGTTTATCAAAGGTGATGCACGACTCACTGCCACTGAGGTACTCAGTGGTGGATGGTGGTGAGTGCGTGGCAAAGTTGACTTGGCGAGTGATGGCTTTCTGCACCCTGTTGGAGGGGCACCCCTTTTGGATCATCATGGTACCCATGGCCCGTGGGTACGGTTCTCCTCCATGGTGTTGGTCCGGTGCAGCTCCGTTCGGTGGTGGCCCCGGTGGAGGTGGCGGTGCGCCATGTGCCACGGCGCCTGGAGCGGCCCCGTAGCCTCTTTCGACTGCGTTGCGGTTCATCCGAACCAATCCCTCGTGTAGTTTGAGGAACTCGCGGCAGTCCTTGAGGAGGTGGCTGGACTTTCTCTTGCCGTCATGCTTGTCGATGTAGAAGTGTGCCATGCATGGTCCGGACAGTTTTTCCTCGATGGAGGTCGCGGATGCCTCGTCGCGAGTGCGGCGTTGCCATACTTGCATGGTTTTCCTAGAGTCGCGCTATCCACCGCTGCGGTATCCGCTGTTGCGGTTGTCGTCACGTCTATCGGCGTAGCCGGCTGCGACCATGTTGACGTCGTCACGGTCGTCGTAGATGCGCATGCGGCGTTTGCCTCGGCGGTCCCGTCTCCGCTCGAGTTCTGCCTCCTCGTCGGAGTGAGCGCGGTTCTTCACCGAATCTTCTCCATCAGCCCACCGATTCGCGATCTCCATCAGGTGGTCGATGGTCTGGGGCTTTGAGCGGCCCAGCTCCTCCCTGAGCTCGAGACGACGGACGCCACTGTTGAATGCATCGATCGCACGGTCTTCCGAGATGTTTTCCGCGGAATTCTTGATGATGGACCACCTTCGTATGTATGTGCGCAGCAATTCGCCAGATCTTTGCTGGCAGCATCTCAGTTCTTTGATTGATGAGGGCCGTTTGTACGTGCCTTTAAAGTTGCGCACGAAGCTGTAGACCAGTTCATCCCAACTGCGAATGGATCCGCGTGGGAGGCTATTGAGCCATGCTCGGGCGGCGCCCTGCAGCTGTAGTTGCAAGCATTGCATGGCAGTACTTCGACTGCCTCCGTGGAGCCTGATGGAGGAGATGTGATCCTCTAGCCAGATTTTAGGGTCCTGTAGGCCGTCGAACTTCGGGTTTTCCGACGGAAGTTTAAACCCTTTAGGCATTCGCTTCTGCCTAATGGATCTGCTGAAGCATCTGGCGCCGTAGAGCTCCCCGTCTTCCTCTTCTGAGTCAGTCGACCGGGCACGTCGTGCTCTTGATTTGTCGATCTTGCGTTGTGTGAGGTCGTTGCGTGCATCGTAGTCGCGATTGTGTCGCCGCGAACGACGGCGTCGAGACAGGTCGTGACTGTCATCGCTGGATGAGGGCGAGGAGTAGCGTTTTGCTAGCGTTTTGCCCTTTTTTGGGTCTGGTACCGGCTCCTTGTTGAGGGTGGCCTCGATTAGCCCCAAACCCATGATCGTAGATCGGTGCATGGCAGTTCGGGGATCTCCAGCCGGTGGCAGGTTGTTGAGGAGGTACATGGTGGCTGCTGTGACCGCGGCCTGCGGTGTCCTAGGGACCACGTTGCCTCTCGTGTCGACTGTCATAGAGCTGAAGTTGAGGACTTTCGCGGCGTCTATGCGCTCTTGTTCGGTGAGGTGAGCCATTCGCGACTGCCTCTTCTTGGCGATGTACTCGTTGCCTCGTGAGGAGGATCCTCCGTAGGAGGAGAGCCCAGCGGAACGAAGGCTCGACTCGTCCGCCGCCCTTTTACGCGCCTCCAGTTGCGTGATTGCTTCTTTTTGGCGCTTGAATTCCTCTTTCAGGAGCCAGTGGTAGCCCATTAGTAGTTCCTGTGGGGATCCAAAAGGTAGAGGTGCACCTCGTAGGGCTTCGCGACAGCGCTCCCATTCTTGCTCGTTGAGCCTGATTACGACGTGTTCGCCAGTTTGCTCATTGATTATGCTGGGAGGTTCAACTGCTCCCCCGTTGGCGCTGTTACCGCCGTTGCCGCCGTTGCCAACGTTGGGTGGATCGGTGCCGTTGCCGGTGTTGACGACGGCGCGATTGGCAGAGGTATCGCCTGCGTTGATGATGGTGCACATGAAGTGATTGGGGAAGCTGTTGCTTCCGCAACTTTCAGATTCGGAACCGTTGGTCCCATCTTCTGTGGCCAGATCGCTCAGATCAGAGTCGCGACTGTTGTCGCTGACTGTGTTCCCGACTGCCACCGGAGCATTGAGCTCGCTGAGGGTGCCGATCGATGGAGGGAACCGTGATGCCGGGGTAATCGCCGGTGTTGTCAGTTGATTAGGCATGCGAAGCGTGCCCATCTGACCAACTTGGAAGTGGAAGCTTCCAATCGCCAAGCTGATTCCGTCGCCTACGGATTCGAAGGCCGGGCGGGTGGCCGGCGTGTGGATGGTGAAGTCGAAGGCGCCGAAGAGCTGGCGAATCTCCGCTGTTGCGGAGTCGTAGATTGTGGTTGATGGGGCTGAAGAAGCCGCAACATCAGCACTCCCAATTCCCACAGACGGCGCCAATTGACGAGGGTTTAACTCATCAATGCCCATTGTTATGGACTTGGGTTTTGGAGAAGGAGAGAGTGCTGGAGACATCTATCGGCTAGTAAACAAGCACACAGGGGACAAAGGATTTACCCAGGTTCAGGCCTCGTAGAGGTCCCTACTCCTGCTTGTCTGCTCGTGGAATTATCGAAGGAGTCGAAAGTTACAATGGTGCGCAGATGCAATCTGGCGAGAGTTGTGGAAACTAGGGTTGCGTGTGTCCTCCTCGCCGCCCCTTCCTAGCATTTATATAGATAGGCTAGGTCTCGAGTAGCAGGTCGAGTCGGTTACAAGTTAGGGTTTTCCCCTTCAAACTTTCTATCTTTAGCTGCTTCTTGTCTCTCAAGCAATCGAGAGTCCGCAGATCACTCGAATTCGTCTGGGCCTTGGCGACACCGTGGGCCTATACGTATTTAGACCGTATATACCAAGCTCGAGTACCTGCAGGGTATACCCATGTCAGGCGCAGCCGAAGAGTTCTGCGCGACTCGGCCGAGTGTCCGGCCTGCCCCAGCCCCAACCTGGCGTGGACATTCAGAAGGCCAGTTCAGACACTACCCGGACACTACCCGGAGTGTCCGGCTACCCCGGACTGTCCGGTCACTCCGACCCGGACTGTCCGGCCCAAGTGATGGGCCTGCGAGCCAACAGATGGGCCCTTGGCCCATGTACCCCTCTATTTCGCACCAAACCCTAGTTTTATGCCCAAACTACCCCTAAACTTGTGGCTGGCCTAAAAACAGAGCCCCCACCCCCTCATGTATCCCTGAGGCATAGATGATAGACTAAAGACACCCCCTTTGTGGAATCTCTTATTTTGCCTCATCCCCTTCTACCAAAGGGGATTGACTATCGTCACCACCTCGTTGGAGTTTGCATCGCGCCTCCCTCGTTGTACAAGGCCTTGGCATCGGTGTCCCTTTGCCAAGATGTCAAGACCCTCTCCAAGGTGTTCTTCCCTCTCCGCTTGGGATTGACGGGAGCACGTTGACCGATCTTTCCTTGCGAGGATTCTATCGGACCGGTGGCCACCGGTGAGAGCAATCGGCCTTGTATCGTGTGTGTTTTGCGTGTGTTCATCGTGTTCTTCGCGAGGTGTGCGTCCGCTTCCGCTACCTTCTCCCTTTCCCCTCGCTTTCCCATCGATTTGACCACAAGATCCGTGAAGATCGGGCCACCCTAGAGGTTTGCCCTCATCAGAGTTGGTCCAGCTTTATCCTGCGTTTCCCCAGCCCGATTTGGCCAGTTTTTCGCGGATTTGAGGCCCGAAGGCGAGGATTTCTGCTCAAGAACACGAGCAGGAAACCCGCGTCGGAGTGCCCGGCACGTACCGACCGGAGTGTCCGGCCCGACCGGAGTGTCTGGCCCGACCGGAGTGTCCAGCCGAACTAGACCAGAGTGTCTGGCCAGACCGGAGTGTCCGGCCCAGACAGACCGGAGTGTCCGGCTGTAACGCCAGTTTTGACAATTTTGCCTCATTTTTCGCATTGGCTAATCTCCTTTGTTTGCCTGTGTCCCGTGTGCGTGTCAGCAACTACCAGCAAGCTTCCGCATCATCAACTTCCGCACTCATCGACACCACGGACCACGAACATCATCCCACACCACCGACGCCAAGTTCATCATCAAAGAAGGTATAACTTGTGTCACCTTGTTAACCCCATCTTCCTTTGTGTGTACCTATCCCATGAGAGTGGCTCATCTTGCGTTTGCTTGAGCATTGTGCATTTGTCCTTGGATAGTGAGAGTGCAAGAGCAATAGCAAGTGTGACTAGGTAGCATGAAGGGAGAGCAAAAAAAAGTGAAAAAGATACAAAGAAAAAGCAAAAGAAAAATAGTCTCCCCTTGCAAAAGAGAGTCTCAAAGCTTGTAAGCAAGAGAGAAAGAAGAGCGCCCAGGGCAAGTGCACAAATCCGTTGCTCACTTTTAATCTTTGCAAACGAGCCACGGTCTCTCCTTGCATTGGCACGACAACGAGCTTATTCTTCGTTAGGACGTTTTGTTTGCTCATTTTCATAGTCGTGTCAATCCCAACTTTCTTCACGTGTGTGTATATAGTCGTTGGTTCCCGTCACCCTTTTGAATTGTTGACCTTCGCCTTTGACTTGAGTTTTGTTGGATTTTACCCACTTTTGACTATCCCTTTTCTTTTGGTTGGTTCTTTGGCTTTCCACAATACTAACCTACCACCAACAAGCTGTTGAGAGTTAGTTCTTTCTTTAGTGTGAGTTTTCTTTGCAATTCCACTTTGCACGCTTATAGCTCTCACTTGTGGTTTCTAGTTTGGTGCAATCCCCAAGGTGAGGTACAAGGCTAACACCACCATATTCCACTTCCATATACAATACTTGTGTGTTTTGCATGATGGATAGGCACGGTGAGACAAGCCAACCACCTCCCCAAGAAGAAGATCAAGGTCCGTACATGACGCGTGCAAGTCACTTCATCGTTCGACAAGAGTTCCGTGAACGTTGCCAAGCCCTTGAGACGCGACAAGATGAACAATTTGGCGAGACGCAAGCCGAGTTCAAGAACATCGACAACCGCTTCGACGGCCTCGAACGACAAATGCATGCAATGCATCACAACTTTGGCCACCAAAATGAAGCGCTCTAACACTCCGTCACCGAAACAAATGACAATCTTCGATGCCTCATCGACGGCATGGAAAGACCACGTTCACGCGCATCAAGCTCAGCAAGTTCTTCGTATCGTCATGCACCTCTTCTACAAGATCTACATCAAAGTGCTCAAAGACTCAATGATGCCCCCGTGGTTGAAGATGGAATCTCTTCGAACTATGTACCTTCCCCACGGCACGCCGCAACGTCAAGCTATGATGGTGACCTCTCTTCAAGGCCACAAGCAAGGCAAGAAGCACACCGTCATCACACAAGGGCACTAGTGATCCGACAAGAGCAACCACAAGAGGAACCGCAAGCGCAACCGAAAGTACAACCGCAAGTCTACCACCATCGACCGCGACACATACTTGACACAACAAGTGGTGACTCCAACTTGGAGAATCAAGCTCGTCATCGACGTGAAGCTCTCCAAGATCATCCTCCTCGTCATCAACGTCATGAACGTCAACAACGACACCATGGTCATCACGCGGCGCCTCCTCCACATCAACAAAACTTGGAGCGTCAAGTGATACAAGTTGAGCGACGCCCACCACGTCAAGAGGCTCATGACCATGTTCTTCGCCGTGAGGCCCATGTGCCTAACCAACATCACCAACCGAGGAACGAGCCTCCTCTTCATCATCAACCGCGTCAAGAGGCTCCACACCCTCGCCACCATGAGGCCCAAGCGCCTCAACCACGTCAACAACCGCGCCAAGAGCAAGAGCAAGCTCCTCCTCAACAACAATATCAAGAGCAAGCTCCGCAACAAGGACGCGAGAACCAAGTTCCACCTCCCCAACTACAAGATCATCAACAAGGTCACCAAGCTCGTCGCAATGACCACAACGATGAAGAAACTTTTGGCAAGCTCAAGTTCACAATGCCCAAGTTCACCGGATCCAATGACCCTGAAGAATACCTCTCGTGGGCACTCAAAGTCGACAAGATCTTCCGCATGCACAACTATAGCAACGAGAAGATGGTGGCCATGGCTTCGCTTGAGTTTGATGATTACGCCAACCTTTGGTGCGAACAAGTTCAAGTTGCTCGTGATGCAAGACAAGAACCGCCAATCACAACTTGGCATGACATGAAGGCTCACATGAGATCCCGGTTTATCCCCGCGCACTACACGTATGACCTCTTCAACAACCTTCAAGCTCTTCATCAAGGGACAAAGACCGTGGAAGAATACTTCAAGGAAATGGAACTCAACTTGATTCGCACCAACATTGATGAGCGCATGGAGCAAACAATGGCACGTTTCCTTATTGGCTTGAATCACCCAATCAAGCGCATTGTCGAATTCCAAACATACAACACCATAGTTGAGCTTGTGCACATCGCAACAAAGGCTGAACGTCAAGTGCAAGAGGATATCAAGTACAACAAGCCCAAGACGTACTTCACCTACAAGCAAGCTTCAACCCCTACACCAACAACTTTCAATGGTAGCTCCTTAAGCACCTCCCAGCCTTCCTTCAAGCCCACACTTCCTCAAGGAAAACTGCCCCCAAGTGGCAAGAAAGCAAAGAGTGATACACCTTTCAACGGTGAATGCTACAAGTGTGGAGGTAAAGGACACAAGTAGGCCGAATGTGGAAACAAGAATGTCTTGTTCATCCATGACAATGGTGATGAAGAGTACTTGAGTGAAGATGAGTTTGATGCCCGTGTCAAGGAAGCAATGGCAAGGCAACGAGTGGAAGATGATCAAGAACTCCTCATGTGTGAGCATGACGCAAGTCCATCGCTTGTCGTCACAAGGATCTTGACTACTCAAGCACAAGAGCATGAAGACCAACGCTCCAATATCTTCCAAACACGAGCCGGCATCAACGGCAAATCTATCAAGCTGATCATTGACGGAGGGAGTTGTCACAACCTTGCTAGCACCGAGTTGTGTGAGAAGCTCAACCTCAACCTCCATCGACACAAGCACCCCTACCACGTGCAATGGCTAAGTGACCAAGGGTCCGTGAAGATCAAGCATACCGTATCGGTCTCCTTCGCCATTGGTCCTTACAAAGATACGGTGGAGTGTGATGTGGTTCCTATGACAGTTTGCCACATGCTTCTTGGTCGACCATGGCAATTTGACAAGGCTGCTCAACATGATGGTCGCACCAATATATACACCTTCAAATGGCTCAACAAAACATGTGTTTTGCAACCGATGACTCCTAGCTAAATAATTGCGGACAATGCAAAGGCTTTAGCGAGGGCGCAAAGCACAACACCTACTTGTGAGAAGAGCGGTGAGAGAGAGAACCACCTCATAGTGAGTGAGAGCCACAAGCCAAATTCGAGTGGAAAAACTAAGAGTGTTCTCCTTCCCACCAAAAGTGAGATGAGAGATGTTCGGAACAACCCATCCATCTTGCACTATGTCCTCCTTTGCAAGGGACTAGCGCAAGGAACTAATGAATTAACCAATGTTCCTCCATCTTTGATGAATGTTTTGCAGGAATTCAAGGATGTGTTTCCCGAAGAGCTTCCGCATGGACTACCTCCTCTTCGTGGCATCGAACATCGAATTGACCTCATCCCCGGTGCACCACTTCCCAACCGCACCGCTTACCGCACGAACCCAGAGGAGACGAAGGAGATCGAACGTCAAATCAACCAACTCGTCTCCAAAGGTTTGATCCAAGTTAGCACTAGTCCAAGTGTCGTACCCGTGATTCTTGTTCCAAAGACGGATGATACGTTACGGTTATGCATGGACTGCCGTCCAATCAATGCTATCACCGTGCGTTATCGACATCCCATACCACGTCTCGATGACATGCTTGATGATTTGTGTGGAGCCACTATTTTTTCGAAAATTGATCTTCGTAGTGGTTACCATCAAATACGCATGGCTGAAGGTGATGAGTGGAAAACCGCCTTCAAGACCAAACTTGGTCTCTATGAGTGGTTGGTTATGCCCTTTGGTTTATCAAATGCCCCATCCACTTTCATGAGCCTTATGAATCACATCTTGCGTTCTCTCATTGGAAAAAGTGTTGTTGTCTATTTCGATGATATTCTTGTTTATCGCAAATCACTTGAGGACCATGTAAAACATGTCAAGGAAGTTTTGCAAATCCTTCGACATGAAAAGATTTATGATAATCTTCCCAAGTGCACTTGCTAAAGACAAGTTGATTTTTCTTGGATTTGTCGTTTCTTCGAAAGGAATTGAAGTTGATGTTTCCAAGGTAAAGGACATACGAGATTGGCCCATACCAACAAATGTGAGTGAACTCCGAAGTTTTCATGGGTTGGCCGGTTTCTATAGTCGCTTTGTGAAAGACTTTTCAACCATTGCCTGTCCCCTTAATGAATTGACCAAAAAGAATGTCACCTTCGTGTGGGGCAAAGCACAACAAAAAGCTTTTGATGAACTTAAAAAGAGGCTCACCGAAGCACCTCTTCTTGCTTTACCGGATTTCACAAAAACTTTTGAGATAGAGTGTGATGCTAGTGGTATTGGCATTGGAGGAGTCCTTATGCAAAACGGACGTCCTATCGCCTACCATAGCGAGAAACTTGATGGTGCTCACCTTAACTATCCGATTTATGACAAAGAGATTTTTGCCTTAGTTCGTGTCCTTCAAGTTTGGCAACACTACCTTTGGCCCAAGGAATTTATCATACATTTTGACCACGAGTCGTTGAAATATCTCAAAGGCCAAGCTAACTTGAGCAAGAGACACGCTAAGTGGGTTGAGTTCATGGAGTCCTTTCCGTACATTGTCAAGTATAAGAAGGGCAAAGATAATGTAGTTGCGGACGCATTGTCTCGCAAACATACAAGCCTTCTTACGAGACTTGAAATCAACGTGTTGGGTCTTGAGGAAATAAAATCTTTGTATGCTTCCGATCTGTTCTTTGAACCAATTTTCGCAAAGTGCTCCAATGACAACGGAGTTGATGATTTCTATTTACATAAGGGCTTTCTATTTAAACAAAACAAGCTATGCATCCCAAAGTCGTCGCTTTAACTTCTGCTTCTCCAAGAATCTCATGGTGGAGGCCTTATGGGTCACTTTGGTCGCGACAAGACATTGGACATGCTCTCCAATCACTACTTTTGGCCCAAGGTGAAGCGTGACATGGAGCGCTACGTCCAACGATGCACGACATGTGTTCAAGCTAAGTCGCAAGCTAATCCCTATGGTCTTTATATGCCATTGCCTATTCCTCATACACCTTGGTCCGACATTAGCATGGATTTCGTGTTAGGATTGCCTAGATCTAAGCATGGTCATGATTCTATATTTGTCGTTGTGGATCGTTTTTCCAAAATGGCACACTTCATACCGTGCCATAAGACCGACGATGCTTCACATGTTGCAAATCTATTTTTTAGGGAAATCGTCCGTCTTCACGGTGTGCCAAGGACAATCGTCTCCGACCGCGACGTCAAATTCATGAGCTACTTGTGGAAGACCCTCATGGCCAAGCTCGGTGTCAAGCTCCTCTTCTCATCCACATCACATCCTCAAACTGATGGCCAAACCGAAGTTGTCAACCGAAGCCTCGGAACTCTCCTTCGTGTCTTGATCAAGAAAAACCTGAAGGATTGGGAGGAATGCATTCCACACGCCGAGTTCGCCTACAATCAAGCCAAGCACTCAACAAGCAAGATGAGTCAATTCATGATCGTCTACGGTTTCGAGCCCCTCACCGCGCTCGACATCCTACCACTACCTCTCCATGAGCGCACGAACATGGACGTCAAGAAGCGCACACAAGCTATGAAGACACTTCATGAAGAAACAAGAGCTACTATCGAACAACAAGTCCTTCGCCAAGCTTCAAGATTAAACAAGGACAAGAAGGAGATGATATTTGAGGAAGGTGACCTTGTGTGGATACACCTAAGCAAGGACCGCTTCCCTAAGGAACGTGACTCCAAGCTCAAGCCAAGAGGAGATGGTCCCTTCAAGGTCCTCAAAAGAATCAATAACAACGCCTACATCATCGACATACAGACCTCCAAGTACCTTTCAAGCAATACATTCAATGTCAAGGACCTCGCACCCTACCATGGAGATGCTCAAGATGATATCCATGAAGAGTCGAGGACAACTCTTTCCCAAGGGGGAGCTGATGCAGCCCGTCCTACGGACGCTTCTACATCTACAACAACAAGTCCCCCAAGTGGACCCATGACTTGTGCCCGAGCCAAACTCCTCCAAGCTTAGGTGAACTCACTCCTCTCCTCGTGCCAATTTGATACCTCCTTGGATGGCGTGCTACTTCATACCACTACTTTGTGCATCATCAGGTACGAGCCCCCACCGCGTCGATCCATGAGCCCTGAAGCTGCACCAGTGCTGAAGCTGCCAAAGCCGGAGTGTCCGGCGCGACTCGGCCGGAGTGTCCGGCGCAGCCAGAGTGTCCGGCGCGACTCATCCGGAGTGTCCGGCCTGCCCGAGCCCGAACCTCGTGCGGACATTCTGTATGCCAATTCGGACACTGCCCGGACTCTTCCCGGAGTGTCCGGCCACCCCGGACTGTCCGGCCCACTCGACCCGGAGTGTCCAGCCACCCCGGACTGTCCGGCCCAAGTGATGGGCCTGCGAGCCTAGCTAGGCCCTATGGCCCATGTACCCCTCTATTTCGCCCAGAACTCTACTTTAATGCCTGAATTACCCTTGACTTTGTGGTTGGCCTATATATAGACCCCCACCTCCATTGTAAACCCTAGGCTTGATATTGGAATTAGTGGAAACCCCTTTGTGGATCTATCTAATTCTTGCCTCATGCTCCTTGACTAAGGAGCACCAATATCTCCAAACCTCATTGGAGTTTGCATCGTGCCTCCGCGTTGTACAAGGCCTAGGCATCGATGTCCCTTTGCCTAGACGTCAATATCTCGCGGAGTCTCCCATCTCGCCGTGCCGGTTCGAGAGAGAGTCCTCTGCCCAACGCCGATCCTAGATTGCACCGGACCAGTCACCGCCGGCGTGAGCTATTGGTGTTTATCGTGGTTTTGCGTGTGTGTGTTCATCGCGTTCTTCGTGCGTGTGTTCGTCGTGTTCATCCTTCCCTCCTTCCCCCGCACTCCACCATCGATTTGAAAGGGAATCGTGAAAGATCAGGCCACCCTAGAGGTTTGCCCTCAACATGATCCTAAAGCAAAACCGGTGAAACAACCTCTACGATGCTTCGATGATGAAAAACAACGAGCTATAGGCAACAAGCTAGCTAGGTTACTTAAGACTAGTCTTATCCGAGAAGTTATTCACACCCAATGGGTGGCCAATCCTGTACTTGTCCCCAAAAATGGAACCAAAGAATTTAGAATATGCGTTGATTACATCGGCTTGAACAAATCATGCCTGAAGGATCCGTTTGCTTTGCCTCGCATTCACCGAGTCATTAACTCGACGACTAGATCGGAACTTCCGTGTTTTCTAGATTCATACTCAGGATACCACCAAATCAAGATGCGAAAGTCGGACCAATTGGCCACTTCGTTCATCACACCTTACGGCACATATTGCTATGTCATGATGCCCTTTGGGTTGAAAAACACTGGTGCTACGTACCAGCGGACGATGCAGTGTTTCCTACATGACCAAATAGGTTGTAACGTACACGCTTATGTGGATGACATTGCGGTGATGTCAAAGAAATCAAACGACCTCATCGCCAACTTGCAGGAAACCTTTGATAATCTTCAAAAGTACAACATGATGCTCAACCCTAAGAAGTGTGTCTTTGGGGCCCTGTCATGGTATTGCCAACAAGTACGCCATGGAGGGGTCCTCACAGAGCATGTTCAGAGACGTGGGGTAAGGCAGAGAGTTGGCGGGTATGAGGTAGCATAGCTTACCAAGGTTCAAGTCCCACAATGGTGGCAGAATTCTACTCCTGCTATAAATCACTATAATGGCAGTACGTGGAGTTACAGAGATTGGTTCGCTGTGCGAGGGTGTTGTCTCTTGTTGTACGTTGTCATGCCCTAAAGGCTCCACAGGTCCGGCTTATAAAGGAACCAAAACCTAGGGTTATAGGGAAAGGACCTTCCCGGACAAGTTATAGAGTCCTACACTAATACTAACTAGTCTTTGTGTCTTGTACTCCAAGCCTCCGAGTATGTCAGTGACTCCTACATAGCCTTCCTATATCCGGCAAGGGCCTCCCTTCTGGATGCGTCTAACTGGGTCGCCCAGTAGGCCATGGGCCATGCTACCAATTGTGGGCCAGCCGGGTTAGCCGGATTAGAGACGTGTTATGGTGGTACCCATTTAGCATATCCCCAATGGTAGCCCCCGGAGGACTTTGAAATCTTGCGTCATATTGCCTCTCAATCTTGAATGTTCTGTCTTGGTGATGCCGGCAATTCGTCAAGCAATATCTTGAAGGTCTCCCAAAGAACCCTGCAGTCCTCTCCGTCTTTATAATGTAGCCGGAGATTCTATAAGTCTTCATTTCTAGAGTCGGATATCTTCCATCTTTGATGGAATCTTCAGATGTGACTACTCTACTGCAACGGTCAGAAGATGACGTAGGCTATAGCCTACGTTACCTCGAAACTCACAGAAGGCAGTGAATTAATCATTAGCTATTTTTACGCGCGCAAAATCCGAAACGTTATAGCAGCAAAGAAGGATGACATGGAGAAATTAGCGTGCACGCTCATCTCCACATCGGCAACGCTGCATTCGTTAGATCTCTTTGCATGAATCTTGATGATGGGTCTATATATTTTAACTGTGGTTGGAATATTTTATTTACCCGCATTCTCCACTACGTCTTCTTCCTCCAGCTGTGCGACTGTTCGAGCTCTTCGACGGAAAACCCTAACAAGAGCCTTCTCCCCTCTCCATGTTCCTCCACCTACACAATGGCTGTAACCCCCGAGGCTTCAACGGAGCCATCCTAGGGAGTAACCGTCCCACCAGAGGGGGTCATCGTTCCCGTCTCCGCCATGGTGGAAACCACCGGCGGTGACCAAAAACGGGCGGTGCCAGACACTGCAGAAGAAGATGGCGACTCTCACAAGGGAGTATAGAGGGGTTCCGACCTCTCCGCCGAAGATTTGCAAGAGCTCATCGCCGAGGGGTATCTCCCTACGATGGAGGGCTTGGTCTGGCGGCGGCGCCGGCCGGCGAGGTGACTCCTTCCCCCAAGATGGAGAGAATGTGTACCTCAAAGCTCAGCTGGTACATGGTGTAAGCCTGCCGGTCTCCGACTTCTTCCTGGACATTCTTCGTTACTTCTGGGTACTTCCCCACAATCTCTCTCCCAACAGCATCCTCGTACCTAGCAACTTCATAGCATTGTGCGAAGGATACGTAGGAATTAAACCTAGGTTAGATCTATTTATCTATTTCTTTACCATTAAGAGAGAGTTCGTAGAATCCAAGGATGAGCTGCGAATCTGCGGCACCATTAGCTTTAAGATCCAGCCTAGCCGGCGCTTCCCCGACATCGTGGGCCACGAGTCTTGCAAGAACTGGTAGCGCACATATTTTTATGGCCCTGATATTTCTTTGTCCAACCGCCAAGACACGTACCCTGACTTTGTCGATGGGGTTGCCGCCGAAGCTCCCACCTGGAGGTCCCAAGCCTCCCTTCCGTCCGACGAAGAAGCCAACTGCGTTGTAAGGTAGATTGAATGGCTCATAGATGGAGGTCTGACCGGCTTCGACTTTGCCATGTGCTGGTTCACTAGGCGGATTAAACCTCTACAGCACCGCCCCGAGCTGATGTGCATGTACTCCAAGGATAGAAAAGATCCCATGCGAATCTCACGGGACAACTTCTCCAATGACTCCATCAAGCTCTAGCTTAAGGACATGGTCAAGGTGAAGGACAGGAAGCGTGGCTTCAAGATCACCTTTGACATGTTCGAATGCGGAAGTGCCTAGAGGTAGCTTCTATTTCCTTTGTTGCTCGTTACATATACTCTAAAGTTTTTCCGTCTTGAAGTCATCGAACTAACATTCCTTTGTCCTATAGCTGGCGACCTTGGAGACGGATCAGATGGCCTCCCAGGTCTATGATCCCAAGCTGAAGGATATCTAGGTGGTGTCCGACGATGATGCCTCCAAGGATCATCTGGCTCCGGCAGCACGAAAGCGAAACTCCACCTCTGACGCTGCTGCCGAGGGCAAGAAGAAAAAGGAAACAGAGAGTGGAGTCTCCAAAAAATCCATTGTCACCTTAGAGGCAGAGAAGAAGAAGTCCACCAGCATCCCCTTAGCTAGGTCATCTGCTTAGTTTAAGTACATTCATTCTCAGGCTTTAATTTTCATTGCACCTATTCAATTCCTATACTTATACTATGTGTGTTTCAGGAAGAACTCCGGTGTTGGTTTGAAGCGGTCCTCCAAAGATGTTGGGGGTTCCAAAAATATTCGCGACATGTTTTCCAAATCGTCTCCTACTGCTGCTCCCCTGACCCCTGCCGCCAAGTCTGTAATAGGCCCCATTGGGCCTTCATCCCCGTCATTCCTGAGACCTCCGTCATGAATTGACAACGATCTGGCGACGGATGCCTCATGCTCTACAGGCATGGATATTGCGCCCAGTGGCCAAGCAACACGGGAGAGTACCTCCTCTAAAATGGCTAAAGCTCCAGCTAAGGATGCCATCGAGAAAGGGAAACAATCAATGGAGGGAGCAGAGGCAGAGGCGGCCATAGCAACAGACGAGGCGGGAGCCCTTGAGCCATCAACTACCATTATAGCACAATAGGTGGACATGGCTTCATCCATGCCTCTGGCTTCACAACTCCTCTGGCTTCGACTCCTCCGACTTTGTGCCTGGATGATCTCACTAAGCATGCAGATGTTGTGTACAACAATGCCCGAACCTTCCATAAAGCATACGCTCATCTGGCAAACAATCTAAAGGTTATTGCCATTGTAAGTTTCTGAACTTTACTTCTTTTACTTTGTAATATATCCCACTATATCCCTCGAGCTCTTAATTGGAAAACCATTGTCTTTTGGCCTGAGTGCTCCAAAGAACTAAGTGTAGAACTTGTTAGTGTAGCCCCGAGTTTCTAATTTAGAACGATACTTCTGACTAGACACTCTAAGAGAGAACACATGTTGATTAAAATCTGATACTATAGCCCCCGAGCGTTTAGTTGAAACTGGATAGTTCCGACTAGATGCTCTAGAGAAACTAAGCACTGTGTCTTTGCAAAATGAGAATAGCCAGAGAAAGGCCACCAATGAGAGGTTTGCCAACTTGCAGAAGGAATTGGACCTTGAATAGGGTAAAACAACCTTCCGGGAGGAACAGATCAAAAATAGCAAGCGTCTGTTTTCTTTTAACAGCTTCGTATCTTTCTCATGGGTCCATTTCTTCTGAACTCTCACAATATTGTTTGTGTTCCATCTTACAGAGGCCATTGCCAAAGACAATTGCATCATCGAGTAGTCCAAGCATATTCAGGAACTCGATGATGAAAATAAAATTTTGAAGAAAGACCTGGCTAATGCTGTCAAGGGCCATGAACAAGTGATGGAAGCTATGCAAGAGTCTCCCGACACCGAGATGCAGCGTCTGAAGGATGAGATTGAACAGCTCAAAGGTCAAAACCAAGCTGCCAAAGAGCAGAATGATCAAAACCTTGAGGTGTACAAGAAAGTCCAACAGGAGCATGACATCTTCGCGGAGATCTGCAAGCAAGCGGAGACGAGCATCTTTGGTAACTTTCCTCCATCTTTGTCAATTATGTAAGGTGAACATTTGTACTTGTTGTACTCATACCTTTTGTCTCTAACGAAAACACAGCTCCCATTGGCATAACCAATATGGGTGAAGGTGCTCCGGATCCAAAGGAATGCATGATTATTGCCGGCAACTTCATCAACACTGCCATCGCCAGGCCAAGGAGATAGGGCATCCCTTGGCAACAATATCAAGGCGGCAGAATCAGCGGTCAAGTACTCAGAAATCCTGCGCCGAGCCCCCGAGAAAGTCAAGGACTGGAAAGCCTCTTGCATCTGAGCTGGTGTAAGGATGACCTTATCCTTGGTCAAGGCGCACTACGACACACCGACATTGATCTGGTAACCTCCGGCATGCCGAAGCTTGATGAGGAAGGCAAAGATATTGATAGCAATGCTATTTGGAACTCCCTTGCTGGCTACGACACCAAGGTTGCCAAGATGGTCAAGGCGGACGTCTTTGTGCCTGCTGAGGAGATGGATGATGACCTAGCGTCTTCTGAGTCTAGCCCTAGTCCTTTTGAGTTTCATGATCCCTCTAGGCCTGGCTCTCCTACCGATGATGCAGCCACGAAGTCTCCTGCAGCAGAGCCATAAAACATGTTTGTATTAAATGTATCTCTATAATGTGTATGCAAAAAAAAACTTGTAGAACTAAGGCAGATAACTTGTACTCAAGTTTCCTGCTACTTACCTATTTCCAGCGTGTATATATTTTTTAAGCAAGTGTTGGCTTATCCATTATTCTGGTTCATATGCTTGACCTTTCGTGACACAGAAGACTCATATCATGGAACTATGCTCTCAGGCTATGATGCTTAATAGCACCGTCAAGAACCTAAGAACAAAATCGTCATCTTTGAGTGTCAAAAATTCACTACTCCGAAATCCACATTAAAACTTTAGAAAACATGTAGACCAGAAAACTTAAGCTAACGCCCATAGGTGGAATTTTCACAAGTGCAAATGCAAACTTGCGCATAAAGTGTTTATATGATCCAAAAATGAACAACTAAAGGAGGTAAAAGACTCAGAAAATATGAGTGAACCAAATGCTTTATTTCATTTATCATATAAGGTATTTATTACATAAATTAAATATGCTAAGTGCAAGAGGGACGTAGTTGTGCTATGTTCCATGGCCGGTATGTCTCCGGGAAATCATCATCGAAGTCACGTTGCTTTCGCTTGCGGTTTTATGGCCTATCTAAAAATCGCGAATATCAACGAGGTAATAGGAACCATTGAGCATTGCTTTTCTTATGATGAACGGTCCTTTCCAAGGTGGGGATAATTTGTGTGATTTTTCCTGCTTGAGTTTAAGCACCAGATCCCCCTCTTTAAACGAGCGATGCCTAACACGGTGATTATGGTAGCCAAGCAGCTTCTGCTGGTAGATGGCAGATCTCTAGCATGCCGGCACTTGCTCCTCCTCGAGTAGGTTCACAGATAAGCGTCTAGATTATTGATACAGTGCAAATGTATCTATAATTTTTGATGTTCCATGCTTGGTTTTATCTACTTTCTTGTGTTTTGTCCACACTTTGGAGTACTTTTCATATGATTTCTTGGACTCACCTATTAACAAGAGCCACAGTGCCAGTTGCCTGTTTTCTGATGTTTTTGGTTCTAGGAAAGTCAGAAAATCAAAATTCTCGGAATTGGACCGGACAAAAGCCAAAGTTGATATTTTCCCGGAAGACTCACGGAGCCAGAAGGACAGTCGGAGAGGGTCCACAGGGTGGCCACACCACCCCATGGCGCGAGCTAGCCCTGGCCGCACCACCAGGTGGTGTGGGCCCCCTGGTACTCCACCGACCTTGCCTCCTTCGCCTATAAGAGCCTCCCGATACCAAAACCCTAAATAGTCAATCAGAAATCCACAAAAAGTTCCGCTGCACCGCTGCCACCGAAGGGGAGATTCGAGGGACAGAAAGTCTCTGTTCCGGCACCCTGCCAGGACGGGGAAGTGCCCCCGGAGCCATCTCCATCGATCTCCACCACCATCTCCATCACCGTTGCTGATTCCCATGATGAGGAGGGAGTAGTTCTCTCTCGAGGCTAAGGGTTCTACTGGTAGCTATGTGTTCATCTCTCTCTCTCTATGCATGATCATATTGTGATCATGAGCTTTGTAATCAAGTAGATCTACCTTACTACTCAAGTGCTTTAATAGATCTCTGCTCTCCCCATGTGTGTGAAAGTGACAGCGTGCTCACCATGGTGGCACTTAGGCTATAGATTACAAATACTTGTTATGAGTTATATTTGGAGTTGGATGTTTCTATGAAATTGTGGTGTTTGTTGGACTCATCTAGTACTCAAGGTGACAGTGTGGGGTTTTCTAGATGGGAAAGGCTTTTTGAGGTGTGCTGTTATAGCCCTACCATTGATTAGAGTGTCCAACCGGAGAGTAGTTAAGAGTAGTATCATGAAGAGAAGATACTTATATGAGAGTGTTCACTAGTGAAAGTATGATCCCTAGGCCTTGTTTCTAAGCATTGATACACCGTTTGCAACTAGATCTGTTACATGTTTGCTTGCTTCCATCTTTATTTCAGTTTGCCTTTAGTCTCTTCCACGCCATCAAGCTATTTGCTGGCACCGTTGTCTTATATCCATACCAGTTGTATTTCACTATCTCTTCGCCGAACTAGTGCACCTATACACCTGACAAGTGTATTGGGTGTGTTGGGGACACAAGAGACTTCTTGTATCTTGATTGCAGGGTTCCTTGAGAGGGGATACCTTTGACCACTTCCCCCTGAGTTCGATAAACCTTGGGTGATCCACTTAAGGGAAAACTTGCTGCTGTTCTACAAACCTCTACACTTGGAGGCCCAACAACTATCTACAAGAATAGAAGTGCGTAGACATCAATTATTCAGTGTCATCTTCATTGTAGGCAGCGACTCTTGGTGCATCTTGGAGGAAGTCAGATGGTAGGACAGCTTCTGCTACATAAACCATGAAGAAAGGGGTCACGCCGGTATATCTGTTGGGTGTTATTCGTAAACTCCACGGCATAGATGGCAACTCCTCCGCCCAGGGTCCAGCTGCTCTATGTAGCAGTGCATCTAAGCGTGGCTTGATTCCTTACAGGATTAGTCCATTGGACCGTTCAACTTGCCCATTTGACTATGGATGTGCCACAGATGCTAGGTTAAGGCGGATGCCTTTTTCATGACAGTACTCCCCAACTTCTCCGAGAGACAAATTTCTGCCATTGTCGGTGATGGTGCTGTGTGGGAGACAAAATCTCACCACCAAATCCCGGACAAATTTTAGGGTTGTTGCCCCATCGAGCTTTCTAATGGGTTTAGCTTCAATCCATTTGGTGAACTTAACCACTGCTACTAGCAGATGTGTAAATCCACAATGTGTTGTTTGCAAAGGTCCAACCATGTCAAGCCCCCAGACTGCAAACAACCAAGTTATTGGTATGGTTCGCAATTCTTTAGCTGGAACACTTGGTTGTCTTGCATAAAACTGACACCCAAGATATGTTGGTACAAACTTGTCAACGTCTTCCTTGGCAGTTAACCAGTAGAATCCTTGTCGAAAGGCCTTGGCCATCAACGATCAGGGAGCGGCATGATGCCCGCAATCTCCGAGATGTATTTCTCCAAGGATATAAATACCTTGCTATTGGGAGACGCATCGCAGTAAAACGCATGCGGTACTCTTTTGTATAGCTGGCCGTTGATAATGACGTAGCCTTTTGCTCTCTGCTATCTACTGGCTTTCGACTTTGTCGGCGCGCAAAGTTCTATTACTACATTAACAAACGAGTCCAAGCTAGAGAGGTCACTGTTACTACATTAACAAACGAGTCCACTCTATCTAGGTTGTCGGGGTCCACTCCCTTCATGGATGGAGTCCGCAAATGCTCCAGGAAAACGCCTGGTGGAATTGGTTGGCGAGCTGATCCAAGCTTTCAAAGTAGATATGTTGTTTCGTTGTCCTCCCTTTTGATGTACTTGACTTCGTAGTCGTCAAAGCACTTGTGATATGGGGTGGCCCGATCTTCTTAGCAAGCTCTTGTCGATGATATGGTGGATGATAGATAACTAGTGCATAGCTATGATCTCTCCCGCTCAATCCCTGATGCCAATGCAACAGCTCTCGAACCTTGTAGGATATTCACAACACCACACTCTTGCGCACGTAGCCGTGATTACGAACGGTAGTATGCAATCTACTAATTCCCAATGGAACAACAGATCACACTCAATTATAGTTGTAGAATTCGAACACAGGGTAATTCCAGAGGTTCTATGAAAGAAACAACTCCAAAATATTTTAACATGGTCTAAACCTAACTTGTGGTGCACCGCATCTATTTAAGAGGTTTGGGGGCGGTGGCCTATGCTTGGGACGACTTGGTCCCACCTAACTAGGATACAAACCGACCCAAAATTGGGTTCACCTCAGGGTTCTACCGTGGCAGAGTTTGGGCCTGTTTCTCTATCGTGGCAAGAAAACGCATCGTTTCTCTGCTGCGGCAAAGACCCTGCCATGTGTTGATCTTCTTCTTGGTAGCTCCTTGCGCTTCCTCCCTCTCCTCCCTCACGCATTCTTCATTGATCAACACACCATGCTCCATATGCTTCAGCTCCTCGCTCTGTGCTATGCCTTCTTCTCCCAAATACCTGATCATACAATAGCACAAAGACTTAGGCAATATAAAGTTCTTATAAATGAAAGCATCATGGTCACCTTGGAATGAATTCACCTGATAGTCATTATTGATTTGACTCAATATTTCCTTCTAGTTCAAGCAGTGAGAATCATCATAATCCCTATATATATCCTCATCATCCTCCCTTTCTTCATGAAAAGCCGTCCACGGCTTTGGGTAAGCTGAAAGTGGAAGAAACAAAAAGAACAACATGTACGCAAAGTATATTGTTTGGTTCGCAGCATAGAAAACAAAAAAATTCCAACGATAGGAACTATACGCCAAGATCTATCTACTAGATACAAGAAACGGGTGGATATACATCCATAGAGAACTTACCCTCGAAGACAACAAAGCTTTCTTAACGAGTTGGAACTCGTGGATGATGTAGTCGTATACTTGCCGATCTCAAGATCGTGATGAAGTCCAGCAGGTCCAGCTCCAACGCGTCCTTCAGATCCAGCTCCAGCAAGTCCAGCACCACCAAGTCCAGCACCACAAAGCAGCGGTGCATCCATGATCGCACACATGTCCGGTACCCCGACAACCTCCGGCCCTCGCTCCAGCAAAGCAGCGGAAGCAGCAACTCCTCCAGATAAAGCCACCGGGAACATGTATCTCGCTAATCCGAGACCATGGGGAATAACTAGAGGGGGAGAGAGATCCTTCACGAGGAGGTGTGAGGAAGGAGTGAGAGGGGGGCCTTTTATAGGAGGAGGGGAGGGTGTCCCTTCACCTCCCCCATTCATGTGGTGGTAACCCCCTCCACATTAAAATGCCCCTTCACATTCTCTTTTAAAGTTTCCACTTTAAATGCATCAAATTTCTCCAAATTTAATGCTTTCTCATTTAATAAAACTCTTTTATTAATTTTATTCAGAATTTTGTTAATTACTTTAATTAACAAACATTCACATAAAACCCCTGCAACATTTCAATATTACATGCAGAACCAATTTCAGCAATTTCACCCGAAACAGTTTCGGTGTCTATTGAAATAATTCCAGCGCTTTCTTAAATCTTTATCTAAAACATATTTGCTCCAAATGGTGTCGGTATCCCTTAAGTGTGTCACCCTACGGTTCGCGAATAATGCAGACATGATCGAGACCCTCTCCGATCAATAATCAGCAGCGGGACCTGGAGATCCGTACTAACTCCCACATATTCAACGATTACTCTTGTGATTGTGTGAACCTTTAACATCGTAACTTAATCCCTTTGTCTCACGATATATTACATGTTCTAGATTCGATCATTGGCATCCAAATACCTAGTTTGATCTCGTTGCCGTCATGCACTCTTTTCTCGTTCCCGTGATATAACATTCTAGTGATCACATCACTTGCTTGCAAGCTATTTCAATGTGATATCACCGAGAGGGCCCAGAGTATATCTATCCGTCATCGGGATGGACAAATCCCACTCTTGATCCATGAGCCTCAACATAACACCTTCGTAGCACTAGCACCTTTATAGTCACCCTGTTACGGTGTGACGTTTGATGTTATCAAGATACTCTTCCGTTGTTAGCAAGTAACATGATCTCATGGGCTAAGGACTAAGATTACTTCGTATGATGTTATAGCAATATAAACATAATGAATATGATCGTAATGCTATACTTCGGATGAATGTTCATCACATCATTCCACCAATGTTTTGACCTTGTTATTAACAACATCCAATGTCCATGATCAGGAAACCTTGATCATCTTGTTAATCAACAAGCTAGTTTATATGAGAGGCAGTACTAGGGACTTTGTATTTTTGTTTATTAAACACACATGTATTAACGTTTCCAATTAATACAATTATAGCATGCAAAATAAACATTTATCATAAACATGGAATAAGATAATAACCACTTTATTATTGCCTCTCGGGCATATTCCCTTCAGTCTCCCACTTGCACTAGAGTCAATAATCTAGTTTGTAAACTTGTATATACAACACCTAGGTGTTGAATATACGCGTTTGCTAGTGGTTAACATAATCTCCGGATCTGGCACTTTCAGATCCGTGTGTATTTGCATGTCTTTGCGTCTATACGCATCACTCATTCTCAAATGAGATGGCATTGTATAAATTTGGTCCTTTGGTGAGATCTTTAGTTCGTTTGGGTTAAAATGTGTTGATATTATTGTCATACAATATATCTTCATAGTATTAGCCCACTTTGAACCACACCTAGTTTGATAACAAACTTCTTAACACAAATGCCCTCCTTTGCTGCTACTATAGTAGTCATATACTTAGTCTTTTGTTGTAGTATCTGTCACAATGTTTCAACTGTGGAACTTATCCAAATCCATCATGGAACATCCTTTCCATTACATTGTGCCACCCATAGTCTAAATTTAGATGAATTTAATTTGTATCTTGTGACAAAACTAGTATCAATGTAACACTTTACAATGAACTACCTTTAACTATTTGTCACTTACATATGATCTATTCTTAGTTCTTCCAAAGCTCATAAGAATATCTTTACTATTGTCCAATGATCATCTTATGAATCATTATGGTATGTGATCATAACATTTAGAGCATAGGACATATCTGGATATATACATATCACGGTATAATCGATCAAAATCTTCATGTGATTTTAATCACCAAGTGTTGAAACACTTTAATCTTGATACAATCCTTTCCATGCAGCAAGAACCTTTCTTGTTGTTTCCATATTGAACCCTTTCAATATCTCATATATGTATGTCTGGCACAACCATATTAGTGCCTCAATCTATCCATATAGATATTGATGCCAAATATTCCGGTTTTGCCCAAGTCTTTCATTGAAATCTTATTTTAATGAAATTCTTAACTTGTGTCAATACAAGATACATCATTTCCAATCAACAGTATGTCCTCTACATAATGTATTAGAAATATGTCTTAGCGCTCCTACTTAATTTCTTGCAAATGCAAGCATCTTCATCATCTCTGATGAATTTAAACTCTTTTAACAGTTTCATCATGGTGAAGATTCCAACTCCGCTATGCTCACTTCAACTATTGAAGTTTGCATGCCCTTTTAGCATCCTTTGAATTAACAAAACCCTTCGAACCGTGTCATGTACACGTCCTAGGTAACCATTCTATTAGAAGAACCTTGTTTTGTTTATTCAACTACCATATACCAAATTATATGTAGTGGTTGCTACATTAATCCGTCAAGACTAAATATCGCTATGAAAGATCAAATCTTGTCATAGTCAACTTCTTAAAAATTGTCGTAAACTTCTTTCCGACATGTCGACTATTTCATAGATGTTAAACATCCATGTCTATTTATTTATAGATCCAAACACAACCGATAGGCTTCATGCCTTTCTGGAGGGTCCTCCAAGTTCAGAAACTTAATTTCTCGTGTATGGATACTATCACGGATTCTATGACTTCTAGTCATTTTATGGAGTCAGGGCCCATCATCGCTTCTTTGCATGTAGTCGGTTCATCATTGTCAAAACAATAACGACTTGCTTATCAAATCACACTATTTGATTCTTACCGACCCACACGGTTCAATAGGAACTCTAATCTCCGTGATCACAACCTTTGTAATCACGGGAGCCATGAGCATTGTGGCCGCCACCGGGACACTTTTCGGCGCTGCGCTACTTAGCACATATAGCTAAGGTTCAACAACCTTATCAAAGTTCTATTGTCCTCCCACTTAACTTTTCGTGAAAAAATTCCTTCTCAAGAAACTTGACGTTCCAAGTAATAAACTCTTTTGTCCTCGGTGTTATGGATAAATTCCCAACAAATTCTTTGGGATAACCTACAAAGACGTGCTTATCCGACTTTGGTTGTAAACATTTTACTTATGCATAGCATACCAAAATTTAAGAAAAGACAATTCGGGTTTTATCTCAAACCATAACTCATATGGTGTCATTTCAATGGATCACGATGGTGCTCTTTTCAGTGTAAAAGCGATAGTCTCTAAAGCTTTAATCCTTAAAACATAATGGAAATTTTATAAATGACACCTTTGATCTTACCATGTCAAACAAGGTTTGTTTTGATCTCTCGAACATACCATACTCCTGTGGTTTACCGGGAAATGCAAATTCATGGAACAATTCCTGAAATCTTAGGTGTTTTGCTAAACTTGTAACTCAAATATCTTCCTTTATGATCAAATCATAAACTCTTTTATTTTCTTGTTACAATGATTTTTCACTTCATCTTGAAAGTCTTTGAACAATTTTCAAATGTTTCATACTTCTTCCTTATTAAGTAAATATATAGATATATTCACTCAAATTTCTGGAGAAAGCATATGAAGCAAAAAGATCCATCGCATATGGCTACATATAATGGACTATATACATCAACATGCATAATATCCAATAAGTTAGTCATCCGTTCCTCTTTGGCCTATGGACGGAGTTTCAATTATCTCGAGGAAAGTTTCACAAGCGCCATTGATCAAAATCAAAGGCTCCAAAAATGCGTCAACATGGAGTTTCTTCATGTTTTCTTTCCAATATAATTTAAACAACGATGTCACTTCATAAGTGATCTTTCAATCATTTGTCTTGTGACATTTTAGCAATAGTGTTTATGGACGTGATTTCTCCAACTAGACTTGTAAAAGTTCATCCATCCTTTATGGAATACGGTAATTATTTGAACAACCATTGTTCTCGTAATACCGGAACAAAATAACAATTATTAAAACAAATCTTGAAGACTAGGTTTGATGACAACGAAAAACATAATAACACTTTATTTGTTTTCGATGAACATCATCACTTATTCTTTTGCCAGTTACTTAGGCCGTTGCAGTTCATGAATTGTGTTGTTCTGTATGACACTTCACACCAACCAATTCGGTATCCAATACTGGTATCCAATACCTTAGAACCACACTGTTTAACAAGCAAGGAATATAGCCATAACATGTATATCTTCTATATACCTAAGTTGGACATCTCCAACCTTTTCTTTTCTGCCAAATATTTTATAGATTCTCTTTCAACAATTCCTTTTCTTTTAAAATAATCTATCAACATCAATAGTGGTGTCATTCACATGACACATAGTACAAAGTGTATATAGTCAAATACTAATACCTTTGGACTTGCACTTTGAAGTGGATCACCATCATCAAATGTTTGGTGTTCTTTCAAAAATCCATTCTTTAGTAATCTATCAGTGTAGTAAACATTTTACTTACATCTTCTATTCATCCTTACCATGACAACTTTCATGATCAAGCTACTATAGCCTGTAAGGAAGAATCGTGAGTATAATGTTAGTTCCCAAAACCTCTTGGGGAGATCCAGATGCCTAGCATCTCCATCCTTCACAAATTCTCATACAATATGGGAACATGTATTTTGCTAAATTATACTCTATCATAATGCAACCAAAAACATTGTTTCAGATATCACAATATCTTTCACACATGATGGTTTCTGAAACAATTCTTTTAGCTCCTAGATAACCTCGATATTAAAACAACTTTTGACTATCAAGAATCATGTAGAGGTAAACATGATAGTTTAGATACTAACATTGGAATTATTACTCTTGATTTAATACTACTTATTAAACTTCACGGAGTAAATAGAGTTTGCTGAAAGTTTGCAATAGGACTTCAAAACTTTAAATTGACATTCAAAACAATACGATACCAGTTCGTAAAGTAAATATCCAGAATTCTATAGTTCTATTATCTCAATTAAAACTAAGCATAAGGTAGTGAACAGACGCCAATGACTACAACAAATTATGCAAAATCACTTCAATTTAGTTTATGACAAATTGAGTTCGACTAATCCAAATTAGAAATGAACTCCCACTCAAAAACGACATCCATCGTGCCTTTTTGGTGATTACATGAACCAAATCCACTACACCAAGTCCGATCATCACGTGAGTCGGTGTAGCTTCAAAGGCGAGCATCAATATGGGCATCATATCAACTATATGACTCATGCTTAACCTTTTGATCTGTGTTCCGAGGCCATGTCTGTACATGCTAGGCTCGCCAAGTAAGAACCTTAGTAATCGCGTGTGTAAAACTGTCTTACACCCGTTATATGAAAGCGTAGAGTCGAGTACACCCGATTATCACGTGATGTCTCAAAACACGATCCATAGAACGGTGCATACTTAAGGAAGAACATGTTTTTATCTTGATATCTAAATGAGGGATCATCTTAAAATGCTACTAAAACGCCAAACAAGCAATATAAGATGCTAACATCTAATGTGTAAAGTGAGATGATATGGTCCATGCATTTGATCTCTATCATTTGCATCGTGGTATGATCTCTATCATTCCTTTGTGTGTAAGGCCAAGGTCTATGGAACTTACACGTTGAGTGTGTTGTAAGAGTATCTATCATACATCTACTTACAACAATACCATATCAAGACACTAGCCCAACAACGATCTAAACTAGACGCCTCTAATTTATCAATTGCAAGTGTTTACGTGGCTTAGGGCTTTCGAAGATAGAACCGGTCTTACCTACGAACATGGAACCACAACGATGGTAACTAAGTTATTAGCAACTCGTTGTAAATCAGATATTGACTATAGTAGGAGAGACAGACACCCGCTAGCCACTTATGCAAAACTAGTTGCATGTCAGTCATGGAACCGGTCTCATGTGCGATGACATGTAAGGTTGGTCCAGGCCGCTTCATCCCACTATGCCACCAATATCCAAAGTACATATAAGAAGCAATAACATGATCATCACCGCCCACATACTTTTATGTGTTCTACCCGTGCAAAGCACCTACGCATAGATCAGGCTCTGATACCACTGTTGGGGTTCGCAGCATAGAAAACCAAAAATTTCCTATGCTGGGAACTATACGCCAAGATCTATCTACTAGATACAAGCAACGGGTGGATATACATCCATAGAGAACTTACCCTCGAAGACAACAAAGCTTTGTTAACGAGTTGGAACTCGTGGATGATGTAGTCGTACACTTGCCGATCTCAAGATCATGATCAAGTCCAGCAGGTCCGGCTCTACCACGTCCTTCAGATCCAGGTCCAGCAAGTCCAGCACCACCAAGTCCAGCACCGCAAAGCAGCGGTGCATCCGTGATCGCACACACGTCCGGTACCCCGACAACCTCCGTCCCTCGCTCCAGCATCTACACCAACAAGTCCCCCAAGTGGACCCATGACTCGTGCCCGAGCCAAACTCCTACAAGCTAAGGTGAACTGGCTCCTCTCCTCGTGCCAATTTGACACCTCCTTGGATGGTGTGCTACTTCATGAAACTACACTATGCATCATCAGGTACGAAGCCTCGACTCATCACCAAGCACCCAAGGACGGAGAACAAGGAGCACAACGTGAAGTAGGAGCCGATGGAACTGCTCAGACCGGAGTCTCCGGTCTGTGCACACTGGAGTCTCTGGTCCACCAAAGTCTCCGGCCTGAAGACCCCGGAGACTCCGGCCCACCCTCCGGTCTGACCCTTGCGTCGGGCCCTGGGAAATTCTGAAGGCCCCTCCGGAGACTGGTCCAGAGACTGACCGGAATCTCTGGCCTAGACCAGAGTCTCCGGTCCACCACACCGGAGTCTCCGGTCCGACCGACGCCAGGCGTGAAAAGGCCTTTGGGCCTGCAGCCCATGTACCCCTTAGTCCGTCCAGAACTTGTCTTTTATTCCTAAAGTACCCCTGTTTAAGTGGCTGGTCTATATATAGTCCCCCACCTCCATTGTAAACCCTAGGCATGATATTGGAATTAGTGGAAACCCCTTTGTGGATCTATCTAATTCTTGCCTCATGCTCCTTGACCAAGGAGCACCAATATCCCCAAACCTCGTTGGAGTTTGCATTATGCCTCCGCGTTGTACAAGGCCTAGGCATCGGAGTTCCTTTGCCTAGACGTCAAGATCTCACCGAGTCTCCCATGTCGCCGTGCCGGTTCGAGAGAGAGTCCTCCGCCCGACGCCGATCCTAGGGACTACGCCAGACCGGTCACCGCTGGCATGAGCTCTTAGTGTGTATCGTGGTTTTGTGTATGTGTGTTCATCGCGTTCTTCGTGCGTGCGTTCGTCGTATTCATCCTCCCCTCCTCTCCCCGCACTCCATCCTCGATTTTGAAAGGGAATCGTGAAAGATCGGGCCACCCTAGAGGTTTGCCCTCAACATATTGGTATCAAGAGCTTCGTTGCTTACGATTTCCCCCACAAAATTTTCTTCTATCCACCAAAAATTCGAAAAGCCCCAAAAAATAGCCCAAATTTGCCTTTGGATCGATCTCTTGATTTGGAGTGTTATTTGTGGTTTTGATCCGACCAAACCTTGTCTTAGGTGTTGGTACAGCTTTATCCTGCGTTTTCCCAGCCCAATTTGGCCAATATTTCGCGGATTTGAGGACCCAAGGCGTGGATTTCCGCTCAAGAACACGAGCAGTTCGCGATCTGACTCCAGACCGGAGTCTCCGGCCTACACACCGGAGTCTCTGGCCTACCCACACCGGAGTCTCCTGCCTACACCGGAGTTTCCGGCCTGAAACCCCGGAGTCTCCGGACTGACGCCTGATTTTGACAGTTTTGCCTCTAATCTTACATTGGCTAATTTCCTCTTGTTTGTTTGTGCTCCTGTGCGTGTCGTCAACTAACAACAAGTTTCCGCATCAACAAACCCCGCGCTCATCGACACCACGGCCCACGAACATCATCCCGCACCACCGACGCCAAGTTCATCATCACCAACGAAGGTATAACTTGCGTCACCTTGTTAACCCCTATCTTACTTTGTGTGTAGCTATCCTATGAGAGTGGCTCATCTTGTGTTTGCTTGAGCATTGTGCATTTGTCCTTGGATAGTGAGAATGCAAGAGCAATATCAAGTGTGACTAGGTTGGGAGAGCAAAAAAAATACAAAAGAAAGAAAACGATCCAAAGAAAAAGCAAAAGAAAAATAGTCTCCCATTGCCAAAGAGAGTCTCAAAGCTTGTAAGCAAGAGAGAAAGAAGAGCGCCCAAGACAAGTGCACAAATCCGTTGCTCATTTTTCCTCTTTGCAAACGAGCCACGGTCTCTCCTTGCATTGGCACGACAACGAGCTTAGTCTTCGTTAGGACATTTTGTTTGCTCATTTTCATAGTCGTGTCAATCCCAACTTTCTCCACATGTGTGTACATAGTCGTAGGTTCCCGTCACCCTTTTGAGTTGTTGACCTTCGCCTTTGACTTGAGTTTTGTTGGATTTTACCCACTTTTGACTATCCCTTTTCTTTTGGTTGGTTCTTTGGCATTCCACAACCCTAACCTACCAACAACAAGCTTTTGAGAGTTACTTCTTTCTTTAATGTGAGTTTCCTTTGCAATTCCACTTTGCACGCTTATAGCTCTCACTTGTGGTTTCTAGTTTGGTGCAATCCCCAAGGTGAGGTACAAGGCTAACACCACCATATTCCACTTCCATATACAATACTTGTGTGTCTTGCATGATGGATAGGCATGGTGAGTCGAGCCAACCACCTCCCCAAGAAGAAGATCAAGGACCGTACATGACGCGCGCAAGTCACTTCATCGTCCGCCAAGAGTTCCGTGATCATTGCCAATCCCTTGAGACGCGACAAGACGAACAATTTGGTGAGACGCAAGCTGAGTTCAAGAACATCGACAACCGCTTCGATGGCCTCGAAAGGCAAATGCAAGCAATGCATCACAACTTCGGCCACCAAAATGAGTCGCTTCAACGCTCTGTCGCCGAAACAAATGACAATCTTCGACGCCTCATCGACGGAATGGCAAGACCGCGTTCGCGTGCTTCAAGCTCTTCAAGTTCTTCGCGTCGCCATGCACCTCTTAAACAAGATCTACATCCAAGTGCTCCAAGACGCAATGATGCCCTAGTGGTTGAAGATGGAAGTTCTTCGAACTATATACCTTCCCCACGGCACACCGCAATGTCAAGCTATGATGGTGATTTCTCTTCAAGGACAAGAGCAAGGCAAGAAGCACACCATCATCACGCAAGGGCATTAGTGATCCAACAAGAGCAACCACAAGAAGAACCGCAAGTGCAACCACAATTCTACCACCACCGACCGCGACACATACTTGACACAACAAGTGATGACTCCAATTTGGAGAATCAAGCTCGTCATCGACGTGAAGCTCTCCAAGATCCTCCTCCTCGTCATCAACGTCATGAACGTCTGCACCGACACCATGGTCATCACGAGGCGCCTCCCCCACCTCAACAAAACTTGGAGCGTCAAGTGATACAAGTTGAGCGACGCCCACCACGTCAAGAGGCTCATGACCATGTTCTTCGCCGTGAGGCCAATGTGCCTAACCAACATCACCAACCAAGGAACGAGCCTCCTCTTCGTCATCCACCGCGTCAAGAGGCTCCACACCATCGCCATCATGAGGGCCAAGTGCCTCAACCACGTCAACAACCACGCCAAGAGCAAGAGCAAGCTCCACAACAACAACATCAAGAGAAAGCTCCTCACCAAGGTCGCGAGAACCAAGTTCCACCCCATCAACATACAGATCACCAAGCGCGTCGCAATGACCGCAACGATGAAGAAACTTTTGGCAAGCTCAAGTTCACAATGCCCAAGTTCACCGGATCTAATGACCCCGAAGTATACCTTTCATGGGCACTCAAAGTCGACAAGATCTTCCGCATGCACAATTATAGCAACGAAAAGATGGTCGACATGGCTTCACTTGAGTTTGATGATTACGCCAACCTTTGGTGGGAACAAGTTCAAGTTGCTCGTGATGCCAGACAAGAAGCGCCAATCACAACTTGGCATGACATGAAGGCTCACATGAGATCCCGGTTCGTCCCCGCGCATTACACGCGCGACCTCTTCAATAACCTTCAATCGCTTCATAAAGGGACAAAGACCGTGGAAGAGTCCTTTAAGGAAATGGAACTCAACTTGATTTGCGCCAACATTGATGAGTGCATGGAGCAAACAATGGCACGTTTCCTTATTGGCTTGAATCACCCTATCAAGCGCATCGTTGAGTTCCAAACATACAAGACCATGGCTGAGCTTGTGCACATCGCAACAAAGGCTGAACGTCAAGTGCAAGAGGATATCAAGTACAACAAACCCAAGACGTACTTCACCTACAAGAAAGCTTCAACCCCTACACCAACAACTCTCAATGGAAGCTCCTCAAGTACCCCAAGCCTTCCTTCAAGCCCACACTCCCTCAAGGAAAACTGCCCCCAAGTGGCAAACAAGAAAAGAGTGATACACCTTTCAATGGTGAATGCTACAAGCGTGGAGGTAAAGGACACAAGTCGGCCGAATGTGGAAACAAGAAAGTCTTGTTCATCCATGACAATGGTGACGAAGAGTACTTGAGTGAATATGAGTTTGATGCCCATGTCAAGGAAGCAATGACAAGGCAACGAGTGGAAGATGACCAAGAACTCCTCATGTGTGAACATGACGCAAGTCCATCGCTTGTCGTCACAAGGATCTTGACCACTCAAGCACAAGAGCATGAATACCAATGCTCTAATATCTTCCAAACACGAGCCAGCATCAATGGCAAATCTATCAAGGTGATCATTGACGGAGGGAGTTTTCACAACCTTGCTAGCACCGAGTTGTGTGAGAAGCTCAACCTCACCCTCCATCCACACAAGCACCCCTACCACGTGCAATGGCTAAGTGACCAAGGGTCCGTAAAGATCAAGCATACAATATCGGTCTCCTTCGCCATTGGTCCTTACAAAGATACGGTGGAGTGTGATGTGGTTCCTATGACAGTTTGCCACATGCTTCTTGGTCGACCGTGGCAATTTGCAAGGCTTCTCAACATGATGGCCGCACCAATATATACACCTTCAAATGGCTCAACAAAAGATGTGTTTTGCAACCAATGACTCCTAGCCAAATAATTGCGGATAATGCAAAGGCTTTAGTGAGGGCGCAAAGCACAACACCTACTTGTGAGAAAAGTGGTGAGAGAGAGAACCACCTCATAGTGAGTGAGAGCCACAAGCCAAACTCGAGTGGAAAAACTAAGAGTGTTCTCCTTGCCACCAAAAGTGAGATGAAAGATGTTCGGAACAACCCATCCATCTTGCACTATGTCCTCCTTTGCAAGGGACTAGCGCAAGGAACTAATGAATTAACCATTGTTCCTCCATCTTTGATGAGTGTTTTGCAGGAATTCAAGGATGTGTTCCCCAAAGAGCTCCCACATGGACTACCTACTCTTCGCAGCAAACAACATCGCATTGACCTCATCCCCAGGGAACCTCTTCGAAACTGCGCCGCCTATCGCACGAACCCGGAGGAGACGAAGGAGATCGTACGTCAAATCAACCAACTCGTCTCCAAAGGTTTGATCCAAGTTAGCACTAGTCCAAGTGCCGTACCCGTGATTCTTGTTCTAAAGACTGATGATACGTTACGGTTATGCATGGGCTGCCGTCCAATCAATGCTATCATCGTGCGTTATCGACATCCCATACCACGTCTCGATGACATGCTTTGGTTTGTCTAATGCCCCATCCACCTTCATGCGCCTTATGAATCACATTTTGTGTTCTCTCATTGGAAAAAGTGTTGTTGTCTATTTCGATGATATTCTTGTTTATAGCAAATCACTTGAGGACCATATAACACATGTCAAGGAAGTTTTGCAAATCCTTCGACATGAAAAGCTTTATGCTAATCTTCCCAAGTGCACTTTTGATAAAGACAAGTTGATTTTTCTTGGATTTGTCGTTTCTTCGAAGGGAATTGAAGTTGATGTTTCCAAGGTAAAGGACATACGAGATTGGCCCATCCCAACAAATGTGAGTGAACTCCGAAGTTTTCATGGGTTGGCCGGTTTCTATCGTCGCTTTGTGAAAGACTTTTCAACCATTGCTTGTCCCCTTAATGAATTGACCAAAAAGAATGTCACCTTCGTGTGGGGCAAAGCACAACAAAAAGCTTTTGACGAACTTAAAAAGAGGCTCATCGAAGCACCTCTTCTTGCTTTACCGGATTTCACAACAACTTTCGAGATAGAGTGTGATGCTAGTGGTATTGGCATTGGAGGAGTCCTTATGCAAAACGGACGTCCTATAGCCTACCATAGCGAGAAACTTGATGGTGCTCGCCTTAACTATCCGATTTATGACAAAGAGATTTTTGCCTTAGTTCGTGTCCTTCAAGTTTGGCAACACTACCTATGGCCCAAGGAATTTATCATACATTCCGACCACGTGTCGTTGAAATATCTCAAAGGCCAAGCTAACTTGAGCAAGAGACACGCTAAGTGGGTTGAGTTCATGGAATCTTTTCCATACATTGTCAAGTATAAGAAGGGCAAAGATAATGTAGTTGCGGGCGCATTGTCTTGCAAGCACACAAGCCTTCTTACGAGACTTGAAATCAACGTGTTGGGTCTTGAGGAAATAAAATCTTTGTATGCTTCCGACTTGTTCTTTGAACCAATTTTCGCAAAGTGCTCCAATGACAAAGGAGTTGATGATTTCTATTTGCATAAGGGCTTTCTATTTAAACAAAACAAGCTATGCATTCCGAAGTCGTCGCTTCAACTTTTGCTTCTCCAAGAATCTCATGGTGGAGGCCTCATGGGTCACTTTGGCCGTGACAAGACATTGGACATGCTCTCCAATCACTACTTTTGGCCCAAGATGAAGCGTGACGTGGAGCGCTACGTTCAACGATGCACGACCTGTGTTCAAGCTAAGTCACAAGCTAATCATTATGGTCTTTATATGTCATTGCCTATTCCTCATACACCTTGGTCCAACATTAGCATGGATTTTGTGTTAGGATTGCCTAGATCTAAGCATGGTCATGATTCTATCTTTGTTGTTGTGGATCGCTTTTCCAAAATGGCACACTTCATACCATGCCATAAGACCGACGATGCTTCACATGTTGCAAATCTGTTTTTCAGGGAAATTGTCCGTCTTCACGGTGTGCCAAGGACAATCGTCTCCGACCGCGACGTCAAATTCATGAGCTACTTATGGAAGACCCTCATGGCCAAGCTCGGCGTCAAGCTCCTCTTTTCATCCGCCTCGCATCCTCAAACTGGTGGCCAAACCGAAGTTGTCAACCGAAGCCTCGGAACTCTCCTTCGTGTGTTGATCAAGAAAAACCTGAAGGATTGGGAGGAATGCATTCCACACGCCGAGTTTGCCTACAATCGAGCCAAGCACTCAACAACCAAGATGAGTCCATTCATGATCGTCTATGGTTTCGAGTCCCTCACCGCACTCGACATCCTACCACTACCTCTCCATGAGCGCACGAACATGGACGTCGAGAAGCGCGCACAAGCTATGAAGAAACTTCATGAAGAAACAAGAGCTACTATCAAACAACAAGTCCTTCGCCAAGCTTCAAGGTTAAACAAGGACAAGAAGGAGATGATCATTGAAGAAAGTGACCTTGTGTGGATACACCTAAGCAAAGACCGCTTCCCCAAGGAACACGACTCCAAGCTCAAGCCAAGAGGAGATGGTCCCTTCAAGGTCCTCAACAGAATCAACAACAACGCCTACATCATCGACATACCGACCTCCAAGTACCTTGCAAGCAATACATTCAATGTCAAGGATCTCTCACCCTACCATGGAGATGTTCAAGATGATAACCATGAAGAGTCGAGGACGACTCTTTCCGAAGGGGGGGAGCTGATGCAGCCCATCCTACGGACGCTCCTACATCTACAACAACAAGTCCCCCAAGTGGACCCATGACTCGTGCCCGAGCCAAACTCCTACAAGCTAAGGTGAACTCGCTCCTCTCCTCGTGCCAATTTGATACCTCCTTGGATGGTGTGCTACTTCATGAAACTATACTATGCATCATCAGGTACGAAGCCTCGACTCATCACCAAGCACCCAAGGATGGAGAACAAGGAGTAGAGCGTGAAGCAGGAGCCGATGGAGCTGCTCAGACCGGAGTCTCCAGTCTGTGCACATCGGAGTCTCCGGTCCACCAAAGTCTCCGGCCTGAAGACCCTGGAGACTCTGGCCCACCCTCCGGTCTGACTCCTGCGCCGGGCCCTGGGACAATCTGAAGGCCCCTCCGGAGGCTGGTCCAGAGACTGACCGGTATCTTCGGCCTAGACCGGAGTCTCCGGTCCACCACACCGGAGTCTCCGGTCCGACCGACGCCAGGCGTGAAAAGGCCTTTGGGCCTGCGACCCATGTACCCCTTAGTCCGTCCAGAACTTGTCTTTTATTCCTAAAGTACCCCTGTTTAAGTGGCTGGCCTATATATAGTCCCCCACCTCCATTGTAAACCCTAGGCATGATATTGGAATTAGTGGAAACCCCTTTGTGGATCTATCTAATTCTTGCCTCATGCTCCTTGACCAAGGAGAACCAATATCCCCAAACCTCGTTGGAGTTTGCATCGTGCCTCTGTGTTGTACAAGGCCTACGCATCGGAGTTCCTTTGCCTAGACGTCAAGATCTCACCGAGTCTCCCATCTCGCCATGCCGGTTCGTGAGAGAGTCCTCCACCCGACGCTGATCCTAGGGATTGCGTCGGACCGGTCACCGCCGGCGTGAGCTATTGGTGTCTATCGTGGTTTTGTGTGTGTGTTCATCGCGTTCTTCGAGCATGCATTTGTCGTGTTCATCCTCCCCTCCTCTCCCCACACTCCGTCCTCGATTTTGAAAGGGAATCGTGAAAGATCGGGCCACCCTAGAGGTTTGCCCTCAACAGGATGCCTAGGATGTGGCATGCTTGTGCGATGGCGCGGTTGTTGGTCCTCGTGACGTCGGGATGGCGGGGGTGGCAGCGATCTGCAAGGGTGAGCCTTATCTCCCTTGTTGGAAGATATAGGTATGGCGTCAGCCCTGTTACACGCATCCCTCCGCCTTCACTCCGTGGAGCCCGTGTGGGATCCTTTGTCTCAGGGACATCTTGGCCTTCGGTGGCTGTTTAGGTTGACTAGCAAAGCTCCGGATTGGACTCCAACCTCTGTGAGGTAGCCTTTTCCTGTTGCTTGCATGCCTTGGCGACGAGATCATAAACCAGATCAACTGCTTCTAGCGACCTATCCTATTCAAGGAGGGTCTTGGCAATGACCATGTTCAGGGCGGGCATTGGCATTACTTCTTTCCCCTCAGAATCAATGTATGGGGTTGCATCCCACCCTAACCTGCGTCGAACGCCAGGGTCTTCGACAACATGCGATGGAGCCTTCTTAGCCTTGTGCTGATGAGGATATATTCTATGAATATGATGATTCTAATTGTCTCAGCTTGAAGGAAATATTAAGTCTAACCAGTAATTTATACAAGGTTAATTCTTTCCTAGTTGGAATTAATGTTTGTGATCGGAATTTTATACTACCTAAGTTATTGCACTGTGTGTGATTACTAGGTTTGTTGATAACACAAGCATTGCGTGAGGAGGAGAAGAGATGCATCAAGGAGAACCAGGCGTGTTGATCACCAATGTGTGCGCGAGGGAGCAGAGGGAGGCAGGCGCACTACAGGAGATCAAGCAACATTGAGGAAGTCAAGTGGCGTACCAGTACACGTTTGAGGTGCACCATGATGTTTGGCCTGTGTGCCAAGTAGGCTGAACCCATCTATGGATCGGTATGTATCAGTTTGAGTCAAACCGGGTCGGTTTGGGCCAAAATAAGGCTGGTTTTAGGCCTGGTTTGTGGGGAGGTCACCCCAACGTCTATAAGTATTCCCACAGACGCCGCAATTAGGGGTAGACCATGTTTCGATTAAACCAATACTTGTTTCGTTGAACTACTGCAAGCATTCATCTGAAATTATATGTTCCTCTTTGATTCGATCAGGAATATCTACCATTTCTCCACTTTGATTCGATCTAGAGTTTTGTACTGAAAGTTTTCATGTTTTCTGCTGTTCCATTGGGAATTGGTAGATTGCAAACCGCTTCGTGGTCGGCGGCTACGTGCGCAAGTGTGTGAAGTTGCGAATACCATCTGGGTTGAGATCTGTTACATTGGCAACGGGGGAACAGCCGATGATTCACAGCATCCCACAAGTTATCTCCATTACATCCACCATCATCTACGACGTGCTCAACGAGAAGATCGGGCCACCCCTAATCATCTTGGTATCAGATTCTTAGGTTTACTCGGTGAGCAATTCATCCCATAGATTAGTTGTTTTTGTCCTATATAGAAAAAGCCACACAAAAAGATTAGGGTATAGTTCTTTGCCATAGCCTAGATAACACTGTTCGTGAGTTCTTGTTGCTGATCGTAGTCCTTTTGTGTAGCCTTTCTTCTAAATCTAAGTCGTAGTTTTGATCTAGTTTTGATCTATTTTGTTGGGTCGTCGGAGTCCCTAGACTGTTTCTAGACTGCTTCTTTTGTTCTTGAGGCTGTTCGTCGTGTTCTTGAGTCTTAGATCTACTAGATCTGTTTACCTTTGTAGTTTTGGAGTTGTAGATCCGTTTAGAAAGAAAGAAAAAAAGCAATCTGATCGTGATCTGTACGTGAGTCTCTTCACGTTTCCAACAAAAAAAGATCGCTAGCCTCGCTTGACCACAGACGAGTCTCAGCCTTTGCGTGAGCTGCCTCACGTTAAAAAAAATCCATCGCTGTGTCCACGCCTGGGGACAGACTAGTCTGTGCTAGTACGAGAAAAAAAAGTCTGCCGCCATCCTGCCGCGGCAGGATTTTTGGCCATTTTTCTGCCGTGGCACAGACCAATTCTCAGGTCAATTTTTTTTTTTTTTTACTAAGTCCACATAGCGTACCTATCCTTGTGAGTCTTAGTAAGCCTTTATTAGTGTCTAAAACTATCCTGCGAGACTAGCGTGCTTAGTGCTCTGCGGGCTGCTCAGTTTAGCAATCTTGTGCCCGTTTCGTTGAGACATTGCTAGCGTCTCTCCTTGTGCATTGCTACACGAGCATTACTCCGACATATATCAATTTTTGAGCTCTTTTTTTTATAGTTGCAATTGCCCCATTTATCTCCACCGTCTGTGTTTCCGTGGGTCTGTGTCATACGATCAACACTAGGATTTCTGAATTGGTGTTGTTATGTATCCATACCAAGCTCCACAATATACCCCTAGTTGTCGTGTGATAGTTTTCATCCTCGGTATTCGCTTCATCACATTCATGCATGTTCTGCTCATACAAGTCGGTAAGCTATCCTAATTCACTTTGGAACGGTAATATCCACAGTCTTTTTAGTTTTGAGTGAGTTGAGAGTTGCCACCATATATATGCTTTGCTACCACCTCCTTTGTATTAACTAACAATGGAAACTAATTCTTTGAGGTTTCCATTACCATTGAAGTTTCTTTGAAGCAACTCTTTTTGGGAGAAGGATGCTGGAGTGGCGCCTACTTCGGGTTTGTTCCACTTCACAGCAGACATCAGTGGTAGACATGCTGCTATTACCATTGATAATTGTTCGTTAATGAACTTGGTTAGTGTTGAGGTTGTTGAAAAGCTACAGTTGCATACATATTCAAAAACTTTTCCATATTTGTTAGCTACTTCTGATCATGCACTACAAGTTAGTCGGCACACACAGTTTCCTCTCACCATTTATGGCCATACTGAATATATTCGGTGTGATGTAGTTCCCAGAGTGTTTAATTCCTGCCATTGTATGTTGGGAAAACATTGGTGTGATCAATTTCAGGTTGTTTTTTATAGTGGTTATTCTGATCCTTCCATATTTTGGAATAGGAAGCACACGTGGTTAGAACCTAGTATCATTAAGCAATTTCAGGAGATTAGGTGTCAAAACTTACGTCCACCTACAACCACCATAATAAAACTCCATGTTGATCCAGAAAAACTAAGAGTGGGAGTTGATGAGACTTATGAGGTTTCTGCTAACATGATCATCTCTACTCCTAGTGTTGTGTCTTGTGATATGTAGGTTTCTTTTGAAGAAAGGGAGCAGCAAGTGGTACAACCTGCATCATCATTTGAGAAAGAGGTTCTAGTACCTACTATATCTGAGGAGGATGACATTGATAATGGTACTGATTTGGGTATGCAACCAGCCAATGAGGCATTCGGTTAGTCTATTCCTTTGCTAGTTGATTCTTGTGACGTGACAAGCACAAAAATTTCAGCACAATGTGATGCTTTGCAAAATCTGAATTTTAAGCATGTAGTAGTGATTACACATAAGGAAGTGCTTGCTCGTATTCCACCTTCTGATATTTTATATTCTATTATACTAAATGAACCTATTAGATTGCATTGTGCTTTGAATAAGATTTCTGAAATTTCATATCTGAATTGTAGCACCTATGCTCCTTGTTTCACTTTTCATCTAAGTAGTGAATATAGCATGAATGATTGTTTTCTGGTGGATCACATATGCATTACTTGTGATAGTCTTGCTGATTTCGATCTTAATGTTTTTAGTCAAGTATGCAATGTGCGAATTTCTGATTGCTTTGGGAGAGTAGCTCATGGTCCAGATAGTATGAATATACATTCTGCTCTAGTTGATATTGAGCAGCCAACAAAAGTAACTTTACCTATGTTGGTTGGTTCGGTATTTCCTAGAATTGGATGTGATTTATCATATTCTTGTCGTCTGTCCCACGCATTTATGCCTAGTTGTACTGAGTTTTGCTTCACTTATATTTGCAAAATAAGTTGCTTCTTATATACTGGGTATAATACTGAACATAAAACTGATTGTACCACTGTTTGGTTATCTACTTGTTATACATATCAGAGTAGTGCAGTTGAAGCATGGTATCCACTTTCTAACGATTTGCATTTTCTGGGTTGGGTTGATTTGGCTACCATGAAATTTGATCATAGATCATCTATGAGAACACTAGAGTTGATACTGAACAATAAGAATATATACATATGTGTTTTTCTTTGTGATCCTGACTATATGAACTTCACTTATATCTGCAATTATGGTTACTATTTGATGCAATGGTCACTTCTTCCAAATATCAAGTTGTGTTACATGTTTGCATATTGTAATTTGGGAATATTCATTGTGTTTTCTAAAACTGATATCACGGGTTATAAATACATCTATTCTGCGTACATGTTGTTCTTTTTGTTTCTTCCATTTTCCGCTTATCCAAAGCCGAGGACGGCTTTTCATGAAGAAAGGGAGGATGATGAGGATATATTCTATGAATATGATGATTGATGCAGCCCGTCCTGCGGATGCTACTACATCCACAACGCCAAGTCCCCAAGATCGTCCCCAAGTCAACCAAGAAGATGGACCAGGAGCAACCAGCTCCAGAACGAGAGTCTTTGCCGTCATCGCCCCGGAGAGTCCGCCCGAATCCAGCCGGAGTGTCCGGCGCAGCCAGACTGTCCGGCGCGACTCAGCCGGAGTGTCCGGCCTACCCCAGCCCCTCTTGGCGCGGACATTCTGTGTGCTACATCGGACTCTACCCGGACACTACCCGGAGTGTCCGGCCACCCCGGACTGTCCGGCCCACTCGACCCGGAGTATCCGACCTACGCGATGGGCCTACATGCCAACATCTGGGCCCTTGGCCCATGTACCCCTCTATTCCGCATCAAACCCTAGTTTTATGCCCAAACAACCCCTGAACTAGTGGCTGGCCTATAAATAGAACCCCCACCCCTCATTGTATACCGTAGGCATAGATGATAGACTAAAGACAACCCCCTTTGTGGAATCTCTAGTTTTGCCTCATCCCCTTCTACCAAAGGGGATCGACTATCGTCACCACCTCGTTGTAGTTTGCATCGCGCCTCCCTCATTGTACAAGGCCTTGGTATCGGTGTCCCTTTGCCAAGACGTCAAGACCCTCTCCAAGGTGTTCTTCCCTCTCCGCGTGGGATCGAGGGAGCACGTTGACCGATCTTTCCTTGCGAGGATTCTATCGGACCGGTGGCCACCGATGAGAGCAATCGGCCTTGTATCGTGTGTGTTTTGCGTGTGTTCATCGTGTTCTTCGTGAGGTGTGCGTCCGCTTCCGCTACCTTCTCCCTTTCCCCTCGCTTTCCCATTGATTTGACCACGAGATCCGTGAAGATCGGGCCACCCTAGAGGTTTGCCCTCATCATCTGGCATCAGAGCCCAAGTTGCCACGGATTTCACCCTCGTTCTTCCCCACCAAATTTTTTCTTGAAAAACCACAAAAATAGCCACAAATTCGAGTGGATCTTGTGTCAACCCACATCATCTGGTATCAGCAGCTTTTGGTTGCCACGGATTCTTCATCGATTTGGTCTTTTCCCCCATAAATTCGAAAATCCCCAAAAAATAGCCCCAATTTCATGTTTGGGATCGATCTGTGATTTGAGTGCGTTTTGGTAGGTTTTGATCCGTGGATTACTTGCTAAACTTGTTGATATACCTTGATCCACCTTCCCCTGCGTTCCCATGGCCTAATTCCTTGATTTCCCCCATCAATTTGAGGTTTTGGTTCGAGTTTTTTCGCCAAAACTCGTCATGTTCGTGTTCTGGAAGTTCTGGTACGACCGGACCGGACTGTTCGGCCGAAACGGACCAGAATATCCGCCCCACCAGAGTTTCCGGCCTAAACTGACCGGAATATCCGGCCCGGCCGGATTGTCCGGCCTGCGCGCACCGGACTGTCCGCCCCCCTGATGACAGAAAAATCTGCTTCACGGTTTTTGAGCATAACTTTTGCATACGAACTCGGATTTTGGTGTTCTTTAGCTCGTTTTGAAGAGGAGAAAGAGCTCTACATCATCATCTCTGTGGTTCATGCTATCTACTCCATCCAAATTCCGTGAGCAAGGCGGAATCCACCAATAAAGGGTGAAGATCGGCGACAAAAGGTATAAAAATTCCGCGACTTCTCCCCACTTGAATCCCTTTGTGAGCCACACTATCTTTGTGTTAAACAAACACCTATTAAGACTAGTTCCTCCTATGATTGCTTGGGCTATGCACATTTGATACCTTGTAGAATTCCGAGCAAAAGTTGTGAGCGCGCTATCTCATATAGTTATCTTGTATAGTTGTTGGCACAAGGAAGGGGCAAGTGAAAAAGAAAAGAAAAAGAGAAAAAATAGAAAAAAAAGAAAGAGAAGAAAAGGAGAGAAACAAACAAGTGCCTCATAGAATAGGAAGCGCAAGCTCGATGAACATCAAATAGGTGGTACTTATTGTGCACATCTTGTAGCCCACCAATTTATTGCAATCGAACTAGCGTCTCTCATTGCACTTGTGCGACACGAGCTTATAGTCTTCGCTAGGTCATCATTTGGTTCTTAGCTCACTTCCTCCGTCGCACAAGTCCCATTTATCCCACCGTGTGTGTTTCCTTGTATATAATTCCTATCTTGTGGATTGACTTGTTTTGGTTTGTGATCATCATGGTTCTTTACTTGCCATTACAACATCTTGAGTTCGGATTGGTTCTTGATATGCCACCTTCCATGCCCATCCACCATAAGCTTTGTGTGTGTGTGTTTTTTTAGTGGTTAGTTGGTTTTGATGTTCCGCTTGAACTTCACTTTGCTTGGTTTTGATTGCTCTCAAGTGTTTCCACTTGCACGATACTATCTTCCAAGGTAAAGTAAGGTTTGACGTTGCATCCCTAACCCCTACCACTTCCATATACACCACTTGGTCTTGTGAATCATGTCTAGGAACTCCGGACCCAAGGATGATATCTATGAAGAATCCACGATGAGCCACCATGCCTACGCCTCCACAAGCATGGATGACATGATGGAGCACTACACCGACAATGGCTCCACGTGCTTGGGTGATATGGAGTTCTACAACAACAATAACTCCCCAAGCATGGACGACTTCAAGAACGACAATGACAACCTCCTCAAGTCGCATCGACCAAGAGGGAGCCTCTACCTCGAGAGCGCCAAGGTCCACCATCACATGGACAAGTTTGAAAGCTCCCTCAACAACTTCAAGAGCGACATGGACAACAACTTCACCAAAACCATGAGCATGATGGCCAAGACTAATGATGCTTTGCGCTCATTACAACGCCTCACCAAGAAGAGTGCCAAGGACAAGGAGCATCGCCATGAGCGTCATGTGGATGACCAAGTGCGCCATCTACATCAACCTTTGGCAAGGCACACCAATGACCTCCATCGACACCATCATAAGGCGCCTTCAACTACTCGTGCCACCACCAAAAGGGCACCAAGAGCAAGCTCTCCTCCACGCCATCAAGCTTCACGCCAAGAGTCTACAATTCAAGATGGAGGAAGCAAAGGCCACATATGTGATGAAGTTGATCCGAGCACCGCTCTCGACAACAACATGAGCCTACTTCCACCACTACCACAAGATGGCAACGACAAGGTCGAGAATGGTGAGCATGGGACTTTCCCTTCACCAGAGGAGGCGCATGGAGTTGAGAGAACCGAGCCTATCCCCATATGCTTGAGTGATGATGTGGTACCAATCCCATGTGAGTATGAGAGCCACTTAGCCCACTTGAGTGAAAACAAGAGTGAGATGAGTGACTCCACCATATGTGAGATTGAGTGCTTCCACTTGGAGGGCATGAGTGATACACCTAGTGAGTTGAGAGTGGTAGTTGATAGGTCATGTGAGACCATTTTGATTTCTAACGACTTACCCTCTACCTCTAGTGTGTTTCCTCATGATGTGCTAGGTTCCACGGATAAAGAAGCGCCAAGCTTGGAGATGATGATGCCTCCGACCAAGAAGATGTACATGGTGGATGAAGATGATGCCATCCCCATACATGATGAAGAAGTCGTCCACATGGAGGCCAATGCTACCACAACACCCACTTCATATGAGAGGTATGAACAAGGTAAGAATACGGGTGTTGATCATGCCATGATCCCACTAGTGGACATGATGACTTGTGATAATTGGCATGCTATGGATGATGTTTGTGATATCACACATGACTCATTGGTATTTCCATGTGATACTTTGCCTTTGCATAATGTTGAGCATGTGAAATTATTTGATTGTGATGATGTTGCCATAGACATGCCATGCTCTAAACGTTACGTTGGTGATATCATTGCTTGCACTTTGTTGAACAATTGCTCTTTCCAATGTTTTTCTTGCAATGATGTTACCAATGGTACCCCTCGAACCATGCTTTGTCATGAATGTTTTACAATTTCTCATGTTGCTTGCAATAAGTTGAATATTTGCTCTTTCACTTGTTTTGCTTGCAACAATAATTCTCATATGGTTTATATTGAGATGGCCCCCATAGCTTTCTCAAATTTTGGAGATTTTGATGATTGCCATGATAAGCATGTTCCCCACTTGCATACTCACCATGCTTATATTTCATACTTGATTGACACTCATGGTGATGTGCACAAGAAGAGATATGTCATGATGGATGATGTATTTCTCTACCATGCACACACGTTCTTCCTTTTGTGTTTGATGTGTGTTGGTACCCGCATGATCATGTCAACCTCGGTTGAGCACGAGTTGACAAAAAGAGCTCTAGAGAGCATCCCCCAAGTGAGTTCAAGATCGAACCCAACTCTGATACCTTTTGCATGCTTTGCATCTTTCATGTTGACAAATTGCTCTTTCCTATGGTTTGATTGCAAGCATGTTGATGGTATTCTTTCACCTTGTGACAATCATGTCTCGTTGCTATTGGATATTGATGCTTTGTGTGTTGCCACAAAAATGTTGAAACAATTTCTCTTTCCGATGTTTTGTGTGCAACCATAATGCCATTTTGAGCATGAATTGTCATGAAAGCTTCCAAGTCTCTCGTATTGTTGTTGCAACAAACATAAATACCACTTGCTCTTTCATTTGGTTTGTTTGCAAACATGTTGCTTATGTTTCCGCTTGCCATACTCATACCCCCATGATTTTGGCCTTTGATGATATGTGTATGGCATCCAACATATTGAACAATTGTTCTTTCCAATGGTTGGTTTGCACGCATAATGTTGTTGCTTTGGATATTCTTCCTCATGTGTTTTTGCCAAATTCTCCTAGCTTTGCATCAAAGATGTTGATCAAGATTTTAGTCAATTGCTTTGTGTGCCACACTAAGATGTTATATGGAGTTTTTGAGTTCCCACATTTGGATGATGTTCAATTAACTTCCATGCACTTTCACCTTGCATACGCATTTCGTTTGCGATACTTGAGTTGTGCTAATAGTGTTGTGAACAAGAATGGACATGCCACAAATGACATGCTCCTCTATCACACACAAACATATGTTGCGTGGTCTTTGTTGTGTGAAGGTACAATTGCATACGTGTCAACCTCTATGGACAAAGAGTTGACAAGAAGAATCAAAGAGAGTTACCTAGGGCTATCCTTCAATGAGCTATATCTATATCATAAGGTGACTTCCTTCTACTTGAGAACTCATGCTATAATCTTCATCAATTGGCTACTCTTCGAGTGTTGCTTCGCTTTTGTTGTGAGCTTTAGGCTTCATGGAAGGTGGAGGAACATTGAAGAGTTGCCACATCAAGCTTCCCAAGGACGACTATATGGTGAACCCTAGGATCAAGAAGGTCTCTCGACATCATCTTCTTAGGATGAGCATGAAGAGTCAAGGACGAATTTTTTTGAAGGAGGGAGCTGATGCAACCCGTCCTGCGAACGCTACTACATCCACAATGCCAAGTCCCCAAGATCGTCCCCAAGTCAACCAAGAAGATGGACCAGGAGCAGCCAACTCCAGAACGAGAGTCTCCGCCGTCATTGCCCCGGAGAGTCCTCCCGAATCTAGCCGGAGTGTTCGGCGCAGCCGGACTGTCCGGCGCGACTCAGCCGGAGTGTCTGGCCTACCCCAGCCCCGTCCTAGCACGGACATTCTGTGTGCTACATCGGACTCTACCCGGACACTACCTGGAGTGTCCGGCCCACTCGACCCGGAGTGTCCGGCCTACGCGATGGGCCTGCGTGCCAACATCTGGGCCCTTGGCCCATGTACCCCTCTATTCTGCACCAAACCCTAGTTTTATGCCCAAACTACCCCTGAACTACTAGCTGGCCTAGAAATAGAGCCCCCACCCCTCATTGTATCCCTTAAGCATAGATGATAGACTAAAGACAACCCCCTTTGTGGAATCTCTAGTTTTGCCTCATCCCCTTCTACCAAAGGGGATTGACTATCGTCACCACCTCGTTGGAGTTTGCATCGCGCCTCCCTCGTTGTACAAGGCCTTGGCATCGGTGTCCCTTTGCCAAGACGTCAAGACCCTCTCCAAGGTGTTCTTCCCTCTCCGTGTGGGATCGAGGGAGCACGTTGACCGATCTTTCCATGCGAGGATTCTATCGGACCGGTGGCCACCGGTGAGAGTAATCGGCCTTGTATCGTGTGTGTTTTGCGTGTGTTCATCGTGTTCTTCGCGAGGTGTGTGTCTGCTTCCGCTACCTTCTCCCTTTCCCCTCGCTTTCCCATCGATTTGACCACGAGATCCATGAAGATCGGGCCACCCTAGAGGTTTGCCCTCATCAAAGATTCTAATTGTCTCAGCTGGAAGGAAATATTAAGTCTAACCAGTAATTTATACAAGGTTAATTCTTTCCTAGTTGGAATTAATGTTTGTGATAATCAGAATTTTATACTACCTAAGTTATTGCATTGTGTGTGATTACTAGGTTTGTTGATAACACAAGCATTGCGCGAGGAGGAGAAGAGATGCATCAAGGGGAACCAGGCGTGTTGATCACCAATGTGTGTGCGAGGGAGGAGAGGGAGGCAGGCGCACTAGAGGAGATCAAGCAACGTTGAGGAAGTCACGTGGTGTGCCAGTACATGTTTGAGGTGCACCATGATGTTTGGCCTACGTGCCAACTAGGCCGAACCCATCTATGGGTCGGTATGTATCAGTTTGAGTCGAACCGGGTCGGTTTGGGCCAAAATAAGGCTGGTTTTAGGCCTGGTTTGTGGGGAGCTCACCCCAACCTCTATAAGTATTCCCACGGCCGCCGCAATTAGGGTTAGACCATGTTTAGATTAAACCAATACTTGTTTCGTTGAACTGTTGCAAGCATTCATCAGAAATTATATGTTCCTCTTTGATTCGATCAGGAATATCTACCATACCTCCACTTTGATTCGATCTGGAGTTTTGTACTGAAAGTTTTCGTGTTTTTTGCTGTTCCATTGGGAATTGGTAGATTGCAAACCGCTTCGTGGTCGGTGGCTACGTGCGCAAGTGTGTGAAGTTGCGAATACCATCTGGGTTGAGATCTGTTGCATTGGCAACGGGGGAACAGCCGGTGATTCACAGCATCCTACAAGTTATCTCCATTACATCCACCATCATCTATGACATGCTCAACGAGAAGATCAGGCCACCCCTTATCATGTGCTTTAACAGTAGTTGCTTGTACTCAGCTGATACGTCCAAAACGTATCTACTTTCTCGAACACTTTTGCTATTGTTTCTCCTCTATACTTGTGTGATTTGGATGCAACTAATGCAAACTAACGTTGTTTTCAGCAGAATTGCCTTGGTGTCTACTTTTTGTGCAGAAAATCAACTATCAGGAAAAATCCCAGAAAATATGCCAAAAATCCTATTTCACCCGAAGACTCCAGGAGCCAGAATACGAGACGGAGAAGAGACCTGGGGTGGCCACACCACCTGGTGGCACGGGCTAGGCCAGGCCGTGCCAGGGGGTGGTGTGGGCCCCCCAGGCACCCCCTCGGCCTCTCTCTTCGCCTATAAGGAGCCTTTTGACCTAAAAACTTCGGGGGGGTCAACGTTTTTCCAGAAGGAGTTCCGCTCCGCCGCCACCACCAAATTCCATGAAACAGCACCAGAAACTCCGTTCTGGCACCCTGCCGGGACGGGGAATTGGAGGAGATCATCGCCATCATCATCACCATCGCTCCTCCATTGACCATCCATGTTTCCCCCATCTATGAGTGAGTAATCCCCCGCTGTAGGCTATGGGGATGGTAGGGATTGGATGAGATCGTTCATGTAATGGCATCAGATTGTTAGGGCTTGGTGCCTAGTATCTTTTATTAGTGCTTTATGACTTTGTTGTGACTTGTTGTGCTTAATGCTTGTCACTAGGGCCCGAGTGCCATGATTTCAGATCTGAACTTATTATTGATTCATTATGATAGTATTGTTCTTGGTCTTATCTACAAGTTGTATACACACGTTGTTGTCCAGAACCTATGGCCCCGAAGTGACAGAAATCGGGATAACCGGAAGGGAAAGGCTTTGATGTGAGGATCACATGTGTTCACGGAGTGTTAATGCTTTGCTCCGGTGCTCTATTAAAAGGAGCACCTTAATTGCTAGTAGTTCCCTCGAGGCCCCGCTGCAAACGGGCTGGCAGGACAAAAGATGTTGTGCAAGTTCTCATTGCGAGCACGTATGACTATATATGGAACACATGCCTAGGATTATCTAGTACTTGGGTGCTTTATCTTATTTATCTGCAATTGCCCTATGTTCTGATTGCTATGTGAATTGTCTTATCCATGCAACGCCTGTCCATCCATCCCTATGCCTACCGCACTCGAATCCCACTGTTTACTGCTTTTGTTACTACTGTCTTTGCTTTACTACTACTGTTACTTTACTATTCCTACTACAAAACTATTGCTACTGATAAACTGCTGTGAGCAAGAAGGTTTCTAGGTGCAGCTGAATTGACAACTCAGTTGTTAAGGCTTATAAATATTCTTTGGCTCCCCTTGTGTCGAATCAATAAATTGGGTTTCACTTCCCTCGAAAATACTGCGATACACCCCCTATATTTGTGGGTCATCAAGACTATTTTCTAGCGCCGTTGCCGGGGAGCATAGCTTTATTTATCAAGTTCACTTGGATTCTCTATTGTTCGCTGCTATCCATCCATCATGGGTAAGTCTCGTGATGTCAAGGTTCCTGTTTTACCATCCACTACAAGAAGAGGTACGGTTCTAAACACCTCTGCTGCTCTTGATTCACCATCTTTTATAAGTAAGCTCGTTACACCACCACATACACATGCTACACACACTGCTACTACTGCTGAATCTGAAACTTCTGATGCTTATGACGCTATTTCTACTGTGCTTGATAAGAGTGGTTCATTAGGTCCTTTCCTAGATGCTACGATTGCTAGAACTATAGCTGGAAATACCGAAACTACTAATGAACACACTACCACACCTGTTAGCTCACCTGAGTCTAGTGAGAGTTATGATACTGAAGAAGATTATGTTGAGATGATTGGTGAGTTTATTAAAGAATGTAAGAACACCCATGATAGGAGCGCTGCTAAGAGTCTCCTTGAGAGGCGTACTATTAGACCCAAATTATCTCCTACTGCTAAGTTTGTTGCTTCTCCCATAAACATTATAGATGAAGATTATGATTTCTCTCTCGATCTATCTTACATAGCTATTGTCGAGAAAGAACCTTTTTGTGGGACTAAGAATGAAAGTGCGGTAGCACATATGAATGAACTTTCTACCATGAGTGGCTTGTTTTCTGATGATATTAAGATGCGTACTTACTTTGTTGCTAAGATTTTTCCCTTTTCACTGAAAGGAGAAGCTAAAACTTGGTTTAGTAATTTACCTCCTGGATCTATTGATAGCCCTGGGTGCTTGATTAGTACTTTCCTGCAGAAATATTTTCCTCCTAGTGCTAGACATGCTATTTTGCAGGAACTTTTTGATTTTAAACAGGGAGAAAAAGAGGTATTGCCTGAATCTTGGCAAGGTTTTGTGCTTTGATTCATGCACAGGCTGGAAGTCCATTACCTAAGAATGAGCTTCTTGATATATTTTATAATGGACTAACTGAGGAATCTAGGACATACCTAGATAGTTGTGCTGATTGTGTTTTCAGGAATAGGACTCCAAAGGAAGCTGAGGAATGAATGGCTAAAATAAGCAAGAATTATGAAGATTGGTCTCCTCCTAAACAAGCTATACCTGAAGTAATTGTACCTGAACCATCTATTTCTGTGCCTATTCCAACATCAAAGAAGAGGGGAGTTATTGAATTAAATGATGAAGTGATGAAGGAAGCTAGGAAATGTCTTAAGGAGAAGGGAATTAAAGCTGCAGATGTCAAGAATTTACCTCCTATAGAAGAATTATGTAAGCTTATTCCCTACTCATCCACTATTGAGATACACTCTCTCCAACACTTTGATGAAGGTGATATCCCTTACTTGAAACCTCCTGATCAATGCTTAGAAGAATTTGATATCTTTATTGTTAAGCAAGATAACTTTAATAAAAGGGTGCAAAATCATCTAATGGAAAACACTAGAGCTATTGTTGAGTTGAAAGATATTGTGGAAAGAACCTCTAATGATGTTAAAATGATTGTTAAACACTTTCAAATGGTTCAAACTCAAATAGATCAACTCGTTAAAGTGCAAAACGACTTGCTAGTTAATGCTGCTAAAGAAAAACATGCTTATGAAATTAGAACTAGAAGTGGAGCTGCTACCCAGGATTGAGCAGGATTCTCAACAAGCTGAAAATAGTGGTTCTACTCGTAAGAAAAGGAAAAAGAAACATAAAACTGTTGTAGAACCCTCTGAACCTGCTATAGATCCTAATAGTATATCTATCTCTGATGCTGAAACTGAAAGTGGTAATGAAGAAAATGTTGTTCCTAATGAAGAAAAAGTTGAAGAAGAACCTGAAAACCATACTAAGAATACTAAATACACCAAAGAAGATTTTATTGCTAAGAAACATGGTAGTGAAAGAGAACCTTGGGTCCAAAAACCTATGCCTTTCCCTGATATGAAACACAAGTCAAAGGAAGATGAACACTATAATAAGTTTTGTGAGTGGATGAAGCCTTTATTCTTGCAAATTCCTTTGACTGATGCTATTAAATTACCTCCTTACTCAAAGTATATGAAGGACATTGTCTCGAATGAAAGGAAGATCCCTAATGAAGAAATTTCTACTTTGCTTGCTAATTATTCCTTCAATGGTAAGGTTCCTAAGAAACTTGGAGACCCAAGGATTCCAACTATCCCTTGCTCTATTAAGAACAGTTATGTTAGAACTCCTTTGTGTGATTTGGGAGCTGGAGTTAGTGTTATGCCTTTCTCTCTATATAAGAGGCTTCAGCTTGAAAAATTGATACCAACTGATATATCTTTGCAAATGGCTGATAAATCTACCACTATTCTTGTGGGTATATGTGAGGATGTACCTATTCTGGTGGCTCACAATTGCTTGATATTAACTGATTTTGTTGTGCTTGAAATGCCTGAAGATGATAATATGTCTATTATTCTTGGGAGACCTTTTGTTAATACTGCAGGAGCTGTTATTAATTGTAATCAAGGAAAGGTGACCTTCAATGTTAATGACAAGGAACATACTGTCTATTTCCCCAAGAAGATTGAAAGGACTTATGGTCTGAATTCAATTGAACATGTTGAAGGCATTCAAGTTGGAGAAATATATTGTCCCATACCAAGAGAAAAAATTGAAACTACTATGATTGGGACCATTGCTATCAAGGTTAAGGTAACATAATCATTAGTGGAGTACAAAGTTTTGTCTCATATGCAATTGTTTTGGTAGCAAGACTTGATCAACCTTGCTAACAAAAGGATTCCATTGAACAAAACAATGTTTTCATTATGATTATCTCTGTTTATTTCTATCCTTTGCATTTTACTTTTTGCTTTTGTTTAGTTTTCTTTGTATTGTTACTTGCTTGCATGTTAGAACTTCTGTAGTTCTAACCTTGTTTTGTCCTTGCATCATGTTTCCAAAAAGAAAAAAAATCTGTCTGTCAGAAAAATCATTCTTCTATTTCCGAAAAATGCCCAAAAATAAAGTGTCTCGAAAAATTCCAGAAAATTCATATTAAATTTTTACGTGAAAAAGGGGCAGATGAGTACCTGGTAGGTACCAGGGGACCCACTAGGCAGGCACACCACATGGTGGCGCGGCCAGCCTTGGGTGGCACCATGCCCTGGTGTGGGCCACCCTTGGCCCCCCACTAACTCTCTCCCTGCCACTTTCTTCTCTCTGCCAAGTAAGCTCCAGTTCATAGCTCAAAATCGCGTTATTTCTGTGCTTGCTCTCGATTTCTTCGATCTCCTTGCTCAGCCCATCTTTCTTGCTGAAATTTGGAGCATTTGTTGCCTGGTATGTGACTCCTCCCCTTGTCCAAGTAGATTTGTGTTTAGTGGATTATATGTTAAGTATTTTTCTACTATAGGTGACTGGTTTTGAGAGCTTGTAAGCTTGTTTGATGCTTAGAGATATAGTTTTGATGCCTGTTTAGGCCTCTTGCAAGTCCCTATAAGTAGAATCCTTCATTATATTTACTTTGCAATCACTTGTGTAATAGGTGTTTAAATTTCAGAATAGAAGATGAGTGAACACCACCTAAACCAACATGAGCTTTGGGTGCCTGAGGTCATGAAGGTCCACCGAGAGGAGGAAGTTTTTCCCTCCATTTATCCATGCCCTGAGTTCATGAGAGCTGCAGGAATTCTACAAGATTTCCACACTTTGGTTTCTAATGCAGGGTTAGAGCACTTTTTGGAAGATGAACCTTGTCAATTTGTGAAGCTAACCATGTCTGTGGTGCAGGATTTCCAATTTAGTCACTCTTTGCCTAACCCCATGGTCCATTACAAAATCTACAATATTGCTGTCAACCTTTCTCTTGATGATTTTTGTGCAGCCATTAAGGTACCTCAATGGGGATCATGTAGGAAGATTAAAGAGAGACCTGAACCACTCATGGATTTATATGTAGAAATTTGCCAAGGGAGTAGCTTCTCGAAGGAGAGTGGAAAAATCCGTAACATTCATCTTCCCTCCATCTCTACTTTGCCTACTTTATTACCAAGTGTGTTCTTGCTAGGAAAACTGCCAATAAGTTATCTTCGTTTGATTTAGCATTTATCTCTGCTCCTCTTAGACGAGATAGGTCTTACAACTTGGGTGCTTTGATAGCTTTTCGTCTCGCTGCTAACCGTGAGAAAGGTGGAATTTGTGGATGCCTCATTGCTTCTCGTTTACTAGCATTGCATGGTTTAGTGCCTCATCATCTAGACCTACAGTTTCCCATAGAGAGGCTTGATTTTAATTCCATGTTACAGCATAAATTTATTTCCTCGTGGGCTAGTTTGAGTGAGTTGTCTTATGAAATAACCTTTCTCAAAGCTGGTTGGAGAAAGAGTAAGTCCGAGCATGTTGTCTTTTGCCTGCACCTGTCTTGTTTAACCTTGATAACAGGGAAGGATGGTCCCTGACTGAGGAGGAGCTTGACACGTACTTGGGAGAGCTCTCCCAACAGGAGCAGGCCACTAGAAGGGAGGTCACAGATGATTCGGTCCAGCCCTCGAATGAGGGAGAGTCTTCATATCAGCAGCCCGTTTATGATCGGGGAGCTTCCTCCTCTTCCCATGGGCCCAGCTACGACCATTCTTACCAAGATCCGCCCGCATTGGAACCCCTATTCATACATGGATTGATACCCACTTAGGCCAAAAGCCTAAGCTTGGGGGAGGTACGTCAACACCGCACTCATCTCCATATCATGTTGCGTCGGTACTTTGTATATTCATGTTTTCGTTCTCTTTTTAGTTTTCCTTCTTCTTTGCTTTTGCTTTCTAAAAAACACAAAAAGACCAAAAATATTTTTGTTGTTTCTCTTTGGTTTGCTTCTTCTTTTTGCCTTGGTTTGTTTTTCCCTTTTTGCTTTGTTTGAACTATTCGAAAAATCCAAAAAGATTTTGCTTTGTTTTTCCCTTTTTGGTTCTTGTTTAAAAATCGAAAACACCAAAAATATTTGTCGTTCTTCTTTGGTTTTTGTGAGTTTGCTACAGGGTTCGGCAGTTCTCAGTGGAATATTGGTTTCATATTATTATTCAAGCCACACAAGTGAAGATTAATAATGAGGTTTAATGACAACTTGAGGCGTGGTAAGAGGCTGGTAACGAACTCTGTTTGTTTTCATTTTTGTACATATACTCATCAATGTGGGCATGCTTAGTCTATTCATGTAGAGTGTATGTTTTCTTTGGATGCTTAACAGTTCTTGCTTTCTTACGATTAGCTCCAGCTCACTAATAGTTTGTAGCATGTCTCTTGAATGTTTGCTTGCATTACTCTATTCATAAATTGGTATGGCACCGTGGTATCCTCCTCTGAATGTTCCATTTGAATCGACTTGGCACATGCTCATGCATGCACATGACTGTAATAATCAGTTAAGCCTCGATGAATTATTTTGCCTTCAGGATCTTGAATCACTTTCATGCCATGAGTAGTCTTGTTTTGTTGCAAGCATGATAATGATAGCTATTGCTCTCTCGTTTGTCGCTCCCTTACTATTGCTAGCCTTCACTTCCACTGAGTGTTTTACTCATGTGCCAACTCCCTAAACCAAATATTTCCAAAGTGTCCACCATACCTACCTATTAGCATCATTTGCTACTTTCGTGCATATTCAATATGCCTTGTTTTCTTCCGAATAAAATGTTTGCTTGTTATGGGAAAATTAGTTAGTAAAGCTCTCACGAACTTGATGGCACACTTTATTTTCCGCACTTAATAAACCTGAACCATTGTGAACTCTTCATGAAAGTTATATGCTTGCAAATTATAGGCTGGGGATTAGCAGAACCGTGTTGTCAAGGGGAACGCTTTCAACACTTGTAAATATATACCCAGTTGATACTTTGTTCTTTTGTTTGCGGATGTCGTCGTGTGAAATAAAAGGAGAGCTTGTAAGTCCATGGAGTTGTGTATGTGTGTTAGAGAAACGCTTGGGCCGCTGGTCTAATCCATGCTGACATGGTGGAAACCTGCAGCGTAACCATAATGATATCTATGAAGCATTCTTCTTATAAAAAAAGAGAGAGATAGCTATTGAGAAAAAGAAAAAAAAGGACTTCTATGAAAAGAGGAAAGAGAGAAAAAAACACCATTTTCCCATGGTAAATAAGAAGATTGCTGAGATACTCATTGTCTGCTTGCCTTGTCATTTTGATATGGGGATTCTTCCGTATCATCGGGCAAGGGGTACCCCGTTGGCGGTTCTCAATGATACGCACATACTTACGATGACAAGAACTTACCGGTAACTAAAGTTGAGTAGCATGAGGAGCGGCCCTCGTACTCAAGGGACTTGGGATTTCCAGTTTATAGTCAGTCAAGCATATAACTCAGATTGGACCTCACTTTCACTTTAACCACTTTAAAGATGCTTATGATAGGGGCAATGAGAGCTCAAAGCTAATGAGTACCATACTTTCAGCATTTGGAAGCCTTTCAAAATTATTGAAAACCTTTTTCTTCTACTTGTTGAGTCTCCACATATTCTTTGAGCACCTTCTTGAGAGCATAGTTGTCATTCTTTGTGTTTGTTCTATTACTTGATTATTTGTGTTATGACTTTGATGCTTGTACCTTCGATATCTTTACTTCTAGTCATCACTTGAACTTCAGAGGTGCCTTAGCATTCATAATCAAAGGCAAGCGAGATACCACTCTATCATACCTTTCTATGAGCATTGTAATGTTGCTTATGTTTATGCTTCATGCTACTTATTATTCTTGAGTTGGAATCCCTTCATAGCTTGCAATGACTATTAAGTAGACCAGTTGCATACTCTTTATTATGAATTGTTTAGGTAGTTGATCACATTGCTGAGAATATTTACATCATATGAAGCAAATGTGTTCATGAAAGTTCTTTTATCACACTCAGTTTTCAACGGAATTGCTTGAGGACAAGCAATAAGCTAAGCTTGGGGGGAGTTGATACGTCCAAAACGTATCTACTTTCCCGAACACTTTTGCTATTGTTTCTCCTCCATACTTGTGTGATTTGAATGCAACTAATGCAAACTGATGCTGTTTTCACCAGAATTGCCTTGGTGTCTACTTTTTGTGCAGAAAATCAACCATCAGGAAAAATCCCAGAAAATATGCCAAAAATCCTATTTCACCCGAAGACTCCAGGAGCCAGAATACGAGACGGAGAAGAGACCTGGGGTGGCCACACCACCTAGTGGCGCGGGCCAGGCCAAGCCGCGCCAGGGGTGGTGTGGGCCCCCCAGGCACCCCCTCGGCCTCTCTCTTCGCCTATAAGGAGCCTTCTGACCTAAAAACTTCGGGGGGTACAACGTTTTTCCAGAAGGAGTTCCGCTCCGCTGCCACCACCAGATTCCACGAAACAGCACCAGAAACTCCGTTCTAGCACCCTGCCAGGACGGGGAATTGGAGGAGATCATCGCCATCATCATCACCATCGCTCCTCCATCGACCATCCATGTTTCCCCCATCTATGAGTGAGTAATCCCCCGCTGTAGGCTATGGGGATGGTAGGGATTGGATGAGATCGTTCATGTAATGGCATCAGATTGTTAGGGCTTGGTGCCTAGTATCTTTTATTAGTGCTTTATGACTTTATTGCGACTTGTTGTGCTTAATGCTTATTACTAGGGCCCGAGTGCCATGATTTCAGATCTGAACTTATTATTGATTCATTATGATAGTATTGTTCTTGGTCTTATCTGCAAGTTGTATACACACGTTGTTGTCCGGAACCTATGGCCCTGAAGTGACAGAAATCGGGATAACCGGAAGGGAAAGGCTTTGATGTGAGGATCACATGTGTTCATGGAGTGTTAATGCTTTGCTCTGGTGCTCTATTAAAAGGAGCACCTTAATTGTCAGTAGTTCCCTAGAGGCCCCGCTGCAAACGGGCTGGCAGGACAAAAGATGTTGTGCAAGTTCTCATTGCGAGCACGTATGACTATATATGGAACACATGCCTAGGATTATCTAGTACTTGGGTGCTTTATCTTATTTATCTGCAATTGCCCTATGTTCTGATTGCTATGTGAATTGTCTTGTCCATGCAACGCCCGTCCATCCATCCCTATGCCTACCGCACTCGAATACTGTTTACTGCTTTTGTTACTACTGTCTTTGCTTTACTACTGCTGTTACTTTACTATTCCTACTACAAAACTGTTGCTACTGATAAACTATTGTGAGCAAGATTGTTTCCACATGCAGCTGAATTGACAACTCAGTTGTTAAGGCTTATAAATATTCTTTGGCTCCCCTTGTGTCGAATCAATAAATTGGGTTTCACTTCCCTCGAAAATACTGCGATACACCCCCTATACTTGTGGGTCATCATCAGCCTCCATTACTGTTGCCGCCTTAATTGATTGTTGCGCCTTGGCCAAATCTTTGTCGAGCTCGCCGCCCTGCTCCACGATGCACTTGACCTCCGCGAGGATTTCTGCATGTTTCTTGTCAAGCTCCATAACATTCCATACATGGGCGACGGTGATAGGCTCGACGACGAGTGGACCGTACATCACCTTGTCGGTGGGAGTAACCAAGGGATTGCCAGTTGCAGACGTCGATGCTTATGGCGCAAATTTTTTGCTTGGTAGTAATGGGGCATGTGGCGAGTTCCTGCGCCTGCTGTGTAACATCCCAAACTTTACGATTGCAGATGTTACTAGAAGCCTGCATCATATCCTTGCATCATGGCATCACACCATTAAAGCCGCATCAAATACTTTCCCTAAACCCTATAGTCATATAAAGACTAAAAAAGGGTAAAACAAAATCTAACCTCCTAAACCTTTGCAAAAGTGTTATTTTATAACCCCATTCTAATCATCTTCTTTTTACAAAATTTTAGAGACCAATTTCATTTAAATTGGAGTCTGTTTGCAAAAGTTATTAGACAAATAGTGAAACAAAAAATAAAAATAAAAGAATAATTCAAAAAAAAGGGATCTAACCTAAACGGGCCAGCCGAAGCCAGCCCGCAACTACTTACCGCGCACGACCGCGAGCGAGCGGCGCACACCACAGTCGCCTAGCTGGGCCGGCCCGCAACTCCCCCAGCCCGTTTCCCCTCTCTCACCGACACGCAGGCCCGCCATCCTTCCCCTAGGTCGGGACGAACTCCCAGATGAACACGACGAACTGCCGTGGATATCTCTCGATTCGGTTCTGATTCGTGCCCCCCTCCATGATTTCCGCCGCATATAAATAGCCCTCGCCCCTCTCTTCGAAAACCCTAAAAAAACCTAGAGGGTTGCCTCAAGGTTGTTGGAGCACGAGGAATTCGATCTGCGTCGCCGCCGCCATTGCCGAAGCTCGGGAGCTCGAGGTCGAGCACGCGCCAGCCCCCCACCCCCCCCCCCCCCCCGCACCCTCCTACTTCTGTTGTTCTTTTTCTTCGTGGTGTACCCCATCCCCCTGACCCCTTCTCCTCCACTGCAGAAGGACCAGGATGACCACCCGACACCGCCGGAGTACGCCGCTGCCGAACGCCTCCGTCCGCTCGTTGCCACCGTTCCAGGAAGAAAAACACGACGACGAGACCCCCGTCGAGCTTGTCGTCCTTCCCCGCATCACGTCGACCGCTTCACCATCCCGGCGAGCCACTAGAACCCCTGCCACCGTCGCTGTCGGACCGTCCGCCGCCGCCAGGGACGTCATCGCCACCGAGGTCGAGGGTGCTCCGTGTCTAGGCCGTTGGATTCCCATCCAACGCTCCAAATAGACCGATCCCACGGAGGGGTATCCACAAATCAGAGTGAGCCACTTGTCCCTCCTCGTCAGCCTCGCCCCGTCAGCGCCCAGTCAACGTCCACTGCCAAGTCAGCAGTCAAGCGCAGTTTCATAATTTAAAATAGAATTAAAAAGACAGAAATTGATTAAAACTTTGAAAATTCGTAGTAAATTATCTACATGTCCAAATTTAGCAAATAATATACCGTTGGACTCGCAAAATTGAGTAGAACACAGATCTACTTTACTGAAGTAATCTTGTAGTAGGATTTAAAGTTTAGATTAGAGTATTTTAATTCTAGAAAATTATCCGTAGATCCGTTTTAGTTGATTCTTGTTGCGTTGGCTTTGTATCTACGAGACCTTCTGTGGAAAATTGTTATCTCTTGCTTAGAGTGTTCAGATCTGTTTCGAGGTAAATTATTGTTGTAGATCTAATTATGAGCTTGTTTATTTAGGTATTAACCCAAAATACCTTAAATCTGTGGGGAATTGATTCTAATGACATCCCAACTCAACAATACCCCCCGAATAAAACCCTTGGTCGAAATAGAATCCATCCTTGCATATTACCATGTTGCATGCATGCATATTCACCTTCGTGACATTGTTTTGTGCAAATTATGATTGGATCTATGTTTGTGCTTCGTTAGATTACTCGGAGTGCGCTGAGGAGTACTGTTGTGTAGAGTGCTGCTCGGATCAAGGCAAGTTACACCTCTTGTTCATATATTGTCCCAGTTTTGAATACTATGCATGTTTTGCTCTTCAAAATAGTAGTATGCATGTGTAGGATTGATTTGGTAGATCTACTTGAAAATATTTTGCAAGCGATGATTTTGTAGTATGCCATGATAGTTCTATACTTAGGAATTTTCCACCCTATTAGGTTTCCCTGTTTTGCTAAGTATTACTTGTTATGCTATATATATATATACTAAGTACCATTGGGAGGATTCGAAAGACTCAAAATTTTCTAAGTATGAGAGCTTCCTCGAGCAAACTTTTCCTCTCCAAAACCCCCTTCAAAATAAAACTAAGCTTTCTTCTGGGCGGAATGGTTGTCGGGACAGCGAGTGGGATTTTGGTGGAGGACGGCCGCCCAGGAATCAAAGAAGTCTGCCATGTTTCAGAATTCAGAAGCTTCCTGTGCAGCCACAATACATATGGGCTCTGTCTTGGCTTAGTACTTAGTGGGAAACCTCACCGGGGTACCAACATTTGGAGGTTCTTGGCACGGTTGGGTCCAGCTGGTAGAGGGGCTACTAAGGGAAGGCTTCGCCATGGTCTTGTCTGTAAAAGGACTTGATCGTGGATTGTGGGGAAAGTGCACAACCTCTCGAGAGTATTGCAATCTGATCGATCAGTCGTGTTCACAGAAAAAGAACAACATTGAGCATCTGAAGGATGGAGCCTCTGAAAGATCTTCCTCTCTCTTTTCCAAACCTAACGTTTTATAAACCCCAAGGCGTGAGTAATATCGCCATTGGGTGGGATTTTGGGAACTTGGTGCGTAATATCCAAGTGCTAGGTTGATTGGGCACTTGGTGAGTAATATCCACGTGTTCCATTTGACTCTATACTACTTATCAAAGTTTACAAAGTAGGGAAATCTCTTCCTCTTTTTTTCTTACATTGAGAAAATTGGCTTTATGCAAATGAACCCCAAAGCCTACTCTTAGCCTTTCATGTAGAGATAGACTTACTCTTTCTTGGTGTAATTTTCCAATACATTCAAAGTATTGACCCAGATTGTTGGCTGCACGTCTTATGTGCAGAATCCGAAGACTAAAAGGTGCGTAGGGATCGCGGGTCTTCACGCAACTAGTCTGAGGCGTTGATGGACTCAAGTTTTACTTAGTTTCCGCTGTTTTATTTGAGCTAGCTATAAGCTATGCAAGTTGTAATATTTATACTCTGGATTATTCGTGTAATAATGACTTGTGTTTTACATGATATTCATTGACTGTGAAGTGCTAGCTAATGATCCAGGGACTAGCATGTTAATCACAGGGACTTAAGATCCTTAACGATCCGAGGTCACAACATGCTGCAATGGGACAGCCGGAGGAGGCATGGCTTTGGTCGGACCTATTGGGTTTGTAGCCTAGAAAACAAAAAAAATTCCTAGATGAGAACTATGCTACGTCAAGATCTATCTACTAGATACAAGCAACAGGTGGATATACATCCAACGAGAACATACCCTCGAAGACCGACAAAGTGTAATGAGATTGAACTCGTGGATGAAGTAGACGAACGCTTGCCGATCTCAAGATCATGTGGAAGTCCTAGCGCCGCAAATCAGCAGTGCATCCGTCATCGCACACACGTTTAGGCCACTAGACAACCCCCACCTCCTCGCTCCAACGAAGCAGCGGAAGCAGCAACTCCTTCCAGACGAAATGCCACCAGGAACATGTATCTCGCTAATCCAAGACCATGAGGAATAATTCTAGAGGGGGAGAGAGATCCTTCACGAGGAGGTGTGAGTGAGGAGTGAGAGGGGGATTTATATAGGAGAGGGGGCAGCCCCTCCCCATGGTCAGCGCTCCATGGGGGTGCCCCCACCTCTTCCTCATTCATGTGGAGGGAGCTCCACTCACATAAATTGCCCCTCCATTTTCTCCACTCAAAAATCCCACTCATATGTATTAAAATTCCACCAAATTTAATACAACTCTCATTTAATAAAACTCTTTTATTTATTTTATTCAGAATTTTTTTAATTACTTTAATTAACAAACATTCACATAAAACCCCTGCAATATTTCAATATCACATGCAGAACCAATTTCAGCAATTTCACCCGAAACAATTCTGGTGTCTATTCAAATAATTCCAGCGCTTTGTAATTCTTTCGTCTAGAACATATTTTCTCCAAATGGTGTTGGCAACCCTTAAGTGTGTCACCCTATGGTTCGTGAATAATGCAGACATGATCGAGACCCCTCTCAGATCAATAATCAGAAGCGGGACCTGGAGATCCATACTGACTCCCACACATTCAACGATGACTTCTATGATCATGAGAACCTTTAACGATAGCAACTAAATCCCTTTGTCTCGCAGTATATTACATGTCCGAGATTCGATCATCAATATCTCAATACCTAGTTGATCTCGTTACCGACATGCACTCTTTTCTCATTCCCGTGATATAATATTCTAGTGATCGCATCACTTGCTTGCAAGCTATCTTAATGTGATATCACCGAGAGGGCCCAGAGTATATCTATCTATCATTGGGATTGACAAATTCCACTCTTGATCCATGAGCCTCAACATAACACCTTCAGAGTGTCTAAACCCACCTTTATAGTCACCCTTTTACGGTGTGATGTTTGATGTTATCAAGTCACTCTTCCGATGTTAGCAATTAACATGATCTCATGGTCTAAGGACTAAGATTACTTTGTATGATGTTATGGCAATATAAAAATAATGACTTTGATCGTAATGCTATACTTTGGATGAATGTTCATCACATCATTTCACAAATGATGTGACCCCGTTATTAACAACATCCAATGTCCATGATCAGGAAACCTTGATCATCTTGTTAATCAACGAGCTAGTCTATAAGAGAGGCATAACTAGAAACCTTTTATTTGTTTATTAAACACACATGTATTGATGTTTCCAATCAATACAATTATAGCATGCAAAATAAACATCTATCATATACAAGGAATACATAATAACAACTTTATTATTGCCTCTCAGGGCATATTTCCTTCAGTCTCCCACTTGCACTAGAGACAATAATCTAATTTACAAAGTGATAAATCTAACACCTATGGAGTTCTGGTGTAGATCATGTTTTGCCCTAGGGAGAACTTTAGTCAACGGATCTACTACATTTAGGTCCGTATATTGAGGGCAAACCCCTAGGGTGGCCCGATCTTTCACGATTCCCTTTCAAAACGAGGATGGAGAGCGGGGAGAGGAGGGGAGGATGAACACGGCGAACGCACACAAGAAGAACGCGATGAACACGCACACGCAAAACCACGATAAACACCAATAGCTCACGCCGGCGGTGACCGGTCCGGCGCAATCCCTAGGATCGGCGTCGGGCGGAGGGCTCTCTCTCGAACCGGCACGGCGAGATGGGAGACTCGGTGAGATCTTGACGTCTAGGCAAAGGGACACCGATGCCTAGGCCTTGTACAACGCGGAGGCACGATGCAAACTCCAACGAGGTTTGGGGATATTGGTGCTCCTTAGTCAAGGAGCATGAGGCAAGAATTAGATAGATCCACAAAGGGGTTTCCACTGATTCCAATATCATGCCTAGGGTTTACAATGGAGGTGGGGGACTATATATAGGCCAACCACATAGTCAGGGGTACTTTAGGATTAAAAGACAAGTTCTGGACGGACTAAGGGGTACATGGGCCGAAGGCCCAAAGGCCTTTTACATGCCTGGCGACGGTCGGTCTGGAGACTCCGGTGTGGTGGTCCGGAGACTCCGGTCTGGACCGGAGACTCCGGTCGGTCTCCGGACCAGCCTCCTAAGGGGCAGACAGATTGACCCAGCGCTTGGTCCTGGAGGCAGATCGGAGGTGGGTCCGGAGACTCCGGTGTCTTCAGGCCAGAGACTTTGGCAGGCCGGAGACTCCGGTGTGCACAGACCGAAGACTCCGGTCTGAGAAGCTCCAGCGGTGTTTGCTTCATGTTCTGCTCCTTGTCCACCATCCTTGGGTGCTTGGTGATGTGTCGAGGCTTCGTACCTGATGATGCATAGGGTAGTTGCATGAAGTAGCATACCATCCAAGGAGGTATCGAATTGGCACGAGGAGAGGAGCGAGTTCACCTTAGCTTGTAGGAGTTTGGCTCGGGCACGAGTCATGGGTCCACTTGGGGGACTTGTTGGTGTAGATGTAGAAGCGTCCGTAGGACGGGCTGCATCACCGTGTGTACTTTACAAATCTTTATATCTCCATCCTTGACATGCTCGCGGATGGAGTGAAACCGGCGCTTAATATGCTTGGAATTCTTGTGAGACCTTGGTTCCTTGGCGTTGGCTATGGCTCCATTGTTGTCACAATAGATCACCATTGGGTCCAATGCACTAGGAACCACACCAAGTTCCGTTATGAACTCCTTCATCCAAACCGCTTCTTGTGTCGCTTCTGAAGCAACAACATATTCCGCCTTCGTTGTTGATCCAGCCACCATAGGTTGTTTGGAACTCCTCCAACTAACTGATGCTCCGTTCAAGAGAAATACATATCCGGATTGAGACTTAGAGTCATCCGGATCAGTGTCAAAGCTAGCATCGACATAACACTTAGCGACCAGCTCTTATTCACCTCCGTATACAAGAAACATACCCTTAGTTCTTCTTAAGTACTTAAGAATATTCTTGACCACTATCTAGTGTTCCGAACCTGGATCAGATTGGTACCTACTAGTCAAACCAATAGCATGTGACACATCCGGTCTTGTACATAGCATGGCGTACATTATAGAGCCTATGGCTGAGGCATAGGGGATCTTATCCATTATCTATCTTTCTTCCGCCGTAGCCGGACTTTGAGTCTTACTCAATGTCTTGCCTTGCAACATAGGTAAGAATCCCTTCTTACTTTCGTCCATATTAAACTTCTTTAATATCTTATCAAGGTATGTGCTTTGCGATAGCCCAATTAGGCGCCTTGATCTATCTCTATAGATTTTGATGCCTAATATATATGAAGCTTCACCAAGGTCCTTCATCGAAAATTTGCTGTTTAGATAACTTTTAACACTGTTTAAAAGATTATATCATTTCCAATCAATAATATGTCATCCACATATAATATCAGAAATGCCACATTGCTCCCACTCACTTTCTTGTAAATACAAGCCTCTCCATAAGTTTGGACAAATCCAAACTCTTTGATCATCTCATTAAAGTGGAGATTCCAACTACGGGATGCTTGCTTCAGTCCATAGATGGATGGATGAAGCTTGCATACCTTATCAGCATCCTTAGGATTGACAAAACCCTTAGGTTGTATCATATACAACTCTTCTTCAATATTACCATTGAGAAACGCAATTTTGACATCCATCTGCCATATTTCATAATCAAAATATGCAGCAATTGCTAACATAATCTTAACCGACTTTAGCATCGCTACGGGAGAGAATGTCTCATCATAGTCAACTCCTTGAATTTGTCGAAACCCTTTTGCGACAAGTCGAGCTTTATAGATGGTCACATTACCATCATCATCAGTTTTTCTTTTGAAAATCCATTTATTCTCAACGGCATTTCGATCATCAAGTAAGTCCACCAAGGTCCAAACCTGGTTTTCGTACATGGATTCCATCTCGGATTTCATGGCTTCTAGCCATTTGTTGGAATCCGGGCTCATCATCGCTTCTTCATACGTCGTAGGGTCATCTATTTCATCAATCATGAAATTTATAACAGGATTTCCGTATAGTTCAGGAGCTGCATGTGTCCTGCTTGACCTACAAGGTTCGGTAGTGTCCTCTTTCGGAGTTTCATGATCATTATCATTAGCTCTCTCTTCATCAGGTGAAGTCAACTCCGAAACAATTTCTGGTGCTGCGCCACTCGACATTTCATGAAGAGAAAGTTCAATAACCTCTTCGAGTTCTTCCGACTACTCACACCTTTCGCGAGAAACTCCTTCTCAAGAAAGGATCCATTCTTGGCAACAAAAACCTTGCCCTCGGATCTGTGATAGAAGGTATACCCAATCATTTCTTTAGGGTATCCTATGAAGACGCATTTTTCCGCTTTAGGTTCGAGTTTATCTGGCTGAAGTTTCTTCACATAAACATCGCATCCCCAAACTTTAAGAAATGACAACTTAGGTTTGTTTCCAAACCATAATTCAAACGGCGTCGTTTCAGCGGATTTAGATGGTGCCCCATTTAAAGTGAATGCAGCGGTTTCTAATACAATACCCCAAAATGACAGTGGCAAGTCAGTCAGAGACATCATGGATCGAACCATATCCAATAAAGTACGATTACGACGTTCCGACACACCATTACATTGTGGTGTTCCGGTAGGCTTGAGTTGTGAAACTATTCCACAGTCTTTCATATGTGCGATAAACTAGTAACTAAGATACTCTCCTCCACGGTTGGACCGCAGAAATTTGATCTTTTTGTTACGATGATTTTCCACTTCATTCTGAAATTCTTTGAACTTTTCAAAGGTTTCATACTTATGTTTCATCAAATAGATATACCCGTATCTACTTAAATAATCTGTGGAAGTAACAAAATAACGATATCCACCTCGCGCCGACACACTCATTGGTCCACATACATTAGTATGTATGGTTTCCAATAAATCTGTCGCCCGTTCCATTGAACCGGAAAACGGCATTCTAGTCATCTTGCCCATAAGGCATGGCTCACATGCATCAAATGATTCAAAATCAAGTGATTCCAAAAGTCCATCAGAATGGAGTTTCTTCATTTGTTTAACACTAATATGACCTAGACGGCAGTGCCACATATATGCAGATATATCATTATCAAGTTTAATCCTTTTAGCATCAACATTATGAATATGTGTAATACTACTATCGAGATCCAACAGAAATAAACCATTCATCACAGGTGCATAAAAGATATCATTCATATAAATCGAACAACCATTGTTTTCTGATTTAAAGGAATAACCACTTCGCATCAAACACGATCCAGATACAATGTTCATGCTCAGTGCAGGCACCAAATAACAATTACTTAGATTTATCACTAATCCCGACGTCATATGTGTGGCATCCCGCTAAAACCACTACTAGAAAATCGCGTTGTTTTTGTGCATTGCATCGTCATGACCGCATGCTCATGTCATCATGCCACATTGCATTTGAGCATCGTCATGTCATCATGCATTTGTTTGTCTAAAACTATTTTCTAAAAGCCTAGTTTTGTATTCTAAATATTCCCCGTCTTTATTTCAAATTATAAAACTAGGGTTTTCCAGATATCTTGTTTTGCCTAAAAATAATTTACAAAAGGCTTTTAAAACAAACATATAATAAAAACATATTTTTTATAAAAACCTGGGGAGGTCGCCACCGGCCAGGCCCAAAGGCCCGGCCAGCAGCAGCCTACTACCCAGTTTATCCAAACCCTGGTCTAACTAACCCCACACACAGCCCTGCCGCCACCCACACCGCGCAGCAGCGCTGCGGCAGCACACACACGCGCCACCTCACCCCGGCCACTCTCTGTGCGCCACCTCGCCCTCCTGGCCCCACTCCCCACACCACCTGGTCGCCACCTGCCCCTCCCGCATCCCACCTGGGCACACATCTACCCGCACGCACGCACACACCCGCCGACCACGTCCACCCGCACAGCCGCCCGCAACCACCTCCCCGATCCCACCTCACATCTCTCCCCTGGCCCCACCACTCCCTCGTGGACCCACCCCACGTGCTAGCCCGCGCCCTCTGCCCCGTGAGAGACGCCCGCCCATCGCCACCTACCCCCGTCTCCAACGCGCCTCTCCCACACAATCCGCCGCCGTAAGCGCCTGCCTCCTCTCAGCTCGCCACCCTCCTCTCCAACCTCGGCCGACGAGCCGCCCTACCCTGCGACCCCGCTTTCCTCCTGCAACCACAGCCCCATCTCGCGCTCCCTCCCTCGCTAGTGAGTAGTGCCACCACCGATGGCAGCCTCTCCTTCGTCGAGCCCCGGCGCGCCTCGGTCCGCTCCTCACCGAGTCACCGGCCGCCGACCCTCCCCCTCGCCCTAGCCGCCTCCCTCGCCCTGCAGAGTGCCGCAGTCCCAGGAAACCGTCGGAGGCCTCCTCGCTGCCCCTCTCGCCGGCCTTCCTCGCTGCATCCGGCCGCGCCGCCAGCGTCGACCCCGCCTCCGATTCCGGCCGCCTCACCGCATAGATGCGTGATGCTCCGGTTTTCCCCTGCAGCACCTGCGCCGGAGCCGGACCGCCTTCAACCTCCTCGCCTCGGCCACCGCGCCCGCGTCGTCGGGCACTGCCTCCGAGCCGCCCTGCCACTGCAGCTTCCCCTTGCTGCCCACCTCACCTGCCCCGACCCGACCTGGAGAAGCCATGTGGGCGCATGCCCGTGCTCTGGCCGTAGTCGTGTGCCCCCTGTTTTCCTGTAGATGTGCATGCGGGTGTGCATGTCAAGCTTGAAGGACACCTGCAGCCACACGTGTCTGCCTCTGTTTGGCCCTGTTTTCTTGATCCGCTCGGAGAGATGCTCGAGACCCTCCCGATGAATAAGATCGACAAGTGACAAGACCTCCAGCATCGTTTGTGACGTCGCCGAAGCGCCGCTACCGGAGAACCACCGACGAGAACTATCACAATGCCAAGATCTCCCGAAGACCCGATCTTGGATCTGAAGACCGAACCCGAACCCTCCAAGCGCTCCATGTTCCGCAACCGATCCTCGTCATACAAGAACGACGCCAAACCAAGATCGCCCACAACCACCGACAAGATCTCTAATCCGACCCATCGGTCAAGTTCGCCACCGACAAAAGACGGACAACAAGACTCCAACCGTAGATCGGAGGTGATGGTGCCGGTTCGACAAGACCTTCTTTGTGGAGCCGACGAACCCTGGACCCGAGAACGCCTTCATGGACCCGAAGACCGGTCCGGAGCGCCAAGGCCTTCGACATGGAATCGACAAGATCCACATGGAACGACAAGATCTACTTCGCGGGCACCGAGCATCAAGATCGCCTTCACGGGTAAAACCGCAAGTACTCCTTCCCAGATGCGAGACCCAGATCCGAAGACCGCCAAGATCGCCACCGAAACGACAAGCACTTCACCGCGGACGCCAAGTACGCCGACATGGAGCCGAAGGACGCCAAGTTCTTCATCCCGAACGCCAAGACCGACCGTTACACGGACCCGACAAGGTCTTCGCGACGACAAGATCGACACCGACCAGGGTGAATCCGATGAGCCCCGACGCCAAACCAAGTTCTTCTTCCCCGAATGCCAAGCTCTCCTTCCGTTGTCCGAGAGCGATCCCGTCGAACCGAACCCCAGATCCGGACCTTGAGACCGACCCCAAACCCCCGGAACCCAAGATCTTCCGAACCCAGATGTATGAACCTTTTCCCAAGCCCTATTTTATAAATGCTATATATAAAACTGTCGCATATTAAATTGTTCATTCATGCATATTTGTCTGTGGTTTGGGGGCATTATGCCGATTCACCTCATAATTAAATATCGAGTGTTTATGCGGGATATCTTTGTCTTATTCCGGACTCCATTTAAATTGGTGTAGCGAACCGATGCCATGTTTTGTCTTGTTAATACAACATTTAATTTGCGGGGTATCTAAACAACATGAACCTTTTAATTAATTGTTGGGACCCCGGTTCCGCTTAATATTGCCTAATTGCACCGCATCTGTGCCATGCCATGCATCATATCATAATCATGCCAGATCTTTTGTCGTAGTATTAAATATTGCATCCGGTGTTTCTTCTAGTGTTTGCTTCTTCGCGGATTAGGCCGATGAGTTGATGCGAGTATCGACAAGTTCTCCGGATATGAACCTTCGGCAGTGTTTCCCAGGCGAGCATCTCTCCCCTTCTACCTATTTTACATTTATAGTCTTTATTTCCTCCTGTTGATCTATTGTTATCCGTGTCGCGATGCTTTAGTTCCCGTGCACCAGTTATATCCCGTGCAGCCCCTATATTGCTATGGACACCTCCTAATACCTATTGTTTGGTAGATAGCTGGCCTTTCGAGTCGTAGTTGCTTGCTCAGGTGCGATCTCGTGTTGTCGAGTACCACAGTTGTTGGAATGCTGGCAGATGTTTATGGTGGAGATGATCATGTCTTTAATTACAACTATTAAATTACTAGATATAAGTAATGCAGAGGCATCGGTGGGCAATAGATGATTTGTTTCTTCCACGCTCACTTGTGTCCCGTAGGACCCCGAGTACTTGATACCTGTTCCTTGACTATTAGCACTATCCACATCCGGGAGACCCTATGGGATCCCCCTGAGCCGAAGCTTGATTCATTTCTATTTCTTGGGGCCACAAAGTAGTTTGGGGCTTTATTACTATCCTGTACCGATGCCATGCTTTACTGCTTTATTTAAGATTGTGCGTGGAGCACCTGTACTGTTTTGGATGGCGCCACGTTTTCGCGGTATCGACAAGCCTAGTCACACTTTCGGGTTCCCAGTCGTATACAGCCGTCGTCGCAAACCCTGGGTCCGTTCCGCAGCCGGCCAACTTCGTCGCGGGTAGCTTAGTGGGGTGGCCCCCTGAAATATTTATGAATCCTATGATTGCTTTGTTGTGAAAGCCTCGTTGGGTTTTGAGTTGGTTTTTCCGAGGTTGATCGTGTGTGTGTTGCTATTTGTGCACCCCTGCAGGGTAAATCTTTCTGAAAGCCATGTCCGTGGTTATGGACGACTTGGAGCACAGTATCTCGATCATAGACAAGCATAACTAAAGTAGTGCTATAAATTTGACTTAATATGTGACTAGTAATCAGCTCAAGTATAATGGAATGGATAATAAAAATGCCAACAACTGGTGGATCTGTGGTGATCTGTGTCATGCTATACCTGCCTAGTAAGTATTGCAACTCCAATGGAATGTGATAAAAGTGCCAACAACTGCTGGGTTTGTGGGATTCCTCGGGACAATTATATCTGACTAGTAAATGTTCCAACTACAGTGGAATGTTAACTAAAACTGCCCACTACTTATGCTATCAGGATGACTCATGCTATCTATATTTGATTAGTAATTGCCGCAACTATAATGGAATGAGTAAAATTGCCAACTATGTGAGTTCCTTGGCCCGACTTCCTCGTTTGGTCTCGAGGGGGAAATACCGGGATGGGTTTGTTTGGTGTTAGCTTCAGGTTGGATCTGAATAGGTCTCTCTTATCCCTCTCTGATAACCGCCAGTTGTATCGAGTCTCTATAGGTTGTTTAGTGCCGCTGCGCTGCCGCTTCAGCCCACCATACCTATGTAGGCGAGAGCCGCCGAATTCTAGCCTCGTCATGTACTAGCCTCAGTACTGACGCTCCTCTTTTTCCTTTGCCCTTTGTCGGCACCCCTTTTGTTTTAGCAGGTTTGAGATCAACGTCGTTAGCAGGGTTACCCTTGCGGCTTGGCCTGGGCAGGGTTATGGACGCCATTGGTTATTCTTCAGGGCTCTTAGCCCATTTGCATTTTGTCCGTAGTCGGACGCTCTATTGTTTTCAAGGTGATTTGGATCTTTGTAGTGTATATCTGAATCTTGACTCTTGGAGTCGTGCTGTATATATATATCTGTTCTGTGGGTCCCATCGAGGACTGTTGTGTAATGGTATTACTTCGTTTTCCACCCGCACGAAAGTGCCTGGTGGGCGTCCTTGAATCGTTTCTATGCGGGTTTGGCGGAAAGGGCTAAAACTTGCATAGGGCCGATTTGAGGGTGTTACAGAGTGGTATCAAAGCTCAGCAGTTACGATACCCCACAAGTCCAGCCTGTAGGATAACCTAGCTAACGGCCGAAGTAGAGTGTCAAAACTATTTTGGAAAATCGGTTGGATAGATCTGATTAGGTCTGCTTTTACTCCATACCACTCTACTATTCTCCTCTTACCTTTGCGTGTTTTAAATCTGCTCTCTTACCTTTCTTCAAGTCCAGGATTTCTCGTGGTTGGGTTCCGTCGTACCTTCAGGATTTCGCTTCCTCTTTTGGCAACGGTGTTTCTACCTCTAGACTTCATGCTATCTGAGTGATCCTTTATCTGTTGTAACTACCTCGGTGAATTACGCTCTTAGTTAATGCCTGGATGAACGAAAGTGGTTAAAATAGTACGGTGGGGCCCAGGGCCACTCACGGTAGACCTTTCGGCCGTCCTAACCACTTTCAGATAACGGGACAAGAACGAGCGGCGTAATCGGCAGGCGAAGGGATCAACTACATACACAAATGAGTATGTATGCAAGCCACATACAACAGTCCTCAGAGCCATTCCATCTAAAACAAATAGAAATATTGCAACGCCATACGGCAAGATCCAAATGTCCTAGATAGATATAATAATTTAGGATAGCTCCTCATACATCACACATCAGAGTATCAGGCGGAAGCGGAAAACAAGATCCGAGTACGGATAAGAAGCAAATTGGCATAAGATGCCCCATAAATAAACACATCCCGCCCACAGATCACACGGATCCCCGTTCCCGGAATCTCTACACCGAATGATCGTTGCCAACATCATCTGTCTCTTCCACCCAGTATCCATCTTGCGGGTACACCTGTTCATCTGAATCAAACAATTTATCGTGTGAGACCCTAGGGGTACTCAGCAAGTCTTTATGCCGCTAAAGGGGACACAACCTGGGGTGACGCAATTGCAGCAAAAGATAATACCTAACAATTCTACAGATACTCGCTAACCATCCGCCTAACCAATGATAGATGGATGTCCGTGAATTAAGAACAATAGTTATAACAGTATAATTAACAGATGCATCCTCCTCCTCGCTTACCAACGAGGAAGCGGACGAACAACCCCCATCATCCGTTGGCAGTTTTATTAACCATTCCATGAGTATTGCACTAGTTACTAGTCAAGTACTTAGTCAATTTAAAAGCGGTACTTTAGTTATACTTGTCTATGATCGAGAACCTGTGCTCCAAGTCGTCCATAATCGCGGACACGGCTTTCAGAAAGATTTACCCTGCAGGGGTGCACGAATAGCAACACACACTCGATCAACCTCGGAAAAACCAAATCAAAACCCAACGAGGCATTCACGACAAAGCAATCACAGGATTCAGAAATATTTCAGGGGGCCACCCCAATAAGCTACCCGCAACGAAGTTGGCCGGCTCCGAGACGGACCTAGGGTTTGCGACGACGGCTGTAAACGACTGGGAACCCAAAAATGTGACTAGGCTTGTCGATACCGCGAAAACGTGGCGCGATCCAAAACAGTATAGGTGCTCCTCGCGCAATCTTAAATAAAGCACTAACATGGCATAAGTACAGGATAGTAATAAAGCCCCAAACTAATTGTGGCCCCAAGAAATAAGAATGAATCAAGCTCTGGCTCAGGGGGGGTCCATAAGGCCTCCCGGATGTGGATAGTGCGAATAGTCAAGGAAAAGGAATCAAGTACTCGGGGTCCTACGGGACACAAGTGAGCATGAAAAACCAAATAGCAGATATTGCTCACCGGTGCCTCTTTCATTAGTTATCCCATTACTACTCAGGTTAAGTTGTTTAGGTACCTCATTATTCATCAGACACTCACATACCCTACTCATGCTTTTCTACGACTCGTATGGCTCAAACAACTCCTGTAGTAATGGCTCATGGGATGGAGGAACAAGCTTCGGTGGGGTTTAAAAGTAAAGGTTATGCAGTACTTGGGATTCAATTTAATGCAATCGCGACTCCATGATGCAAGAATAAGATAGAGGCAATAGGTACTGTATGTATGCAAGCATGTGGTAGTGCTTGCCTAGCAGCTCAGTTGAAGCGAGAGATGGATCTGGGTAGTACTCCTGTGATTCCTGATAATTCTCCTGCTGGGCGTCTATTCGAAGAAGAACCAAACAAACAAGGGCCAACATAAATAAAGTGCACAAGCATATGAATTAAAATGCGACAAGCAAACAAGCATGCCATGATGAATGATGCACAATTTACATGGCATTAAAGTAGCATGGCAAAGGTGAGGGGTGAATACAAGAAATAAAGCATTTTGGCATTTATTTAACCAAGTTTTATTGTCATAAACAGTTCAGATTTTTAATAACAACATGATGCATGCTTCAATTCAGAACAAGGACTGCATAGATAGAACGGGCTCGTCGCGCTGATCGATTTAGGCATATTATTTTCCCAATTTGGAGTTATAGAATTAAAGTTATTAATTAATTAAGGAAAAGGGCATTTTATTGTAATTTTAATCATCTCGAAAATTTAAAGTGCTCAAACAATATTTTGAATGGCATAGTTGAATTCCTCACATTTTTCTGATTCCAAATCATATAGTATTTGTATTATTTGGATTTGTATTTTAAAAATTATTTGAATCTGATTTGAATTTGAATTAAATCAATTTGAAAAAGGTTTAATTAAAAACAGACAGCCAGGAAAACTATTTGTACTTAGACAGATCCAGCCACCGTCACTGACGGGTGGGCCTTGCGCTGACTGGGGCCACGCGCGGGGAAAACTTCTGCTACCGCGGCTCTGGCTAGCCACAGAGGGTGACAGATGGGGCCGTCGATTACGGGCCCACGCGGCAGTGGGGTTACACCTAGAGGCTAACAGGTGGGGCGTGGCTGGAGCGCGGGTTACGGCCTGAGAAAGCGGAGGGGCTTTCTGCAATAATGCCAGAGCGGCTGACTAGTAGGCCACGAGGTACCACGGGTTAAGAGCGAAATAAAAAGGGGGGCTTAATGTAAATTTCCACGGCCCGGGTACTGTTCTTCGTCTCCACCGTCTGACGGGAATTCGGCGCGCAGCGCAGGGCGGGGGATCGAACCCGGGTCGCGGGCGTCCGCGCTGAGGGGGCTAGCCAGTGCGGCGGGACGAGGGGAGTTGACAGGAGGGGGGCTGGGGCCTAGGTGAGGTGCTAGGTGGCACGGGGAGGTTGCAGATGGCAGCGAGCGGCGCGCACTGAGAGCGTTCGACGGAAAACGCGGCGGCACTAGACGGCGACAGCGAGGCGGAGCATGTCAGGGAGGGAGAGAGGCTCACCGCGGGTTGGCCGGTGTGGTCGGATCGGGCGGGGAGGCTCCGGAGCGGCGAGGACGCAGGCGCTCTGGCGATCTAGGGTTTCGGAGAGCGGCGAGGATCTGGCGGTGCTGAGGGCTCCCTTCTTCGCGTTGGCGTGAACAGGGTGGTGCAGTGGGCCGTCCTTGCTCTCCTCGGCCTCTTCCACGACGAGCACACCGGCTAGAACGAAGAGGAGCAGAGGTAGACGGCGGCGACCGGCGGCAGGAGCTGGGCGTTGGGGAGGAAGAAGGGGAAGAAGAGGGGAGGCTCGGGGTGGATCTGGCGATGCAGGAGGCGTGTGAGAGGAGGAGAAAGGGAGGGAGAGGAAGGAGGGTTGCCGTGTGGGCACGGGCAGGTAAAGGTGGCCTCGGCCTTTTCCTCCGTCTCCTCGAGCACGTGGGCGAGCTAGGGCTCGTCCTGGGGCAGGGTAGCGGCAGAGGGGAGGGGCTGCAGGCAGGTGGGGCTGGCTCGGCCGGTAGAGAAAGAAAGAGAGGAGAGGGGGTAGCTCGGGCTAGGGTAGATGGGGCTCGGGTTAGGGCTTAGCTAGGGTTAGGGAGAGGAGTGGCTGGGGTGTGGGCCAGGGAGAGGGTGGCCAGGTGTCCATCAGCAGGTTAGAGAGAGAGGGGAGTAAGAGAGAGGTGGGAGGAGGTTTAGGGTTTAGTTAAGAAAATTAGGGTTTGAGGAGTGAGGTGGTATTAGGGTTTTGATTTAGAAATTTTTAGGGTTTTGACAAAAGCTCAAAGATCAAGTCAAGATGAAGGTGTTGGAGTGTAGGGTTAAAAGAAAATGCATGATCATGACATGGCCAAGTGTGAAAATAGAAAACACAACAATGTGGATGGATTCCCATATGATCATGCATGAAGGAAGGTAGTGATGTTGATGAGATCAAGGGAATAGTGGAAGGAATGGAGATGATCCACAAGATAAGATCCAACAACACAAAGTAAAAACCAATGAGATAAAAGATGGTGAAGAAGGTTGCATGGCCCATGCAAAAATAATAATGTCATGATTTATTTTGTGAAAACAATAATAATATGATGGCATTATTCTTATGCATTTCCCATAAGTGGAATAAAAGCCAAGCAAAGGATAAGTAGGATTAGATCCACCCCACCACATGAGCTAGGGTAAAATCAAAAGAAAAGAATTGCAAGCTCATGGACTAGTAGGATGGTGGAATTATAAAGTGGTGAAAAGAAAAGATAATGGAGGTGAATAAAAGATATGCCCCCAACTCAACTTGGGCATTTAGACAATATATCAAGAACCAAATACAATATCAAGAGGCAAATACAATTAATAATGCATGTGAGAGAAGAACCAAAAGAAAAGAGTTTTATATGATGCTCAAATGCAAGGTGGCATGATGACATGAGCATGATATAATTATGATGCAACAATTATATATATGAAGTAGCCAATATCTTACTGGACCAAGTAGCATTACAATTGTTAGACAATTGGGATGCTACAACTCTCCCCCACTAAACAGGAATCTCGCCCCGAGATTCTAGGAAGAAGAAGAAGACTCAAAGAGGGTAGGGTACTTGGCACGGAGCTCATCTTCACGTTCCCAGGTGGCTTCATAACCAGAATGGTGCGACCACTGCACCTTGCAGAACTTGATGGACTTGTTGCGAGTCCTTCTTTCTGCGACTTCAAGAATTTTAGTGGGGTGTTCCTGATAAGACAGATCTTCTTGGAGATTGATGAGTTCATGGTCCACGGTCCTGCCGGGATCCTTGAAGCACTTTTTGAGTTGAGAGATGTGGAAAACATCATGGACTTTGAGTTGTTCAGGGAGCTCAAGAGCATAGGCAACTTCTCCTCTTCTTCCACGAATTTTGAAAGGACCGATGTATCTAGGAGCCGGCTTTCCTTTGATACCAAAGCGGTGCGTGCCTCTCATGGGAGTGACACGAAGATAAACGAGATCACCAGGGACATACTCCATGTCCGTGTGCTTTCTGTCATAATTGCTCTTCTGGCGACTTTGAGCAATCTTTAGATTTTCAAGAATGATGTGAACTTTCTCCTCCGCTTGAGTTACAATGTCGGGGCTAAACAATATTCTTTCACCTGCGCCGACCAACCAATCGGAGTTCTGCATTTGCGACCATGGAGAGCCTCAAATGGTGCCATCTTTAGACTTTTCTGGAAGCTGTTGTTGTAAGAGAATTCAGCATAAGGAAGACATCCTTCCCACTTCATGCCGAAAGAGATAACGCAAGCACGGAGCATATCTTCTAGAATCTGATTGATCCTTTCAACTTGTCCTTGCGACTGAGGGTGGTAAGCTGTGCTGAAGTTTAGTTTTGTTCCCAAAGCATTTTGGAAACTTCCCTAGAACTTGGAAGTGAAGATGCTTCCATGGTCTGAACTGATCTCAAGAGGGACTCCATACAGAGAGACAATTCTGTTGATATAGAGCTCAGCCAACTGAATTGCAGAAATTGTTTCCTTGACTGGAAAGAAGTGAGCTACTTTGGAAAGCCTGTCAATGACAACAAAGATTGCATTGTTGCCTTTCTGCGACCTTGGAAAACCAGTGATGAAGTCCATCTCTACTTTCTCCCATTTCCATTCCGGAGGCTTCAATGGTTGTAGAAGACCGGAAGGTTTCTGATGGACAGCTTTAACTCTGCGACAAACATCACACTCCGAGACATACTTGGCACAATATCGTTTCAAACCAGGCCACCAATATTGTGTTTTCAAGTCCATGTACATCTTAGTGCTGCCAGGGTGGATAGAAAGAACAGAATCATGCGCCTCCTTGAGAACTTGCTCTCTTAAACCCGGGTAGTTCGGAACAAACATCCGGTGTTCAAAGAAAAGAGTGCCTTGGTCGTCTACGTGGAAAGACTCATACTTCGGAAGTTGAATGTTGGAGATGATCTTTTTAGTGTAAGGATCCCCAAGCTGAATGGAACGGACCTTTTCTTCCAAGAGAGGTGTTGCTAGAAGGTTCAGAAGATACCCTTGATCCACAATTTCAAGGTTGAGCTTGCGGAATTCCTCGCACAAGAGAGGCTGTTGTTCTTCCACCATGAGGTTGTTGACATAAGCTTTTCGGCTGAGAGCATCTGCCATGACATTGGCTTTGCCCGGGGTGTAGTTGATGGTCAAATAGAAATCATTAATTGTTTCAATCCACCTCCTCTGACGAAGGTTGAGATCAGGGCTGTGTGAAGATATACTTCAGACTCTTGTAATCAGAAAAGATCTCACAACGATTGCCAAGCAAGTAATGCCTCCATACTTTCAAAGCAAAGACAACTGCTGCGAGTTCGAGGTCATGTGTAGGATAGTTGATCTCATGCGTCTTCAACTGACGAGATGCATAAGCAACAACTTGCTTTTCTTGCATAAGGACCGCACCCAATCCTTGCAATGAAGCATCACAGAATATTTGGAAAGGCTTTGATGTATCTGGAGGAACTAAGACTGGTGTGGAAGTGAGCTTCTCTTTGAGTGTTTCAAAGCTTGCTTGACATGCAGGAGTCCAAAGATATTTCTTGCCTTTCTTGAGGAGATCGGTAAGAGGCTTCGCAATCTTTGAGAAATTTTGAACGAAGCGACGGCAGTAACTGGCCAAACCAAGGAAACTTTGGACTTCTTTGACATTTATGGGTGGAAGCCAGTCCATAATTGTCTTAATAGTTTCTGGGTTGACGGCAATGCCCTTGGCAGAGATGACGTGACCAAGGTAGGTGACTTGAGGCAGCCATAATTCACACTTGGAGAACTTTGCATACAGGCGGTTCTCACGAAGCTTGTTTAGGACACACCGAAGGTGTTCTTCATGTTCTTATTTTGACTTAGAATAGACTAGAATGTCATCCAGATAAACCACAACGAACTTATCAAGATACTCCATGAAAACCGAGTTCATAAGCCTCGAGAAGGTAGCAGGTGCATTGGTGAGACCGAAAGACATGACCGTGTACTCATACAGGCCATAGCGGGTAGTGAAAGCTGTTTTGGGAACATCTTCCTTGCGGATCTTGATTTGATGATAACCACTTCTCAAATCAAGCTTAGAGAATACCACAGCTCCAGCTAGCTGATCAAAGAGATCATTAATCCGCGGAAGGGGATATTTATTCTTGATGGTTTTAGCATTGAGTGCCCGATAGTCAACACAAAGTCTATCAGTCTTGTCTCTCTTCTTCACAAAGATGGTTGGACTACCCCAAGAAGAAGTACTGTGCTGAATGAAACCCAACTTCTCTTGTTCATCCAACTGACGTTTGAGTTCAGCCAACTCAACAGGACCCATTTTATAAGGCCGCTTGGAGATAGGAGCGGTGCCAGGTTCAAGTTCAATGACAAACTCAACCTCACGATCCGGAGGCATACCTGGCAACTCTTCAGGAAAGACATCTGGAAACTCACAAACTACAGGAACACTCTGAATACCTTCCATAGCATCATCATTCAGAGCCGCCAAAGAATAAAGCTGAATTGCAGGAGTCAGACTTGGAGAATAGACTATATGGCCTTCAGGAATTTTCAGAGAAACCGAACGCTCAGCACAATCAATCACAGCTGCATTTGCTATCAACCAATCCATGCCCAAGATAACATCAATATCAGAATTTCCCAGAATAATTAAGGAAGCCGGAAATGAAGAGCCACCAATCTCAATTTGATTGTCACGGCTGATTTTAGAAGCCCTCATGTTTGAACCTGGAGATTGCACCATAAGGCGAGTTGGTAAAGCATCAGAAGGTAACCCATTACTCTCCGCAAACTTGTATGACACGAAAGAATGTGAAGCACCAGAATCAAATAAAACTCGTGCAGGAACTGAGTTAACAGAAAGCATACCCATGACAACTCCAGGTGCATGCTCAGCTTGAGCGACGTTGACATAGTTGGCACAAGCAACCGTAGACCCCGGCTTAGTGTTGATGTTGAGAGCCCGAGGTGGAGGTGCACGAATCATAGGAGCACTTGCTGCAGGTCTTGGAGGTGGTGGTGGAAGAGCTTTGTTGTTCATTGGACAATTCTAGTGCTGATGCCCAGTGTTTCCACAAGTATAGCAAGCACTAGGTGGACGTGGAGCAACGTAGCCTAGGGACTCCGCCAGGCACTCCAGGGTAGTTGTGGTTGTAGCCCCTGGGAGCCGCAGTGAAGGAGTTTGGTGGTCTTGGTGCGTAGCTTGACGGTCTTGGTGGAGCAGGGAGCGACGGTGGGGTGTTAGGAACCCAGACACGACGCTTAGAAGGAGCTGTCATAGCAGAAGAGCTTGCTGTATCACGGCTGTGTTTCTTTGACTCCTCAAACACTTGCCTACTTGCTTCTTCCTGCAGAGCTGTGTGTTGGAGTTCCAGAAAAGATGCCGGCCTTGCATGAGTGATTGCATATTTGATGGAAGCATTGAGGCCTTGCCGAAACCTCTTTTGCTTCTTCTTGTCATCAGAGATCTCATCGCCACCATAACGAGAAAGGTTCATGAAGTTTCTGATGTAGGTGTTGACATTGTCAATGCCCTGCTTGAGGTTGAGAAACACTTCCTTCATCCTTTCCATGACAATTTCTGATAGATATTGCTCTTTGAAAGCAGCAGTGAACCGCTCCCAAGTAGGCTGAAAACCAGAGAGATCTGCCTTGAGGTAATTTTCCCACCAGAGAGCTGCATCACCCTTCAGAAGGTGAGTAGCACATTTGACCCATTCTTGCTCGGGAACATCCGCAGTCATCAGCAACCTTGACACTTCACGAAGCCAATCATCCGCATCAAGTGGCTGATCAGACACCTCAAATTGGCGTGGGTTGAACTTGAGAAAACTCTTGATGTCTCCTCGCTTGGGAGGTGGAGGTAGCGGAACAAACTCATTCCTCCTCACGCTTTCCTCGAAGCGTTGTTGGTTCTCCTGCATAGTGCCCAAAGCATTTGCAATACTTGCCAAAGCAGCCCCAAGTTCAGGTGGTATGTCCTCCTCAGAACGGCGTGGTGGTGCCATCCTGTGATTGATATAAAACACAAGTCAGTACTATAATGGAGAATGATAATAATCCAAAATAGTACCAAAATGGAATTAATCAAGATTAAAGAATGCAATTCACTGAGATGATATTAAAATATCAACAAAGTTCAAGGCAACTAGAAGTTATTAAGCATAACGCACACGACTAAACAAGGAGTGTGGTATACAAACTGACAAAGAAAAAATTTCCGCAAATTTCGGCATTAAAATACCACTATATGCGCAAAACCACTTAACGAATCAAGATTAGTAACTCTACTAGTTCAACATACAAGAGCAAATGATAACAGTAGTGGTATGGTCGCGACTCCATCCCGCACTCAAATCATTACTCCGCACATGAATCAATAAAACACATATCCCAACACCTTCTTCTTAAGATGAACCTAAAGATTGGTAACTACGGAAACGAACACCCCAAACAAGATAACGTCGGATAACAAAGAGTAAGATAAATCGCATCGGTGTACAACGAATCAGAATAGATCGCGTCGGTTTACAAAGGCCTGTCGATATAGAATGTACCAACAGTTGATAACCAAAAGGCAGATAGTGATAGCATTTGGATGCAATAGATAGACAAGGAATTCACACACACACACACAAACACAAACACAACCTATGGTACTACAGAACCCAGAACACGTGAATCCTAGTTTGAATTTTAGAAGAGGATTGAAAACGTTACACTTCCTTACCAGAAAAGGGTGGGTGGGTGGGTAAGAAGAAAAATGGAAGCAGTCCTACTCTCACGTTTTGTTTTTCCCTAGTATACATAGTTACCAAAATATTTACTAGACTGACAACGACCATTTTGGCTGAGACCCTGAAGGGCGGAATGGCTCTGATACCAATTGTAACTACCTTGGTGAATTACGCTCTTAGTTAATGCCTGGATGAACGAAAGTGGTTAAAATAGTACGGTGGGGCCCAGGGCCACTCACGGTAGACCTTTCGGCCGTCCTAACCACTTTCAGACAACGGGACAAGAACGAGCGGCGTAATCGGCAGGCGAAGGGATCAACTACATACACAAATGAGTATGTATGCAAGCCACATACAACAGTCCTCAGAGCCATTCCATCTAAAAGAAATAGAAATATTGCAATGCCATACGGCAAGATCCAAATGTCCTAGATAGATATAATAATTTAGGATAGCTCCTCATACATCACACATCAGAGTATCAGGCGGAAGCGGAAAACAAGATCCGAGTATGGATAAGAAGCAAATTGGCATAAGATGCCCCATAAATAAACACATCCCGCCCACAGATCACACGGATCCCCGTTCCCGGAATCTCTACACCGAATGATCGTTGCCAACATCATCTGTCTCTTCCACCCAGTATCCATCTTGCGGGTACACCTGTTCATCTGAATCAAACAATTTATCGTGTGAGACCCTAGGGGTACTCAGCAAGTCTTTATGCCGCTAAAGGGGACACAACCTGGGGTGACGCAATTGCATCAAAACGTGCCAACAACTGCTGGGTTTGTGGGATTCCTCAGGACAATTATATCTGACTAGTAAATGTTCCAACTACAGTGGAATGTTAACTAAAACTGCCCACTACTTATGCTATCAGGATGACTCATGCTATCTATATTTGATTAGTAATTGCCGCAACTATAATGGAATGAGTAAAATTGCCAACTATGTGAGTTCCTTGGCCCGACTTCCTCGTTTGGTCTCGAGGGGGAAATACCGGGATGGGTTTGTTTGGTGTTAGCTTCAGGTTGGATCTGAATAGGTCTCTCTTATCCCTCTCTGATAACCGCCAGTTGTATCCAGTCTCTATAGGATGTTTAGTGCCGCTGCGCTGCCGCTTCAGCCCACCATACCTATGTAGGCGAGAGCCGCCGAATTCTAGCCTCGTCATGTACTAGCCTCAGTACTGACGCTCCTCTTTTTCCTTTGCCCTTTGTCGGCACCCCTTTTGTTTTAGCAGGTTTGAGATCAACATCGTTAGCAGGGTTACCCTTCCGGCTTGGCCTGGGCAGGGTTATGGACGCCATTGGTTATTCTTCAGGGCTCTTAGCCCATTTGCATTTTGTCCGTAGTCGGACGCTCTATTGTTTTCAAGGTGATTTGGATCTTTGTAGTGTATATCTGAATCTTGACTCTTGGAGTCGTGCTGTATATATATATCTGTTCTGTGGGTCCCATCGAGGACTGTTGTGTAATGGTATTACTTCGTTTTCCACCCGCACGAAAGTGCCTGGTGGGCGTCCTTGAATCGTTTCTATGCGGGTTTGGCGGAAAGGGCTAAAACTTCCATAGGGCCGATTTGAGGGTGTTACAGAGTGGTATCAGAGCTCAGTAGTTACGATACCCCACAAGTCCAGCCTGTAGGATAACCTAGCTAACGGCCGAAGTAGAGTGTCAAAACTATTTTGGAAAATCGGTTGGATAGATCTGATTAGGTCTGCTTTTACTCCATACCACTCTACTATTCTCCTCTTACCTTTGCGTGTTTTAAATCTGCTCTCTTACCTTTCTTCAAGTCCAGGATTTCTCGTGGTTGGGTTCCGTCGTACCTTCAGGATTTCGCTTCCTCTTTTGGCAACGGTGTTTCTACCTCTAGACTTCATGCTATCTGAGTGATCCTTTATCTGTTGTAACTACCTCGGTGAATTACGCTCTTAGTTAATGCCTGGATGAACGAAAGTGGTTAAAATAGTACGGTGGGGCCCAGGGCCACTCACGGTAGACCTTTCGGCCGTCCTAACCACTTTCAGATAACGGGACAAGAACGAGCGGCGTAATCGGCAGGCGAAGGGATCAACTACATACACAAATGAGTATGTATGCAAGCCACATACAACAGTCCTCAGAGCCATTCCATCTAAAACAAATAGAAATATTGCAACGCCATACGGCAAGATCCAAATGTCCTAGATAGATATAATAATTTAGGATAGCTCCTCATACATCACACATCAGAGTATCAGGCGGAAGCGGAAAACAAGATCCGAGTACGGATAAGAAGCAAATTGGCATAAGATGCCCCATAAATAAACACATCCCGCCCACAGATCACACGGATCCCCGTTCCCGGAATCTCTACACCGAATGATCGTTGCCAACATCATCTGTCTCTTCCACCCAGTATCCATCTTGCGGGTACACCTGTTCATCTGAATCAAACAATTTATCGTGTGAGACCCTAGGGGTACTCAGCAAGTCTTTATGCCGCTAAAGGGGACACAACCTGGGGTGACGCAATTGCAGCAAAAGATAATACCTAACAATTCTACAGATACTCGCTAACCATCCGCCTAACCAATGATAGATGGATGTCCGTGAATTAAGAACAATAGTTATAACAGTATAATTAACAGATGCATCCTCCTCCTCGCTTACCAACGAGGAAGCGGACGAACAACCCCCATCATCCGTTGGCAGTTTTATTAACCATTCCATGAGTATTGCACTAGTTACTAGTCAAGTACTTAGTCAATTTAAAAGCGGTACTTTAGTTATACTTGTCTATGATCGAGAACCTGTGCTCCAAGTCGTCCATAATCGCGGACACGGCTTTCAGAAAGATTTACCCTGCAGGGGTGCACGAATAGCAACACACACTCGATCAACCTCGGAAAAACCAAATCAAAACCCAACGAGGCATTCACGACAAAGCAATCACAGGATTCAGAAATATTTCAGGGGGCCACCCCAATAAGCTACCCGCAACGAAGTTGGCCGGCTCCGAGACGGACCTAGGGTTTGCGACGACGGCTGTAAACGACTGGGAACCCAAAAATGTGACTAGGCTTGTCGATACCGCGAAAACGTGGCGCGATCCAAAACAGTATAGGTGCTCCTCGCGCAATCTTAAATAAAGCAGTAACATGGCATAAGTACAGGATAGTAATAAAGCCCCAAACTAATTGTGGCCCCAAGAAAGAATCAAGCTCTGGCTCAGGGGGGGTCCATAAGGCCTCCCGGATGTGGATAGTGCGAATAGTCAAGGAAAAGGAATCAAGTACTCGGGGTCCTACGGGACACAAGTGAGCATGAAAAACCAAATAGCAGATATTGCTCACCGGTGCCTCTTTCATTAGTTATCCCATTACTACTCAGGTTAAGTTGTTTAGGTACCTCATTATTCATCAGACACTCACATACCCTACTCATGCTTTTCTACGACTCGTATGGCTCAAACAACTCCTGTAGTAATGGCTCATGGGATGGAGGAACAAGCTTCGGTGGGGTTTAAAAGTAAAGGTTATGCAGTACTTGGGATTCAATTTAATGCAATCGCGACTCCATGATGCAAGAATAAGATAGAGGCAATAGGTACTGTATGTATGCAAGCATGTGGTAGTGCTTGCCTAGCAGCTCAGTTGAAGCGAGAGATGGATCTGGGTAGTACTCCTGTGATTCCTGATAATTCTCCTGCTGGGCGTCTATTCGAAGAAGAACCAAACAAACAAGGGCCAACATAAATAAAGTGCACAAGCATATGAATTAAAATGCGACAAGCAAACAAGCATGCCATGATGAATGATGCACAATTTACATGGCATTAAAGTAGCATGGCAAAGGTGAGGGGTGAATACAAGAAATAAAGCATTTTGGCATTTATTTAACCAAGTTTTATTGTCATAAACAGTTCAGATTTTTAATAACAACATGATGCATGCTTCAATTCAGAACAAGGACTGCATAGATAGAACGGGCTCGTCGCGCTGATCGATTTAGGCATATTATTTTCCCAATTTGGAGTTATAGAATTAAAGTTATTAATTAATTAAGGAAAAGGGCGGGTACTGTTCTTCGTCTCCACCGTCTGACGGGAATTCGGCGCGCAGCGCAGGGCGGGGGATCGAACCCGGGTCGCGGGCGTCCGCGCTGAGGGGGCTAGCCAGTGCGGCGGGACGAGGGGAGTTGACAGGAGGGGGGCTGGGGCCTAGGTGAGGTGCTAGGTGGCACGGGGAGGTTGCAGATGGCAGCGAGCGGCGCGCACTGAGAGCGTTCGACGGAAAACGCGGCGGCACTAGACGGCGACAGCGAGGCGGAGCATGTCAGGGAGGGAGAGAGGCTCACCGCGGGTTGGCCGGTGTGGTCGGATCGGGCGGGGAGGCTCCGGAGCGGCGAGGACGCAGGCGCTCTGGCGATCTAGGGTTTCGGAGAGCGGCGAGGATCTGGCGGTGCTGAGGGCTCCCTTCTTCGCGTTGGCGTGAACAGGGTGGTGCAGTGGGCCGTCCTTGCTCTCCTCGGCCTCTTCCACGACGAGCACACCGGCTAGAACGAAGAGGAGCAGAGGTAGACGGCGGCGACCGGCGGCAGGAGCTGGGCGTTGGGGAGGAAGAAGGGGAAGAAGAGGGGAGGCTCGGGGTGGATCTGGCGATGCAGGAGGCGTGTGAGAGGAGGAGAAAGGGAGGGAGAGGAAGGAGGGTTGCCGTGTGGGCACGGGCAGGTAAAGGTGGCCTCGGCCTTTTCCTCCGTCTCCTCGAGCACGTGGGCGAGCTAGGGCTCGTCCTGGGGCAGGGTAGCGGCAGAGGGGAGGGGCTGCAGGCAGGTGGGGCTGGCTCGGCCGGTAGAGAAAGAAAGAGAGGAGAGGGGGTAGCTCGGGCTAGGGTAGATGGGGCTCGGGTTAGGGCTTAGCTAGGGTTAGGGAGAGGAGTGGCTGGGGTGTGGGCCAGGGAGAGGGTGGCCAGGTGTCCATCAGCAGGTTAGAGAGAGAGGGGAGTAAGAGAGAGGTGGGAGGAGGTTTAGGGTTTAGTTAAGAAAATTAGGGTTTGAGGAGTGAGGTGGTATTAGGGTTTTGATTTAGAAATTTTTAGGGTTTTGACAAAAGCTCAAAGATCAAGTCAAGATGAAGGTGTTGGAGTGTAGGGTTAAAAGAAAATGCATGATCATGACATGGCCAAGTGTGAAAATAGAAAACACAACAATGTGGATGGATTCCCATATGATCATGCATGAAGGAAGGTAGTGATGTTGATGAGATCAAGGGAATAGTGGAAGGAATGGAGATGATCCACAAGATAAGATCCAACAACACAAAGTAAAAACCAATGAGATAAAAGATGGTGAAGAAGGTTGCATGGCCCATGCAAAAATAATAATGCCATGATTTATTTTGTGAAAACAATAATAATATGATGGCATTATTCTTATGCATTTCCCATAAGTGGAATAAAAGCCAAGCAAAGGATAAGTAGGATTAGATCCACCCCACCACATGAGCTAGGGTAAAATCAAAAGAAAAGAATTGCAAGCTCATGGACTAGTAGGATGGTGGAATTATAAAGTGGTGAAAAGAAAAGATAATGGAGGTGAATAAAAGATATGCCCCCAACTCAACTTGGGCATTTAGACAATATATCAAGAACCAAATACAATATCAAGAGGCAAATACAATTAATAATGCATGTGAGAGAAGAACCAAAAGAAAAGAGTTTTATATGATGCTCAAATGCAAGGTGGCATGATGACATGAGCATGACATAATTATGATGCAACAATTATATATATGAAGTAGCCAATATCTTACTGGACCAAGTAGCATTACAATTGTTAGACAATTGGGATGCTACAACTCTCCCCCACTAAACAGGAATCTCGCCCTGAGATTCTAGGAAGAAGAAGAAGACTCAAAGAGGGTAGGGTACTTGGCACGGAGCTCATCTTCACGTTCCCAGGTGGCTTCATCAACAGAATGGTGCGACCACTGCACCTTGCAGAACTTGATGGACTTGTTGCGAGTCCTTCTTTCTGTGACTTCAAGAATTTTAGTGGGGTGTTCCTGATAAGACAGATCTTCTTGGAGATTGATGAGTTCATGGTCCACGGTCCTGCCGGGATCCTTGAAGCAATTTTTGAGTTGAGAGATGTGGAAAACATCATGGACTTTGAGTTGTTCAGGGAGCTCAAGAGCATAGGCAACTTCTCCTCTTCTTCCACGAATTTTGAAAGGACCGATGTATCTAGGAGCCGGCTTTCCTTTGATACCAAAGCGGTGCGTGCCTCTCATGGGAGTGACACGAAGATAAACGAGATCACCAGGGACATACTCCATGTCCGTGTGCTTTCTGTCATAATTGCTCTTCTGGCGACTTTGAGCAATCTTTAGATTTTCAAGAATGATGTGAACTTTCTCCTCCGCTTGAGTTACAATGTCGGGGCTAAACAATATTCTTTCACCTGCGCCGACCAACCAATCGGAGTTCTGCATTTGCGACCATGGAGAGCCTCAAATGGTGCCATCTTTAGACTTTTCTGGAAGCTGTTGTTGTAAGAGAATTCAGCATAAGGAAGACATCCTTCCCACTTCATGCCGAAAGAGATAACGCAAGCACGGAGCATATCTTCTAGAATCTGATTGATCCTTTCAACTTGTCCTTGCGACTGAGGGTGGTAAGCTGTGCTGAAGTTTAGTTTTGTTCCCAAAGCATTTTGGAAACTTCCCTAGAACTTGGAAGTGAAGATGCTTCCATGGTCTGAACTGATCTCAAGAGGGACTCCATACAGAGAGACAATTCTGTTGATATAGAGCTCAGCCAACTGAATTGCAGAAATTGTTTCCTTGACTGGAAAGAAGTGAGCTACTTTGGAAAGCCTGTCAATGACAACAAAGATTGCATTGTTGCCTTTCTGCGACCTTGGAAAACCAGTGATGAAGTCCATCTCTACTTTCTCCCATTTCCATTCCGGAGGCTTCAATGGTTGTAGAAGACCGGAAGGTTTCTGATGGACAGCTTTAACTCTGCGACAAACATCACACTCCGAGACATACTTGGCACAATATCGTTTCAAACCAGGCCACCAATATTGTGTTTTCAAGTCCATGTACATCTTAGTGCTGCCAGGGTGGATAGAAAGAACAGAATCATGCGCCTCCTTGAGAACTTGCTCTCTTAAACCCGGGTAGTTCGGAACAAACATCCGGTGTTCAAAGAAAAGAGTGCCTTGGTCGTCTACGTGGAAAGACTCATACTTCGGAAGTTGAATGTTGGAGATGATCTTTTTAGTGTAAGGATCCCCAAGCTGAATGGAACGGACCTTTTCTTCCAAGAGAGGTGTTGCTAGAAGGTTCAGAAGATACCCTTGATCCACAATTTCAAGGTTGAGCTTGCGGAATTCCTCGCACAAGAGAGGCTGTTGTTCTTCCACCATGAGGTTGTTGACATAAGCTTTTCGGCTGAGAGCATCTGCCATGACATTGGCTTTGCCCGGGGTGTAGTTGATGGTCAAATAGAAATCATTAATTGTTTCAATCCACCTCCTCTGACGAAGGTTGAGATCGGGCTGTGTGAAGATATACTTCAGACTCTTGTAATCAGAAAAGATCTCACAACGATTGCCAAGCAAGTAATGCCTCCATACTTTCAAAGCAAAGACAACTGCTGCGAGTTCGAGGTCATGTGTAGGATAGTTGATCTCATGCGTCTTCAACTGACGAGATGCATAAGCAACAACTTGCTTTTCTTGCATAAGGACCGCACCCAATCCTTGCAATGAAGCATCACAGAATATTTGGAAAGGCTTTGATGTATCTGGAGGAACTAAGACTGGTGTGGAAGTGAGCTTCTCTTTGAGTGTTTCAAAGCTTGCTTGACATGCAGGAGTCCAAAGATATTTCTTGCCTTTCTTGAGGAGATCGGTAAGAGGCTTCGCAATCTTTGAGAAATTTTGAACGAAGCGACGGCAGTAACTGGCCAAACCAAGGAAACTTTGGACTTCTTTGACATTTATGGGTGGAAGCCAGTCCATAATTGTCTTAATAGTTTCTGGGTTGACGGCAATGCCCTTGGCAGAGATGACGTGACCAAGGTAGGTGACTTGAGGCAGCCATAATTCACACTTGGAGAACTTTGCATACAGGCGGTTCTCACGAAGCTTGTTTAGGACACACCGAAGGTGTTCTTCATGTTCTTATTTTGACTTAGAATAGACTAGAATGTCATCCAGATAAACCACAACGAACTTATCAAGATACTCCATGAAAACCGAGTTCATAAGCCTCGAGAAGGTAGCAGGTGCATTGGTGAGACCGAAAGACATGACCGTGTACTCATACAGGCCATAGCGGGTAGTGAAAGCTGTTTTGGGAACATCTTCCTTGCGGATCTTGATTTGATGATAACCACTTCTCAAATCAAGCTTAGAGAATACCACAGCTCCAGCTAGCTGATCAAAGAGATCATTAATCCGCGGAAGGGGATATTTATTCTTGATGGTTTTAGCATTGAGTGCCCGATAGTCAACACAAAGTCTATCAGTCTTGTCTCTCTTCTTCACAAAGATGGTTGGACTACCCCAAGAAGAAGTACTGTGCTGAATGAAACCCAACTTCTCTTGTTCATCCAACTGACGTTTGAGTTCAGCCAACTCAACAGGACCCATTTTATAAGGCCGCTTGGAGATAGGAGCGGTGCCAGGTTCAAGTTCAATGACAAACTCAACCTCACGATCCGGAGGCATACCTGGCAACTCTTCAGGAAAGACATCTGGAAACTCACAAACTACAGGAACACTCTGAATACCTTCCATAGCATCATCATTCAGAGCCGCCAAAGAATAAAGCTGAATTGCAGGAGTCAGACTTGGAGAATAGACTATATGGCCTTCAGGAATTTTCAGAGAAACCGAACGCTCAGCACAATCAATCACAGCTGCATTTGCTATCAACCAATCCATGCCCAAGATAACATCAATATCAGAATTTCCCAGAATAATTAAGGAAGCCGGAAATGAAGAGCCACCAATCTCAATTTGATTGTCACGGCTGATTTTAGAAGCCCTCATGTTTGAACCTGGAGATTGCACCATAAGGCGAGTTGGTAAAGCATCAGAAGGTAACCCATTACTCTCCGCAAACTTGTATGACACGAAAGAATGTGAAGCACCAGAATCAAATAAAACTCGTGCAGGAACTGAGTTAACAGAAAGCATACCCATGACAACTCCAGGTGCATGCTCAGCTTGAGCGACGTTGACATAGTTGGCACAAGCAACCGTAGACCCCGGCTTAGTGTTGATGTTGAGAGCCCGAGGTGGAGGTGCACGAATCATAGGAGCACTTGCTGCAGGTCTTGGAGGTGGTGGTGGAAGAGCTTTGTTGTTCATTGGACAATTCTAGTGCTGATGCCCAGTGTTTCCACAAGTATAGCAAGCACTAGGTGGACGTGGAGCAACGTAGCCTGGGACTCCGCCAGGCGCTCCAGGGTAGTTGTGGTTGTAGCCCCTGGGAGCCGCAGTGAAGGAGTTTGGTGGTCTTGGTGCGTAGCTTGACGGTCTTGGTGGAGCAGGGAGCGACGGTGGGGTGTTAGGAACCCAGACACGACGCTTAGAAGGAGCTGTCATAGCAGAAGAGCTTGTTGTATCACGGCTGTGTTTCTTTGACTCCTCAAACACTTGCCTACTTGCTTCTTCCTGCAGAGCTGTGTGTTGGAGTTCCAGAAAAGATGCCGGCCTTGCATGAGTGATTGCATATTTGATGGAAGCATTGAGGCCTTGCCGAAACCTCTTTTGCTTCTTCTTGTCATCAGAGATCTCATCGCCACCATAACGAGAAAGGTTCATGAAGTTTCTGATGTAGGTGTTGACATTGTCAATGCCCTGCTTGAGGTTGAGAAACACTTCCTTCATCCTTTCCATGACAATTTCTGATAGATATTGCTCTTTGAAAGCAGCAGTGAACCGCTCCCAAGTAGGCTGAAAACCAGAGAGATCTGCCTTGAGGTAATTTTCCCACCAGAGAGCTGCATCACCCTTCAGAAGGTGAGTAGCACATTTGACCCATTCTTGCTCGGGAACATCCGCAGTCATCAGCAACCTTGACACTTCACGAAGCCAATCATCCGCATCAAGTGGCTGATCAGACACCTCAAATTGGCGTGGGTTGAACTTGAGAAAACTCTTGATGTCTCCTCGCTTGGGAGGTGGAGGTAGCGGAACAAACTCATTCCTCCTCACGCTTTCCTCGAAGCGTTGTTGGTTCTCCTGCATAGTGCCCAAAGCATTTGCAATACTTGCCAAAGCAGCCCCAAGTTCAGGTGGTATGTCCTCCTCAGAACGGCGTGGTGGTGCCATCCTGTGATTGATATAAAACACAAGTCAGTACTATAATGGAGAATGATAATAATCCAAAATAGTACCAAAATGGAATTAATCAAGATTAAAGAATGCAATTCACTGAGATGATATTAAAATATCAACAAAGTTCAAGGCAACTAGAAGATATTAAGCATAACGCACACGACTAAACAAGGAGTGTGGTATACAAACTGACAAAGAAAAAATTTCCGCAAATTTCGGCATTAAAATACCACTATATGCGCAAAACCACTTAACGAATCAAGATTAGTAACTCTACTAGTTCAACATACAAGAGCAAATGATAACAGTAGTGGTATGGTCGCGACTCCATCCCGCACTCAAATCATTACTCCGCACATGAATCAGTAAAACACATATCCCAACACCTTCTTCTTAAGATGAACCTAAAGATTGGTAACTACGGAAACGAACACCCCAAACAAGATAACGTCGGATAACAAAGAGTAAGATAAATCGCATCGGTGTACAACGAATCAGAATAGATCGCGTCGGTTTACAAAGGCCTGTCGATATAGAATGTACCAACAGTTGATAACCAAAAGGCAGATAGTGATAGCATTTGGATGCAACAGATAGACAAGGAATTCACACACACACACACAAACACAAACACAACCTATGGTACTACGGAACCCAGAACACGTGAATCCTAGTTTGAATTTTAGAAGAGGATTGAAAACGTTACACTTCCTTACCAGAAAAGGGTGGGTGGGTGGGTAAGAAGAAAAATGGAAGCAGTCCTACTCTCACGTTTTGTTTTTCCCTAGTATACATAGTTACCAAAATATTTACTAGACTGACAACGACCATTTTGGCTGAGACCCTGAAGGGCGGAATGGCTCTGATACCAATTGTAACTACCTTGGTGAATTACGCTCTTAGTTAATGCCTGGATGAACGAAAGTGGTTAAAATAGTACGGTGGGGCCCAGGGCCACTCACGGTAGACCTTTCGGCCGTCCTAACCACTTTCAGATAACGGGACAAGAACGAGCGGTGTAATCGGCAGGCGAAGGGATCAACTACATACACAGATGAGTATGTATGCAAACCACATACAACAGTCCTCAGAGCCATTCCATCTAAAAGAAATAGAAATATTGCAACGCCATACGGCAAGATCCAAATGTCCTAGATAGATATAATAATTTAGGATAGCTCCTCATACATCACACATCAGAGTATCAGGCGGAAGCGGAAAACAAGATCCGAGTACGGATAAGAAGCAAATTGGCATAAGATGCCCCATAAATAAACACATCCCGCCCACAGATCACACGGATCCCCGTTCCCGGAATCTCTACACCGAATGATCGTTGCCAACATCATCTGTCTCTTCCACCCAGTATCCATCTTGCGGGTACACCTGTTCATCTGAATCAAACAATTTATCGTGTGAGACCCTAGGGGTACTCAGCAAGTCTTTATGCCGCTAAAGGGGACACAACCTGGGGTGACGCAATTGCAGCAAAAGATAATACCTAACAATTCTACAGATACTCGCTAACCATCCGCCTAACCAATGATAGATGGATGTCCGTGAATTAAGAACAATAGTTATAACAGTATAATTAACAGATGCATCCTCCTCCTCGCTTACCAACGAGGAAGCGGACGAACAACCCCCATCATCCGTTGGCAGTTTTATTAACCATTCCATGAGTATTGCACTAGTTACTAGTCAAGTACTTAGTCAATTTAAAAGCGGTAATTTAGTTATACTTCTCTATGATCAAGAACCTGTGCTCCAAGTAGTCCATAATCGCGGACACAGCTTTCAGAAAGATTTACCCTGCAGGGGTGCACGAATAGCAACACACACTCGATCAACCTCGGAAAAACCAAATCAAAACCCAACGAGGCATTCACGACAAAGCAATCACAGGATTCAGAAATATTTCAGGGGGCCACCCCAATAAGCTACCCGCAACGAAGTTGGCCGGCTCCGAGACGGACCTAGGGTTTGCGACGACGGCTGTAAACGACTGGGAACCCGAAAATGTGACTAGGCTTGTCGATACCGCGAAAACGTGGCGCGATCCAAAACAGTATAGGTGCTCCTCGCGCAATCTTAAATAAAGCAGTAACATGGCATAAGTACAGGATAGTAATAAAGCCCCAAACTAATTGTGGCCCCAAGAAATAAGAATGAATCAAGCTCTGGCTCAGGGGGGTCCATAAGGCCTCCCGGATGTGGATAGTGCGAATAGTCAAGGAAAAGGAATCAAGTACTCGGGGTCCTACGGGACACAAGTGAGCATGAAAAACCAAATAGCAGATATTGCTCACCGGTGCCTCTTTCATTAGTTATCCCATTACTACTCAGGTTAAGTTGTTTAGGTACCTCATTATTCATCACACTCACATACCCTACTCATGCTTTTCTACGACTCGTATGGCTCAAACAACTCCTGTAGTAATGGCTCATGGGATGGAGGAACAAGCTTCGGTGGGGTTTAAAAGTAAAGGTTATGCAGTACTTGGGATTCAATTTAATGCAATCGCGACTCCATGATGCAAGAATAAGATAGAGGCAATAGGTACTGTATGTATGCAACCATGTGGTAGTGCTTGCCTGGCAGCTCAGTTGAAGTGAGAGATGGATCTGGGTAGTACTCCTGTGATTCCTGATAATTCTCCTGCTGGGCGTCTATTCGAAGAAGAACCAAACAAACAAGGGCCAACATAAATAAAGTGCACAAGCATATGAATTAAAATGCGACAAGCAAACAAGCATGCCATGATGAATGATGCACAATTTACATGGCATTAAAGTAGCATGGCAAAGGTGAGGGGTGAATACAAGAAATAAAGCATTTTGGCATTTATTTAACCAAGTTTTATTGTCATAAACAGTTCAGATTTTTAATAACAACATGATGCATGCTTCAATTCAGAACAAGGACTGCATAGATAGAACGGGCTCGTCGCGCTGATCGATTTAGACATATTATTTTCCCAATTTGGAGTTATAGAATTAAAGTTATTAATTAATTAAGGAAAAGGGCATTTTATTGTAATTTTAATCATCTCGAAAATTTAAAGTGCTCAAACAATATTTTGAATGGCATAGTTGAATTCCTCACATTTTTCTGATTCCAAATCATATAGTATTTGTATTATTTGGATTTGTATTTTAAAAATTATTTGAATCTGATTTGAATTTGAATTAAATCAATTTGAAAAAGGTTTAATTAAAAACAGACAGCCAGGAAAACTATTTGTACTTAGACAGATCCAGCCACCGTCACTGACGGGTGGGCCTTGCGCTGACTGGGGCCACGCGCGGGGAAAACTTCTGCTACCGCGGCTCTGGCTAGCCACAGAGGGTGACAGATGGGGCCGTCGATTACGGGCCCACGCGGCAGTGGGGTTACACCTAGAGGCTAACAGGTGGGGCGTGGCTGGAGCGCGGGTTACGGCCTGAGAAAGCGGAGGGGCTTTCTGCAATAATGCCAGAGCGGCTGACTAGTAGGCCACGAGGTACCACGGGTTAAGAGCGAAATAAAAAGGGGGGCTTAATGTAAATTTCCACGGCCCGGGTACTGTTCTTCGTCTCCACCGTCTGACGGGAATTCGGCGTGCAGCGCAGGGCGGGGGATCGAACCCGGGTCGCGGGCGTCCGCGCTGAGGGGGCTAGCCAGTGCGGCGGGACGAGGGGAGTTGACAGGAGGGGGGCTGGGGCCTAGGTGAGGTGCTAGGTGGCACGGGGAGGTTGCAGATGGCAGCGAGCGGCGCGCACTGAGAGCGTTCGACGGAAAACGCGGCGGCACTAGACGGCGACAGCGAGGCAGAGCATGTCAGGGAGGAAGAGAGGCTCACCGCGGGTTGGCCGGTGTGGTCGGATCGGGCGGGGAGGCTCCGGAGCGGCGAGGACGCAGGCGCTCTGGCGATCTAGGGTTTCGGAGAGCGGCGAGGATCTGGCGGTGCTGAGGGCTCCCTTCTTCGCGTTGGCGTGAACAGGGTGGTGCAGTGGGCCGTCCTTGCTCTCCTCGGCCTCTTCCACGACGAGCACACCGGCTAGAACGAAGAGGAGCAGAGGTAGACGGCGGCGACCGGCGGCAGGAGCTGGGCGTTGGGGAGGAAGAAGGGGAAGAAGAGGGGAGGCTCGGGGTGGATCTGGCGATGCAGGAGGCGTGTGAGAGGAGGAGAAAGGGAGGGAGAGGAAGGAGGGTTGCCGTGTGGGCACGGGCAGGTAAAGGTGGCCTCGGCCTTTTCCTCCGTCTCCTCGAGCACGTGGGCGAGCTAGGGCTCGTCCTGGGGCAGGGTAGCGGCAGAGGGGAGGGGCTGCAGGCAGGTGGGGCTGGCTCGGCTGGTAGAGAAAGAAAGAGAGGAGAGGGGGTAGCTCGGGCTAGGGTAGATGGGGCTCGGGTTAGGGCTTAGCTAGGGTTAGGGAGAGAAGTGGCTGGGGTGTGGGCCAGGGAGAGGGTGGCCAGGTGTCCATCAGCAGGTTAGAGAGAGGGGAGTAAGAGAGAGGTGGGAGGAGGTTTAGGGTTTAGTTAAGAAAATTAGGGTTTGAGGAGTGAGGTGGTATTAGGGTTTTGATTTAGAAATTTTTAGGGTTTTGACAAAAGCTCAAAGATCAAGCCAAGATGAAGGTGTTGGAGTGTAGGGATTATAAGAAAATGCATGATCATGACATGGCCAAGTGTGAAAATAGAAAACACAACAATGTGGATGAATTCCCATATGATCATGCATGAAGGAAGGTAGTGATGTTGATGAGATCAAGGGAATAGTGGAAGGAATGGAGATGATCCACAAGATAAGATCCAACAACATAAAGTAAAAACCAATGAGATAAAAGATGGTGAAGAAGGTTGCATGGCCCATGCAAAAATAATAATGCCATGATTTATTTTGTGAAAACAATAATAATATGATGGCATTATTCTTATGCATTTCCCATAAGTGGAATAAAAGCCAAGCAAAGGATAAGTAGGATTAGATCCACCCCACCACATGAGCTAGGGTAAAATCAAAAGAAAAGAATTGCAAGCTCATGGACTAGTAGGATGGTGGAATTATAAAGTGGTGAAAAGAAAAGATAATGGAGGTGAATAAAAGATATGCCCCCAACTCAACTTGGGCATTTTGACAATATATCAAGAACCAAATACAATATCAAGAGGCAAATACAATTGATAATGCATGTGAGAGAAGAACCAAAAGAAAAGAGTTTTATATGATGCTCAAATGCAAGGTGGCATGATGACATGAGCATGATATAATTATGATGCAACAATTATATATATGAAGTAGCCAATATCTTACTGGACCAAGTAGCATTACAATTGTTAGACAATTGGGATGCTACATCTGTGGTACCATTCTTTGTTCCTTGTTTGTGCCTTCCGGTGTTTTCCGACGCGACGACATCATCTACGCCAGATCCGATGAAACCCTGCATCACTCCTTTGTTTCCGAACCTCAAGTGTCGAGATCTTCAGTCTGATTCCGAGAATGGATGCACGCTTTTCTACTGATTGTATGGAGTAATAGTTTAGGTGCGTGATGGATTGGACCCCATGCCGACTACCCAATCTATTTGCTCTTGTACAATGAAGCGGATTAGAATGCATCGCTTCTCTCCTTCGATCTAAGCTAGAGGTGGCTTTATTTGTTGAAACATCTACCTTCGCCCTTTGTTCCCGGAGTGTTCTCTCGACGATCACGGACAACGACCTCTTGTTAGTGGTGCCGCGAGGATCTACGCGAAGCGAGAAGATTCAGATCACCGACCTTCTTCCCGGTACCATGAGGCGGATCTCGAGGGCGAGATCCATTGTTAGTGGTGTCGAATTGTGGCATCCCGCTAAAACCACTACTAGAAAATCGCATTGTTTTTGTGCATTGCATCGTCATGACCGCATGCTCATGTCATCATGCCACATTGTATTTGAGCATCGTCATGTCATCATTCATTTGTTTGTCTAAAACTATTTTCTAAAAGCCTAGTTTTGTATTCTAAATATTCCCCGTCTTTATTTCAAATTATAAAACTAGGGTTTTCCGGATATCTTGTTTTGCCTAAAAATAATTTACAAAAGGCTTTTAAAACAAACATATAATATAAACATATTTTTTATAAAAACCTGGGGAGGCGGCCACCGGCTAGGCCCAAAGGCCCGCCCAACAGCAGCCTACTACCCAGTTTATCCAAACCCTGGTCTAACCAACCCCACACACAGCCCTACCGCCACCACACCGCGCAGCAGCGCTGCGGCAGCACACACGCGCGCCACCTCACCCCGGCCACTCTCTGTGCGCCACCTCGCCCTCCTAGCCCCACTCCCCACACCACCTGGTCGCCACATGCCCCTCCCGCATCCCACCTGGGCACACATCTACCCGCACGCACGCACACACCCGCCGACCGCGTCCACCCGCATAGCCGCCCGCAACCACCTCCCCGATCCCACCTCACATCTCTCCCCTAGCCCCACCACTCCCTCGTGGACCAACCCCACGTGCTAGCCCGTGCCCTCTGCCTCGCGAGAGACGCCCGCCCATCGCCACCTACCCCCGTCTCCACTGCGCCTCTCCCACACAATCCGCCACCGCCGCAAGCGCCTGCCTCCTCTCAGCTCGCCGCCCTCCTCTCCAACCTCGGCCGGCGAGCCGCCCTACCCTGCGACCCCGCTTTCCTCCTGCAACCACAGCCCCATCTCGCGCTCCCTCCCTCGCCAGTGAGTAGTGCCGCCGCCGCCAGCAGCCTCTCCTTCGTCGAGCCCCGGCACGCCTCGGTCCGCTCCTCACCGAGTCGCCGGCCGCCGACCCTCGCCCTCGCCCTGCAGAGCGCCGCGGCCCCAGGAAACCGTCGGCGGCCTCCTCGCTGCCCCTCTCGCCGGCCTTCCTTGCTGCATCCGGCCGCGCCACCACCGTCGACCCCGCCTTCGATTCCGGCCGCCTCACCGCACAGATGCACGCTGCTCCGGTTTTCCCCCTGCAGCACCTACGCCGGAGCCGGACCGCCTTCAACCTCCTCGCCTCGGCCACCGCGCCCGCGTCACCGGGCACTGCCTTCGAGCCGCCATGCCGCCGCGGCTTCCCCTTGCTGCCCACCTCGCCTACCCCGACCCGACCTGGAGAAGCCGTGTGGGCGCACACCCGTGCTCTGGCCGCAGTCGCGTGCCCCCTGTTTTCCTGCAGATGTGCATGCGGGTGTGCATGTCAAGCTTGAAGGACACCTGCAGCCGCGCGTGTCTGCCTCTGTTTGGCCCTGTTTTCCTGATCCATTCGGAGAGATGCTCGAGACCCTCCCGATGAACAAGATCGACAAGTGACAAGACCTCCAGCATCGTCCGTGACGTCGCCGAAGCGCCGCTACCGGAGAACCACCGACGAGAACTGTCACAATGCCAAGATCTCCCGAAGACCCGATCCTGGATCTAAAGACCGAACCCGAACCCTCCGAGTGCTCCATATTCCGCAACCAATCCTCGTCATACAAGAACGACCCCAAACCAAGATCGCCCACAACCACCGACAAGATCTCCGATCTGACCCATCGGTCAAGTTCGCCACCGACAAAAGACGGACGACAAGACTCCAACCGTAGATCGGAGGTGATGGTGCCGGTTCGACAAGACCTTCTTCATGGAGCCGAAGAACCCCGGACCCGAGAACGCCTTCATGGACCCGAAGACCGGCCCAGAGCGCCAAGGCCTTCGACATGGCATCGACAAGATCTACTTCGCGGGCACCGAGCGTCAAGATCGCCTTCACGGGTAAAACCGCAAGTACTCCTTCTCGGATGAGAGACCCGGATCCGAAGACTGCCAAGATCGCCACCGGAACGACAAGCACTTCACCGTGGACACCGAGTACGCCGACATGGAGCCGAAAGACGCCAAGTTCTTCATCCCGAACGCCAAGACCGACCATTACGCGGACCCGACAAGGTCTTCGCGACGACAAGATCGACACCGACCAGGGCGAATCCGATGAGCCCCCACGCCAAACCAAGTTCTTCTTCCCGGAACGCCAAGCTCTCCTTCCGTTGTCCGAGAACGATACCGTCGAACCAAACCCTAGATCCGGACCCTGAGACCGACCCCGAACGCCCGGAACCCAAGATCTTCCGAACCCAGATGTGTGAACCTTTTCCCAAGCCCTATTTTATAAATGCTATATATAAAACTGTCGCATATTAAATTGTTCATTCATGCATATCTGTCTGTGGTTTGGGGGCATTATGCCGATTCACCTCATAATTAAATATAGAGTGTTTATGCGGGATATCTTTGTCTTATTCCGGATTCCATTTAAATTGGTGTAGCAAACCGATGCCATGTTTTATCTTGTTAATACAACATTTAATTTGCGGGGTATCTAAACAACATGAACCTTTTAATTAATTGTCGGGACCCTGGTTCCGCTTAATATTGCCTAATTGCACCGCATCTGTGCCATGCCATGCATCATATCATAATCATGCCGGATCTTTTGTCGTAGTATTAAATATTGCATCCGGTGTTTCCTCTAGTGTTTGCTTCTTCGCGGATTAGGCCAATGAGTTGATGCGAGTATCGAAAAGTTCTCCGGATATGAACCTTCGGCAGTGTTTCCCAGGCGAGCATCTCTCCCCCTTCTGCCTATTTTGCATTTATAGTCTTTATTTCCTCCTGTTGATCTATTGCTATCTGTGTCGCGATGCTTTAGTTTCTGTGCACCAGTTATATCCCGTGCAGCCCCTATATTGCCATGGACACCTCCTAATACCTGTTGTTTGGTAGATAGTTGGCCTTGCGAGTCGTAGTTGCTTGCTCAGGTGCGATCTCGTGTTGTCGAGTACCACAGTTGTTGGAATGCTGGCAGATGTTTATGGTGGAGATGATCATGTCTTTAATTACAACTATTAAATTACTAGATATAACTAATGTAGAGGCATCGGTGGGCAATAGATGTTATTTGTTTCTTCCACGCTCACTTGTGTCCCGTAGGACCCCGAGTACTTGATACCTGTTCCTTGACTATTCGCACTATCCACATCCGGGAGACCCTATGGGATCCCCCTGAGCTAGAGCTTGATTCATTTCTATTTCTTGGGGCCACAAAGTAGTTTGGGACTTTACTACTATCCTGTACCGATGCCATGCTTTACTGCTTTATTTAAGATTGTGTGTGGAGCACCTGTACTGTTTTGGATCGCGCCACGTTTTCGCGGTATCGACAAGCCCAGTCACACTTTCGGGTTCCCAGTCATTTACAGCCGTCGTCGCAAACCCTGGGTCTGTTCTGGAGCCGGCCAACTTCGTCGCGGGTAGCTTAGTGGGGTGGCCCCCTGAAATATTTATGAATCCTGTGATTGCTTTGTCGTGAAAGCCTCATTGGGTTTTGAGTTGGTTTTTCCGAGGTTGATCGTGTGTGTGTTGCTATTTGTGCACCCCTGCAGGGTAAATTATTCTGAAAGCCGTGTCCGTGGTTATGGACGACTTGGAGCACAGTATCTCGATCATATACAAGCATAACTAAAGTAGTGCTATAAATTTGACTTAATATGTGACTAGTAATCAGCTCAAGTATAATGGAATGGATAATAAAAATGCCAACAACTGGTGGATCTGTGGTGATCTGTGTCATGCTATACCTGCCTAGTAAGTATTGCAACTCCAATGGAATGTGATAAAAGTGCCAACAACTGCTGGGTTTTGGGGATTCCTCAGGACAATTATATCTGACTAGTAAATATTCCAACTACAACGGAATGTTAACTAAAACTGCCCACTACTTATACTATCAGGATGACTCATGTTATCTATATCTGATTAGTAATTGCCGCAACTATAATGGAATGAGTAAAATTGCCAACTATGTGAGTTCCTTGGTTTGACTTCCTCGTTTGGTCTCGAGGGGGAAATACCGGGATGGGTTTGTTTGGTGTTAACTTCAGGTTGGATCTGAATAGGTCTCTCTTATCCCTCTCTCATAACCGCCAGTTGTATCGAGTCTCTATAGGTTGTTTAGTGCCGCTGCGCTGCCGCTTTAGCCCATCATACCTATGTAGGCGAGAGCCGCCGAATTCTAGCCTCGCCGTGTACTGGCCTCAGTACTGACGCTCCTCTTTTTCCTTTGCCCTTTGTCGGCACCCCTTTTGTTTTAGCAGGTTTGAGATCGACGTTGTTAGCAGGGTTACCCTTCCGGCTTGGCCTGGGCAGGGTTATGGACGCCATTGGTTATTCTTCAGGGTTTTTAGCCCATTTGCATCTTGTCCGTAGTCGGACGCTCTATTGTTTTCAAGGTGATTTGGATCTTTGTAATGTATATCTGAATCTTGACTCTTGGAGTCGTGTTGTATATATATATATATCTGTTCTGTGGGTCCCATCGAGGACTGTTGTGTAATGGTATTACTTCGTTTTCCACCCGCACGAAAGTGCCTGGTGGGCGTCCTTGAATCGTTTCTATGTGGGTTTGGCGGAAAGGGCTAAAACTTGCATAGGGCCGATTTGAGGGTGTTACAATATGGAGAGGTAGCATTCCGACGGCGATCACATAAACTCTTGATCCATTGCCGACACGCATCATGACCTCATCCCTTGCTAGTTGTCGCTTGTTCCGCAGCCCCTGAATCGAGTTACATATATTAGCAACCGATCCCGTATCAAATACCCAGGTGCTACTATGAGTACTAGTCAAGTACACATCAATAACATGTATATCACATATACCTTTGTTTGCCTTGCTGGCCTTCTTGTCCGCCAAATACTTGGGGCAGTTGCGCTTCCAATGGCCAGTCCCCTTGCAATAGTAGCACTCGGTATCAGACTTAGGGCCAGCTCAGGATTTCTTTTCAGGTGCGGCAACAAATTTGACGTCCTTCTTTCCCTTCTATTTGCCCTTCTTCTCTTTCTTGAAACTGGTGGTCTTATAGATCATCAACACTTGATGTTCTTTCCTGATCTCCACTTCTGCAGTTTTAAGCATTGACAGAAGCTCGGGAAGAGACTTCTTCATGCCCTATATATTATAGTTCATCACGAAGCTCTTGTAGCTAGGTGGCAGAGATTGGAGAACACGATGTATGCCTAAGTCAATGGGAATCGTTATTCCCAAGGACATAAGCATATCGGTGTACCCTGACATTTTGAGTACGTGCTCACTAACGGAGCTATTCTCTTCCATCATGCAGCTAAATAACTTTTTAGAAGCATTGTAACTCTCTACGGCAGCATGGGTATCGAAAATCATTTTCAATTCTCCCATGTATCAAAGGCATTGCCATTTTCGAAACGCTTTCGAAGTTTTGGCTCTAGCCCATACAGTATGCCGCAATGAACTAAGTTGTGGTCCTCCTGACAAGTCAAATAGACATTATTTTCCTCTTTAGGGGCATCAGGAGCTGGTGGGGGGCCTAGCGGCGCTTCTAGCACATATTGCTTTTGTGCAGCAGAGAGGAGAATCCTCAAATTCATGGCCCAGTTGGTAAAGTTGCTACCATTTGTCGCAAGTTTCTCTTTCTCCATGAACACATTGCAATTAAAAGCAGGTGGTGCCATCTACAACATAATTTGTAAAGTTTATTTAGACTAAGTTTATGATAGATTGAGTTCAACTAATCCAAATTACGAATGAACTCCCACTCAAAAACAACATCCCCGTGTCTTTTTGGTGATTACATGAACCAAATCCACTACACCAAGTCCGATCATCATGTGAGTCGGTGTAGCTTCAATGGCAAGCATCTATATGGGCATCATATCAACTATATGACTCATGCTTAACCTTTCGGTCTATGTTCCGATGCCATGTCTGTACATGCTAGGCTCGCCAAGTAAGAACCTTAGTACTCACGTGTGTAAAACTGTCTTACACCCATTGTATGAAAGCGTAGAGTCGAGTACACCCGATCATCACGTGATGTCTCAAAACACGATCCATAGAACGGTGCATACTTAAGGAAGAACACATTTTTATCTTGATATTTAAATGAGGGATCATCTTATAATGCTACTAAAACGCCAAACAAGCAATATAAGATGCAAACATCATATGTGTAGAGTGAAATGACATGGTTTTTGCACTTGATCACTATCACGTGCATCGTGGTATGATCTTTATCATTCCTTTGTGTGTAAGGCCAAGGTCTATGGAACTTACACATTAGGTGTGTTGTAACAGTATCAACTATACATCAACTTACAGCATTACCATATCATGACACTAGCCCAGTAACGATCTAAACTAGACGCTTCTAATTTATCAATTGCAAGTTTTACGTGGCTTAGGGCTTTCGAAGATAGAACCGGTCTTACCTACGAACATGGAACCACAACGATGATAACCAAATTATTAGCAACTCGTTGTAAATCAGATATTGACTATAGTAGGAGAGACAGACACCCGCTAGCCATTTATGCAAAACTAGTTGCATGTCAAGCGTGGAACAAGTCTCATGTGTGAGCACACGTAAAGTTAGTCCAGGCCGCTTCATCCCACTATGCCACCAATATCGAAAATACATATAAGATGTAATAACATGATCATCATTGCCCACATACTCATATGTGTACTACCCGTGCAAAGCATCTACGCACAGGCTCTGATACCACTGTTGGGTTTGGAGCATAGAAAACAAAAAATTTCCTACGATGAGAACTATTCTACGCCAAGATCTATCTACTAGATACAAGCAACAGGTGGATATACATCCAAAGAGAACATACCCTCGAAGACCGACAAAGTGTAACGAGATTGAACTCGTGGATGAAGTAGTTGAACGCTTGCCAATCTCAAGATCTTGTGGAAGTCCTAGCGCCGCAAATCAGTAGCGCATTCGTCCTCGCACACATGTTTAGGCCACCGGACAACCTCCACCTCCTCGCTCCAGCGAAGCAGCGGAAGCAGCAACTCCTTCCAGACGAAATGCCACCGGAAACATGTATCTCGCTAATCCGAGACCATGGGGAATAATTCTATAGGGGGAGAGAGATCCTTCACAAGGAGGTGTGAGTGAGAAGGGGTGAGAAGGGGGCTTTATATAGGAGAGGGGGCAGCCCCTCCCCATGGCCGGCGCACCATGGGGGGTTCCCCCACCTCTTCATCATTCATGTGGAGGGAGCTCCACTCACATAAATTGCCCCTCCATTTCTCCACTCAAAAATCCCACTCATATGTATTAAATTTCCACCAAATTTAATACAACTCTAATTTAATAAAACTCTTTTATTTATTTTATTCAGAATTTTGTTAATTACTTTAATTAACAAACATTCACATAAAAACCCCTGCAATATTTCAATATCACATGCAAAACCAATTTCAGCAATTTCACCCGAAACATTCCGGTGTCTATTGAAATAATTCTAGCGCTTTGTAATTCTTTCGTCTAGAACATATTTGCTCCAAATGATGTTGGCAACCCTTAAGTGTGTCACCCTACGGTTCGTGAATAATGCTGACATGATCGAGACCCCTCTCAGATCAATAATCAGAAGCGAGACCTGGAGATCCATACTGACCCCACACACTCAACGATGACTTCTGTGATCGTGAGAACCTTTAACGATAGCAACTAAATCCCTTTGTCTCGCAATATATTACATGTCCGAGATCGATCATCAGTATCTCAATACCTAGTTTGATCTCGTTACTGACATGCACTCTTTTCTTGTTCCCGTGATATAACATTCTAGTGATCATATCACTTGCTTTCAAGCTATCTTAATGTGATATCACCGAGAGGGCCCGGCGTATATCTATCCATCATCAGGATTGACAAATTCCACTCTTGATCCATGAGCCTCAACATAACACCTTCGGAGTGTCTGAACCCACCTTTATAGTCACGCTTTTACGGTGGGACGTTTGATGTTATCAAGTCACTCTTCCGATGTTAGCAATTAACATGATCTCATGGTCTAAGGACTAAGATTACTTTGTATGATGTTATAGCAATATAAAGATAATGACTTTGATCGTAATGTTATACTTCGGATGAATGTTCATCACATAATTTCACAAATGTTGTGACCTCGTTATTAACAACATCCAATGTCCATGATCAGGAAACCTTGACCATCTTGTTAATCAACGAGATAGTCTATAAGAGAGGCATAACTAGGAACATTTTATTTGTTTATTAAACACAATGTATTGATGTTTCCAATCAATACAATTATAGCATGCAAAATAAACATCTATCATATGCAAGGAATACATAATAACAACTTTATTATTGCCTCTCAGGGCATATTTCCTTCAGGACCCGGGGGATCTGCCGCTCTGGTGACCGCAGGGCAGAGCTCTTTCAGGTTCCGGTTCCTGGCCGTCTTCTTCTATCACATTCCCAATGACGACTAGCACCTGACGGGAAGTGGTAGCTTTCTCGGCGTGCTCCTCCCTCTCAATTTCCTGCTCAATCTCCCTCATAGCAGCGGCGTATTCCTCCAAGTTAGTGTATGAGATGCCGCCATCCACGTTGATGTCGGTGTATAATGCGTCAAACACTCAGTCAGAGTTAGCTTCGATGTTGTCAATGGCGAAGGTGGAGGGGGATGGTGGAGGGTCGTTGTTGCTGTGATGCAGCCCGTCCTACGGACATCTCTACATCTACACCACCGAGTCCCCCAAGTGGACCGATGACTCGCGCTCGAGCCAAGCTCCTCCAAGCTAAGGTGAACTCGCTCTTGTACTCATGTCACTTCGATACACCCCTCGATGGCTTGCTACTTCATGCCCCGACACTATGCATCATCAGGTATGAAGACATGAGCCAGCGGAGCAACGTAGTAGCTAGCAGCTGCCTAGAGCGAGCGTTACTACCGGGCTCAGGAAGCGGTACTACCGCTCCAGCGGTACTACCGCCACGGACAGAGAGCTATCGCCTGAAGCCTCAGACCTCACCGGTACCAGGACAGCGGCACCACCACATCGACCGGTACCACCGCACCCGGAGAGCGGTACTACCGTCCGCCCCTGAAGACCCATGCCAGCGCCTCAGCCACTCAGGTACCTGCGAGCGGTACTACCCGTCAAAGTTTCGGTACTACTGCCACCCTAGGATATGTGCGTCCCAACTCGGTCTTTGGCCTTGTAACGAACCCCTTTTGATACTTTTAGTTGCCTAAAGTACCCCTGAACTAGTGACTGGTCTATATATAGTCCCCCACCTCTATTGTAAGCCCCTGGCATGATATTTGGAATTAGTGGACACCCTTATGGATCTAGCTAATTCTTGCCCCATGCTCCTTGGTTGAGGAGCACCCAAATATCACAAACCTCGTTGGAGTTTGCATCGTGCCTCCCTCGTTGTACAAGGCCTAGGCATCGGAGTCCCTTTGCCTAGACGTCAAGATCTCACTGAGTATCCCTACTCATCGTGTCGGTTCGAGAGAGAGTCATCTGCCCGATGCTGATCCTAGGGATTGCTCGGGACCGGTCAACGCCGGCGTGAGCTATTGGTATGTATCGTGGTTTTGCGTGAGTGAGTTCATCGTGTTCTCCGTGCGTGAGTTCGTCGTGTTCATCCCTCCTCTCCTTTCCCCGCACCACCACCCTCAATTTGAACGGGATTCGTGAAAGATCGGGCACCCTCGAGGTTGACCCTCAACATATTGGTATCAAGAGCTTTGTTGCTCACGAATTCCCCCAAAATTTTTCTTCTATCCACCAAAAATTCGAAAATTACCAAAAATGAGCCCCAATTTGCCTTCGGATCGATCTCTGGATTTGGTGCGTTTTTCGTGGTCTTGGTCCACAGATATGTTGCTTAGGGTGTTGATCTACCTTCCTTGTGTGTTCCTAGCCCCAATTTTGGTCATATTTTCACAGATTTGAGGATTTTGGGGTCGATTTTGCGCCCAAGTTCGAGATCCCCGTGCCCAGAAATCCGCAAAGCGGTACTACTGCAGATCGAGCTGTACTACCAGTGAGCGGTACTATCGGCGAGTGGTACTACCGCCAACCAGCGGTACTACCAATCACTGGTACTACCGGACGTAATTTGCGGTACTACCGCCCCTGTCACACAAAAATCCCCATGTGCCAATTTTGTCCTATGACTTTTCCCTTTGGTTTGTTCGTGTTTCGCATGTGTGTCGCCTTTCTAACAACAAGCTTCCGCAACTACCTTACACCACGCTCGTCGACACCGCAACGCCCGAACACCCACCCCAACACCGGTAACAAGTCGTCAACAATACCGAAGGTATAACTGGCTCCACCTTGTTAACCCTTCTTCATTTATGTGTATCTATCCTACGAGAGCAGCTCATTTTGTGTTTGCCTAAGCATTGTGCACTTGCCCTTGGAGAAGTGAGAGTGTTAAAGCAAATACAAAAGTTGACATAGTAGTATAGAAAGGGAGAAAAATAACAAACAAAGCAATAGAAAAATAGAAAGATACAAAGTCTCCCAATATAAAGAGAGTCTCAAGCTTGTAAGCAAAGAGAGATAAAGAGCGCGACCAAGGCAAGTGCACAAATCTGTTGCTTATTTCTCTTTTGCTGAACGAGTTGTGGTCTCTCCTTGCATTGGCACGACACTGAGCGTAGTCTTTGTTAGGACATTTTGTGCTCATTTTTATAGTCATGCTAACCACATCCATCTCCACATGTGTGTATCCTTGTGTTTTTGTAGATTATATCCTTTTGCTTTGGATCTTTGGTTCTCTACCACCTTTAACAATAACCTTTTCTTTGGATTGTTTGGTTTGGTTTTCCACCACCCTAACCTTCCACCAAAAGCTTTTGAGAGTGTAGTTCCTTCTTTAGTTTGAGGTTTCTTTGTGATTCCACTTTGCAAGCTAATAGCTCTCACTTGTGGTTTCTAGTTCGGTGCAATCCCCAAGGTGAGGTAAAAGGCTAACACCACCATATTACAATTCCATATACAATCCTTGTGTGTTTTACATGATGGATAGGCACGGTGAGTCGAGCCAACCACCTTACCAAGAAGAAGAACATGGACCGTACATGACGCGCACAAGTCACTACATCATCCGACAAGAGTTTCGTGAACGTTGCCACTCTTGAGACATGACAAGATGAACAATTTGGAGAGACGCGAGCCGAGTTCAAGAACATTGACAACCGTTTCGATGGCATCGAACGACAAATGCATGCAATGCAACACAACTTTGGCCATCAAAATGAAGCGCTCCAACGCTCCATCACCGAAACGAATGACAAGCTTCAACTCCTCTTTGACAGAATGACAAGACCACACTCAGGCATGTCAAGCTCTTCAAGCTCGTCACGTCACTGTTCTCCTCTTCGTCAAGATCATCATCCAAGTGCTCCAAGACGCAATGATGCTCCTGTGGTTGAAGATGGAAGCTCTTCACACTATGTACCTTCCCACGGCACGCCGCAACGACAAGCTATGATGGTGATTTCTCCTCAAGGCCCCAAGCAAGGCGTGAAGGACACCGTCATCATGCAAGGGCATTAGTGATCCAACAAGCGCAACCACAATAGGCACCTCAAGCACAACCTCAAGTCCACCAACATCACCGGTGACACATATTTGAAACAACAAGTGATGACTCCAACTTGGAGGAACAAGCTCATCACCAACATGAAGCTCTCCAAGATCCTCCTCCTCGTCCTCGCCGTAATGAACGTCCCCGCCGACACCATGGTCATCATGAGGCACCTCCTCCACTACATCAAAACATGGAGCGTCAAGTGGTACAAGTTGAGCGACGCCCACCACGTCAAGAGGCTCAAGACCATGATCTTCACCGTGAGGCCCAAGTGCCTAACCCACAACAACACCCGAGGAACGAGCCTCCTCTTCGTTAACAACAACCTCAAGAGGCTCCACCTCCGCATGATCGTCACGAGGCCCAAGTGCCTCCTCCTAGTCAACAACCGCGCCAAGAGCAAGAGCAAGTTCCGCCACCTCCAAATGCGGTTGCTCAACCATAAGCACATCACCAATCTCATCGCAATGATTTCATGGAAGATGAAGACCATCATCACCATGGCAACCACTGCCACTGTGACTGCAATGAGGAAGAAACATTTGGCAAGCTCAAGTTCACGATGCCCAAGTTCACCGGATTAAATGACCCCGAATAATACTTCTCATGGGCACTCAAAGTCGACAAGATCTTCCGTATGCACAACTATAACAACAAGAAGATGGTCGCCATGGCCTCGCTTGAGTTTGATGATTACGCCAACCTTTGGTGGGAACAGGTTCAAGTTGCTCGTGACGCAAGAGGAGAGCCTCCAATCACAACTTGGCATGACATGAAGGCTTATATGAGATCCCGCTTTGTTCCTTCGCACTACACGCGTTGCCTCTTCAACAACTTTCAATCGCTTCGCCAAGGGACAAAGACCGTGGAAGAATACTTCAAGGAAATGGAGCTCAACATGATCCGTGCCAACATTGAAGAGCACAAAGAGCAAACTATGGCACATTTTCTCATTAGATTAAACCATCCAATCAAGCGCATCATCGAATTCCAAACATACAACACCATGGTTGAGATTGTGCACATCGCCATCAAAGCCGAGCGTCAAGTACAAGAGGACATCAAGTACAACAAGCCCAAGACGTACTTCACCTACAAGCAAGATTCAACCACTACGCCAACTACCTTCAATGGAAGCTCATCAAGTACCTCCAAGCCTTCCTTCAAGCCCACGCTTCCTCAAGGAAAACCGCCTCCAAGTGGCAAGTACACAAAGGATGCCACGCCATTCAACAGCGAATGCTACAAGTGTGGAGGCAAAGGACATAAGTCGGCCGAGTGTGGAAACAAGAAAGTATTGTTTATCCATGACAATGGCGACGAAGATTACTTGAGTGAAGATGAATTTGATGCCCAAGTCAAGGAAGCAATGGCAAGGCAACAAGTGGAAGATGACCAAGAACTCCTCATGTGTGAACATGACGCAAGTCCATCGCTTGTCGTCAAAAGGATCTTGACCACTCAAGCACAAGAGCATTAATATCAACGTTCAAATATCTTCCAAACATGTGAAGGCATCAATCGGAAATCTATCAAGGTGATCATCGATGGAGGGAGTTACCACAACCTTGCTAAGACCGAGTTGTGTGAGAAGCTCAACCTCACCCTCCATCCACACAAGCACCCCTACCACGTGCAATGGCTAAGTGACCAATGGTCCGTGAAGATCAAGCACACTGTCGCGGTAACCTTCTCTATTGGCCCATACAAAGACAAGGTGGAGTGTGATGTGGTCCTAATGACGGTTTGCCACATGTTGCTTGGTCGTCCATGGCAATTCCACAAAGGTGCTCTGCATGATGGTCGCACAAATGTTTACACCTTCAAGTGGCTTAACAAGACATGTGTTTTGCAACCGATGACTCCTAGCCAAATAATTGCGGACAATGCAAAGGATTTAGCGAGGGCGCAATCCACAACACAAACTTGTGAGAAGAGTGGTGAGCGAGAGAACCATCTCATAGTCAGTGAGAGCCACAAGCCAAACTTGAGTGAAAAAACTAAGAGGGTTCTCCTTGCCACCAAAAGTGAGATGAGAGAAGTGAGGAAGGACCCATCAATCTTGCACTATGTCCTCATTTGCAAGGGACTAGCACAAGGAGCTAATGACTTGATCAATATTCCTCCCTATTTGATGATTTTTTGCAGGAATTCAAGGATGTGTTTCCCGAAGAGCTTCCTCATGGACTACCTCCTCTTTGCGGAATCGAGCACTGCATTGACCTCATCCCCGACGCTCCTCTTCCAAACCGCGTCGCCTACCGCACGAACCCGGAGGAGACAAAGGAGATCGAACATCAAATAAACCAACTCGTCTCCATAGGTTTGATCCAAGTAAGCACTAGTCCAAGTGTGGTACCCGTAATTCTCGTGCCAAAAACGGATGATACGTTATGGTTATGCATGGACTGTCGTCTAATAAATGATATCACCATGTGTTATCGACATCCCATACCACGTCTCGATGCCATGTTTGATGAGTTATGTGGAGCCACTATGTTCTCGAAAATTGATCTTCATAGTGGTTACCATCAAATAGGCATGGCAGAAGGTGATGAGTGGAAAACCGCCTTCAAGACTAAACTTGGTCTCTATGAATGGTTGGTCATGCCTTTTGGCTTATTCAATGCCCCATCCACCTTCATGCGCCTTATGAATCATATTTTGCGTTCTCTCATTGGAAAAGGTATTGTTGTCTATTTCAATGATATACTTGTTTATAGCAAGTCACTTGAGGACCATGTTAGACATGTCAAGGAAGTTTTGCAAATCCTTCAACATGAAAAGCTATATGGTAATCTGATATGGGGTGGCCTGATCTTCTCAGCAAGCACTTGTCGATGGTGATGGTGGATGATAGATAACTAGCCTGTAGCTATGAACTCTCCCGCTCGAACCCTGATGCCAATGCAACAGCTCTCGAACCTTGTAGGATATTCACAACACCACGCTCTTGCGCACGCAGTCGTGACCACGAATGGTAGTATGCAATCTACTAATTCCTAATGGAACAATAGATCACACTCAATTATAGTTGGTAGATTCGAACACAGGGTAATTCTAGAGGTTCTATGAAAGAAACAACTCCAAAATATTTTAACGTGGTCTAAACCCTAAAAACCATGATTTACGGGCCTATATAAAGGCTGCTGGACGTCCAACATAGAGTTGGGGTCAAAACCAAACATATCTCTAACTTTCCTAACTTAAAAGGACTCTATTTGTAAACTGATAGAAAACGTCTGTCGACTTGTTTTGGTTGTTGCGCACAGCTCGTAGGGAACTGGGAGACGTGCAAGTACCCGTTGGGAAGATCTCGGAATTATCTTTCCAACAAGTACTTATTTGCTTAATTCCGAGTTGGTATGCGGAAACCACATCCGTTTCAATTTCAGAACTTTTGTCTGTCCGAATTGAACCTTCCTTCTTGGTCGCCTTCTAACTCTCGGTCGACTTCGTTTTGATGATCTTCTCTTGCGCCTTGCTTGTTTCTCCAACAAACATGATCATACATAAATGCATAGACTTAGGTAGTATAAAATTCTTATAAATGAAAGCATCATGGTCAACTATGAATGAATTCACCTGATAGTCATTATTGATTTGACTCAATATGTCCTTCCAATTCAAGTAGTTAGAATCATCATAATCCATGTATATATCCTCATCATAATCTTCCTACGTGCACTTTTGTTAAAGACAAGTTAATTTTTCTTGGATTTGTTGTTTCTTCAAATGGCATTGAAGTTGATGTTTCGAAAGTGAAGGACATACGAGATTGGCCTATTCCCACAAATGTGAGTGAACTCCGAAGTTTTCATGGGCTGACAGGTTTTTATCGTTGATTTGTAAAAGACTTCTCCACCATTGCTTATCCTCTCAACGAATTAACCAAAAAGAATGTCACCTTCGTGTGGGGCAAAGCACAACAAAAAGCTTTTGATGAACTTAAAAAGACGCTCACTGAAGAACCTCTTCTTGCATTACCGGACTTCACTAAAACTTTTGAGATAGAGTGTGATGCTAGTGGTATTGGCCTTGGAGGAGTCCTCATGCAAAATGAGCGTCCTATTGCCTACCATAGAGAGAAACTTGATGGTGCTTGCCTTAACTATCTGATTTATGACAAAGAGCTTTTTGCCTTAGTTTGCGTCCTTCAAGTTTGGCAACACTACCTTTGGCCTAAGGAACTTATCATACATTCCGACCATGAGTCGTTGAAATATCTCAAAGGCCAAGCCAACTTGAGCAAGCGACACGCTAAGTGGGTTGAGTTTATGGAGTCTTTTCCTTACATTGTCAAGTATAAGAAGGGCAAAGATAATGTAGTTACAAATGCTTTGTCTCGCAAGCACACAAGCCTTCTTACTCAACTTGAAGTAAACGTGTTGGGTCTTGATGAAATCAAAACTTTGTATGCTTCCGACCCATTCTTTGAACCAATTTTCGCAAAGTGCTCCATTGACAAAGGAGTTGATGATTTCTATTTGCATAAGGGCTTTCTATTTAAACAAAGCAAGCTTTGCATTATGAAGTCGTCTCTCCAACTTTTTCTTCTACAAGAATCTCATGGTGGAGGCCTCATGGGTCACTTTGGTCATGACAAAGACGTTGGACATGCTCGCACTCACTACTTTTGGCCCAAGATGAAGCGAGATATGGAGCGCTACGTTCAACGATGCACAACATGTGTTCAAGCTAAGTCTCAAGCTAACCCTTATGGTCTTTATATGCCATTGCCTATTCCTCATGCACCTTGGTCCGACATTAGCATGGATTTTGTTTTAGGATTGCCTAGGTCTAAGCATGGGCATGATTCTATATTTGTCGTTGTGGATCGCTTTTCCAAAATGGCACACTTCATATCGTGCCATAAGACCGACGATGCTTCACATATTGCCAATTTGTTTTTCAGGGAAATTGTCTGTCTTCATGGTGTGCCAAGAACAATCGTCTCTGACCGCGACGTCAAATTCATGAGCTATTTATGGAAGACCCTCATGGCCAAGCTCGGCGTCAAGCTCCTCTTTTCATCCGCATCACATCCTCAAATCGATGGCCAAACCGAAGTTGTCAACCGAAGCCTCAGAACTCTCCGTCGTGTGTTGATCAAGAAAAACCTCAAGGATTGGGAGGAATGCATTCCCCATGCTGAGTTCGCCTACAACCGCGCCAAGCACTCAACAACCAAGATGAGTCCTTTCATGATCGTCTATGGCTTCGAGCCCCTCACCGCGCTCGATATCCTACCGCTACCTCTTCATGAGCGCACCAACATGGACATCGACAAGCGTGCCCAAGCTATGAAAAAGCTCCGTGAAGAAACAAGAGCTACTATCGAACAACAAGTCCTTCGCCAAGCTTCACGGCAAAACAAGGATAAGAAAGAGATGATATTTGAAGAAGGTGACCTTGTGTGGATACACTTGAGCAAGGACCGCTTCCCCAAGGAGCGCGATTCCAAGCTCAAACCAAGAGGAGATGGTCCCTTCAAGGTCCTCAAGAGAATCAATAACAAGCCTACATCATCGACATTCCGATCTCCAAGTACCTTGTGAGCAATACATTCAATGTCAAGGACCTTTCACCCTATCATGGAGATGTTCAAGATGATAACCATGAAGAGTCGAGGATGACTCTTTCCCAAGGGGGGAGCTGATGCAACCCATCCTATGGACGTCTCTAAATCTACACCACCGAGTCCCCCAAGTCCACCAAGCTCCTCCAAGATAAGGTGACTTCGATACACCCCTGGATGGCTTATACTTTATGCCCCAACACTATGCATCATCAGGTATGATGACACGAGCCAGCAGAGTGACACAGTAGCCAGCAGCTGCCTGGAGCAAGTGGTACTGCCAAGCTCAGGAAGCGGTACTACCGCTCCAGCAAAACTATTGCCTAGAGACCACGGTACTACCACCACGGACAAAGAGCTGCTGCCCGAAGCCTCAGACCTCACTGATACTAGGACAGTGGCACCACCGCGTCGATCGGTACCACCACACTTGGAGAGCGGTACTACCGCCCACCCCTAAAGATCCACGCCGGCGCCTCGGCCGTTCCGGTACCTGCGAGCGCTACTACCGCCTCAAACCGGTAATACCGGTCACAAGTTCCGGTACTACCGGTCCCCCAGGATCCGCACGTCTCAACTCGACCTTTGGCCTTGTAACGAACCCCTTTTGATACTTTTAGTTGCCTAAAGTACCCCTGAACTAGTGGCTTGTCTATATATAGTCCTCCACCTCTATTGTAAGCCCTAGGCACGATATTTGGAATTAGTGGACACCCTTGTGGATCTAGCTAATTCTTGCCTCATGCTCCTTGGTTGAGGAGCACACAAATATCACAAACCTCATTGGAGTTTGCATCGTGCCTCCCTCGTTGTACAGGGCCTAGGCATCGGAGTCCCTTTGCCTATACGTTAAGATCTCAGCGAGTCTCCCTACTCGCCCTGTCAGTTCGAGAGAGAGTCCTCCACCCGACGCCGATCCTAGGGATTGCGCCGAACCGGTCACCGCTGGCGTGAGCTATTGGTGTGTATCGTGGTTTTGCGTGAGTGATTTCATCGTGTTCTTCATGTGTGAGTTCGTCGTGTTCATCCCTCCTCTCCTTTCCCCGCACCACCACCCTCGATTTGAATGGGATTCATGAAAGATCAGGAACCCTCGAGGTTGACCCTCAACATGCTGCTTCCTCCGGCTTCAGGGCCAGGCATGACCTGAGTGTTCTCCTCGGCGTCCACGTAGTCATTGACGATTGTGACCATCTCACCGAGGGTGAGCGGGCTGGCGGCCTGCCGTCTTCTGAGTGTATGCCGGAGGAGTGTTCCGGGCATGAGTCCTTCCACAAAGTGGTAGACGAGTTAGTCAGCGTGGTCACCTTCTAGGGTTTCCCTAACCCTCATCCATCGGGCGAGGTATTCACAGGGAGATTCTCCCTCCCTCTGAACGCATCTGGCTAGATCGAAGATGGTGACAACACCGACAAAGTGCGACCTTCACATCTCTAACGCTCGGGGAAGCCAAGCGGATCTGCGGGGTCCTTCCACTGCTATATCCTGCACATGGGCGGTTTGGGTAGGCCTTGAATTTTCCTGACTTGAGCTGTCATACTCTAGAGAGAGATATGGCTCAGATTCCTCCGCGAACGTATCCCGTCCGTGCGGGTCTTGACGAGTTTTCGACTTCCTAGGAGCTAGGACCCGAGTCGGTTTCACCGATGAAGATGTGGATGTCTCCGACTGGAACAACGGAGCAGCGGGTGGGGTTCGTATTCACCGGGACCCAGAGTTCGTCGGGAGGGACGATTGGGACGTTGTCAGAGAAGAGGACGTGCCCGATGGCTATGGTGTTATCGATTCCTGCGAAGAGCTTGGACCTCGCCCGGTGTAGAGCTCAAAGCGCCTCTTTCCCCACAATGGGTGCCAACTGTCGTGATATTGCCGACGAGTACGCCATGGAGGGGTCCTCATAGAGCGTGTTTAGAGACGTGGGGTAAGGCGGAGAGTTGGCAGGTACGAGGTAACATAGCTTACCCAGGTTCAAATCCCACAATGGTGGCCGAACTCTACTCCTGCTATAAATCACTATAATGGCAATACGCCGAGTTATAGAGATTGGTTCGCTGTGCGAGGGTGTTGTGTCTTGTTGTATGTTATCATGCCCTAAAGGCTCCCATAGGTCCGTCTTATAAAGGCACTAGAACCTAGGATTAAGGGGAAAGGACCTTGCCAGACAAGTTACAGAGTCCTACACTAATACTAAGTAGTCTTCATGTCTTGTACTCCAAGGCTCCGAGTATATCGGTGACTCCTACATAGACTTTATATATCCGCATGAGCCTCCCTTCTAGATCTGTCTAACTGGGCCGCCCAGCAGGCCATGGGCCGTGCTACCAACTGTGGGCCACCCGGGTTAGCCGGATTAGAGACGTGCTATGGTGGTACCCATTTAGCATATCCCCAACAGGTCCCATCTGGCAAATTATTGAGCTTCGTCGTTTCGCATCGCAGAATTAAAGTCAACCCGGAGAAGATCAAGGTCATCCTCGACATCAAATGCCTGACATGCTTGAAGGACATAGACCAGCTCACAGGTTGCACTGCAGTAGTAAGCCGGTTCATCGGCCGACTTAGAGAGAAGGCAATGCCGCTCTACAAGTTACTCAAGAAGGCGGATAAATTCATATAGACGGATGAGGTAGATGTAGCACTTCAGTAGTTGAAGAGAATACTCTTCTTCGCACCAATACTTGCAGCACCGGAATCAATGTCTGCACAGACCAAATACCTTCAGCCCATAGGCCCCTCTCGAAGTTTTTCTCCGCGTGTTTATAACTTTATACGCTTGCAATGAGACAAAAACCGGAGATCCTAAAAAAAGGCTGACCTTCACAAAGGCCCGTCCCGTGCGTCGTCGTCGCGCCAAGTGGCTTCTTCTCCTTCGCGCGGTCCTCCTAGTGGGGTTCTACATGCTTGCTAAATGTCGCAACCAGAATGAAAATGGGATTAAGATGAGAGAGAGGGAGATGAAGGAGAGCAAGTGTACAAATTTTTTCTTTATTTTTTCAAATCCGATGATTCTAAACGAAATATTATGAGATCCGTTTGTCCAAATTACGAAACGTTTTCTCTTTTGAGCTCCTCGTGCCGAGAGCTTTAAAACTAGATCCCATATTGATAGGTTTTGAACAACTTTTTTTGTACTTTCAAAACCATTACGTTCGTACTTTAAATTACTTCGGTTCTGTACTTTTTGTACTTCGGATTCTTAGTGGATTTTGTACTTGGGTTGCTACACACTCGTACTTTCACGTACTTTGACAGCGAGTATACTTGTACTTTTAATGACTTTGGCTCTGAGTATAGTTATACTTTTGTACTAGATCATGATGGCGCGCGTTGCCGCGCCCGTATATTTTAGAAATAGAGTGATAGGAGTTTTTCCAATATACTCCTTAGTAATAGAAGATGGTAATGAAAGAGTTGAATATGAGGCAATGAAGGTAGACCTTGAATTTCCATGACAACGAACAACTACTGCCAAGTTCACTTACTGCATAAAGCAATCAAAAGATCCAACAAAATGCATAGGGTGGAAATTCTACTCCACTTAGTGACTTAATACATATTTAAATATAGATAGGTGTTCTAGTTAAGGTCGGCCCTAGAGGAGCCATAGTGTTGGGTTGCTCAACCCCATCTTGATAGCCCTGGACAACTCGATGATTCGCTAGACAATTTTCTTCATTTTCACTTTCTTCCCTTCTTGTGGTTCCATATCATCACGAAAGGAACCATGTTTCCACTGTCACTATGTTCATTCAGTTCGGTCAGCACCGTCGTTACTGTCACATAGGCTTCCTCAGCATAGTCCTCTTTCAGTTCCTCGAGCTAATTGTCATACATCCTGATTATTTCCTTTGTAAGAATAAACACCAGCATCGCTGATCCTAATGAATACTTAAATACGTAAGAGAGTAAATAAGCTTTAAACAGATAATCACAAGTATTGACCAAGTGAGTTAACTATAAGCTCAATAAAAGAGGTTTGCACAACTAGGTTTCGTGCCCCAACGGTGAACCATTCAACAGAACAACGGTCACAATCAGCATCAACAATCGGCAACATATTTCACAACCTAATTTTTTATTGGTTGAAGACACAAGTTTTCTTCAAGTTAAGGACAATAGAGTTACTCAAACAATTCAATTGAGAATAACCTATTGGATGCTTTTGTGCAGTGCTTAAAAACACTTCCTTGTTAGGCTTGAAGCAATTTGTAATGGATAACAAGAACTCTGTTACAGCCAAGCAACAGTACAACACAAGAAGTGCAACAACTATAGTAGTTCTATCCATTGAGCGACAACAGCTTAAACTCTAAGAAGTGTTTAGCCGCAGTTGTTAGCGAAAGACCAGATTGGTTTTGGTGCATGGGATGTCTATTAATACTTTTATCTAGTTATTGATTGATGCACACAATAAATAATAAGAAATTTCTAGTCACTTACCTCTTGTATATTCAAGCCTCTAACAATCAAAGGTATGAGTCTAGAACTCGGTGAACAGACCCGAATGTTTACTGGCCCATGACAAATTTAAAGTTCAAGTAATGTGTTTCATACCAACCTTTTTTTTTGCGTGAATACCTGGTAGAGCACTTCATATGTAATCTACTTGTCCCGAAGCTCTGCTCAGTAAAAAACATGTCATGTACGGTGTCATAAGAAAATTGTACTATAGTAAATCAAGAAGCTAATTATCTATATTGTAGAAAATAATAATTATAGAGCAATAACTTCTATTGACTCTACGGGATCAGCTGTTCAAGTAAAAGAGCTTTTATTCCAATCTTCTTTTTTTGCTCAGGTGTGTTTGGGAGGGCTCCACTCCGCTCCACTTCACTCCATCTCTAAACTCCACTCCACTTAACTTTCTCTAGAGTAGTAAAAATGTGTTTGGGAGAGAAATTAGCTTCAGATCCAGATTAGTGAGAGGGTCTTGTAAAATGTCTAGAGTATCCTGTTTATTTTGTTTATTTTTTATTTTCCTTCCTGCGTACTGATCTAGTAGTAATCTCGATGCAAGCACAACCATTTTTTTCAGCTCGCTATGACCTATGTAGGAAGATTGACAATTGACATGCGGCTGACTCTTTCTCTGTGCATTATACACTTGATGGATAAAATGAGTGCATCGTTCACATGTTGACTTCAGGTTATGGAGCAGCTTTTCTTAAGCACAAATACAGAACAGGAGGGCAAAAACACTTCACACCGAATAATCCCTTTACTACAGAAATTATCGATCATGTTGCAGGGAATTCAGACATTCAGCTTAAGAAAGATGAACATACAACAATCAATCCTTTATCGTATCAAACTTGTAGAATTCAAGATTAGAAAATTAATTCGACGGACGGACATGGAGTGCATATACAATAGAAATACCAAAAGAAATCACATATTGACATGGGGAAAACCAACGTTCCAGCGACAACCTCCTGTTCAAGGATTGGATCTTGCGGGCATGTGGGATAAGGTCCTGGTAGAGGCAGGCGTGATCTGCAGCGAGCTCCCGTTCAAGGTTTATTGCATGGTCGGTGACGAGCTACTGCTACAGGCATGACCTCCTGGCAGGCGGGCGGCGAGATTTTCTGGGACAAAATGGCGGTGGCGGTTGTGCTTGCAGCGCCGGGTCAATCAACGACGGGAATCGAGCACGGGGTCGTAAGGGAGGGAGAAAAACGTTTCGAGGTGGCTTGACTCGCATGGCGATTGCGGGTAATTAACCATAGTTAGCGGATTTGACGTCGAGAGAAGCTTCCCTCAGGGACAATCAACCCACTTTGGAAATGAAGATACTATCTAACGGCCGTAAACCTCCTGACAGCATGATCCGATGACCGAAAATTGTCAGGTTGTGAAATTGCTCGGTTTTGTCTCAGTTTTAATATCCCTAATGTTGCAGGGAATTCAGACATTCAGCTTAAGAAAGATGAACAGACAACAATCAATCCTTTATCGTATCAAACTTGTAGAATTCAAGATTAGAAAATTAATTCGACGGACGGGCATGGAGTGCATATACAATAGAAATACCAAAAGAAATCACATATTGACATGGGGAAAGCCAACGTTCCAACAACAACCTCCTGTTCAAGGATTGGATCTTGCGGGCATGTGGGATAAGGTCCTAGTAGAGGCAGACGTGATCTGCAGCGAGCTCCCGTTCAAGGTTCATTGCATGGTTGGTGACGAGCTACTGCTACAGGCATGACCTCCTGGCAGGCGGGCGGTGGGATTTTCTAGGACAAAATGGCGGTGGCGGTTGTGCTTGCAGCGCCGGGTCAATCAACGACGGGAATCGAGCACGGGGTCGTAAGGGAGAGGATTCTAGGGGATCTAGACCGGAGGGAAGGACGGGAATCGAGCAAGGAATTAAACCGTAGTGGAAGAGAATGGTGGTCAGGGGCGGTGGCGGCGGTAGCCCCGGTCGCCAGATGACATGGGAGATGTGGGAGGTTTCGGGGATAAGGGAGAAAAACGTTTCGAGGTGGCTTGACTCGCATGACGATTGCGGGTAATTAACCATAGTTAGCGGATTTGACGTCGAGAGAAGCTTCCCTCAGGGACAATCAACCCACTTTGGAAATGAAGATACTATCTAACGGCCGTAAACCACCTGACAGCATGATCCGATGACCGAAAATTGTCAGGTCATGAAATTGCTCGGTTTTGTCTCAGTTTTAATATCCCTAATATGCCCGTTAACGATGTTTCAGTTTGCTAATTTGACGCGGAGAGTAGCGTCCCCGGGATAATTCGCCCAGCTCGAAAACTAAATTAAATCCGACGGTCAAAAATGTCCATTTAGGCAGATCAGATGGCCGAAAGTCTCCAAGTCATGAAAGAGCTCCCTCTTGTCTTAGTTCTAATATCCCTAAATGAGCATAGCGTGTAATGTATGGTGGGTAGGCCACATGACGCGGTCGCCGGCTTGCCGCCGCCATCGAACCGATGGGAGAGGGGCGGAAGGGGAAGTGAACATTCGGTCTCATACGTGTGCACTTTGTTGAGCTCTAGTGGGAGCATCCGGGCCCAGTTAACCACAACAGACAGATTTGATCTCGAGAGAAGCTTCCCTCAGGGACATTCGGCCCAATGCAGGAATAGCGACAGATCTAATGGCCAGAAATGATTAGGAAGGACAATGGGACGGTCAAAAATTCTGAGAGCGTGAGAGGGCTCCCTTTTGGTTCAGTTTTAATATCCCTAATACTTCGGCTGTGAGTAAACTTGTACTTTTCTATACTTTGGCTCCCAGTACAGTTGTATTTTCGTACTTCGACCGTGAGTAAACTTGTACTTTTCGTGTATTTCCGCTGTGAGTAAACTTGTATTTTCTATACTTTTGTTGTGAGTAAACTTCTACTTTTATGTACTTTGGTTCTTGGTACAGTTGTACTTTTGTACTTCGGCTGTGAGTAAACTTGTACTTTTCGTGTACTTCCGCTGTGAGTAAACTTGTACTTTATACTTTGTCTGTTAGTACAGTTATACTTTCAGTAAACGTATACTTTGGTCATGAGTACAAGTGTACTTTCGTGTATTTGTATTTGTGTGTTTGTATGCTTCAATCTAAATTTATGTACGAGAACCAACTTTCTTCTGCATGCCACACGTGGCGCTCCGACCGTGGTAACATTCAATTAGGAAGCGAAAGAAGTTCCACCACCGAAAGGCAGGCAAGCGGGAGCGACGGGACAGTAGTTACCACCGAAAGAAGTTCCACCACCACCACCGTCGCATGGACGCGGCCGCCGCCGCCGCCGCCGCCGCGCGGGTGAGGGAGGCAGAGATCGAGAAGGCCCTCCGCGCTCTCCTCCCCTTCTTCAGAAAGCAGGCCGAGTGAGCGCCGCCTCCTCTCATCGCTCCCCCTTTTCGGCTGGTTGGTTGTGCCCCGACGGTCTACGCCTTCTAGGGTTTTTTCTGAACGCCACGAGGCGCGAGTTGCTGTCCTAGGGTTTTGGTGACGGGGCTGAGGAAGCTCCGGGGTTCGAATTTCAGTCTGTGGCTTGTTGGTATATGTTCAATTGTTCTGGAACACAGAGGGTTTTGGTCGGCTGGGTCCAATTTAGTCTGTGCAACTGTGGTGGTTGAGGCTAGGAGATGTAATAGGTTGCACTGGTTGCAGGCCCGTCCAAAATGTGTCGTAATGCCTGTAGTTCCTAGGATTTATTCAGGTCTAAGGGGGATGGAAATGAAACCCTAGGGCTTAAGCCTTTAGGAGGAGGGAAATGGAACCTCACCGGAGGCTCGTTGTCGTCGACTGCTGGTTTGTTCAATGCCGTGGACTGTATTTCTGTGTATGGGCACATGGGTTACCAGAGGGAAAGGACCTTGGTGTCCCGCAATGCGATGTACATGGCTGGTTCTTCCTCTTCGTAGGGTTCCAAAAAGTAGTTTGCAATTGCTATACCAAATACGGTTATTAAAGGCTAGTATTAATAATGGCGAGGCAGCAGATTTTGCGTCTTTAGGTATACAAGTCTGTAGGATATAAGAAGTCTGTACGGTATAAAAAGGTGACATTTGAGTAGGGATGTAAACGGTAGGATAGCTTTCCCTACCAAATCCGCCGCTGAATCCGTTTTAAAGAATCCATATCCTGTTTATAGGAATCCGGCGGATAAGGATATCCGATTCGGAACTAAACGCTCGGATACGGTATAGGACAATGACAAACAAAATGTTCTTCTGTATACCCGTCGGCCTCGGATAGCGCCCTTCGGCTATGCTTGCTAGCGGAGGAGGCTGGTGTTTTCTTCTTATTTCCTTATTGTAGGAATTTGGTCAATTTTTGCTCTCTTATTTACCCTGGTCAACGAAGAAGAGTGTAACACCGATATTTTTCTTTTTCAGCTCCTTGACCCTTGAAGGTGTTAGGAGAACATTGGAGAAGGACATGGGTTTGGAGATAAAGTCACTTGATGCTCATAAAAAGTTCATAAAGCAATGTGTAGACAAGGTATGATGGATGATAATGTGCACAGTCCTCCCTGTGGCATAATAATTTATATGGAGAAAATACGATTGGTGAAATTAATGGTTCCTTAGAGCAACTCTAGCAGACACCTTAAACTCGCGAACTGAAAACGCACTTTACAGCCACGCAAAACGCGTTTTTTGGGCTGAAATAGACCCGCGCAGACTAGACACCGTAAATAGCCCACTTTTACAATGTAGGGCCCACCTGTAGCCCTTTTTCTTTTCTTTTTTCCCTTTTTTCCACCTTCCTCAAAACAACAGCCGCTCGCTAGCCCCGCCGCCCCACGCCTGCCAGCGTGCTCGCGGCCGCCGCTGCGCAGCCCCCCGCCCGCCAGCGCGCCCGCCGTCCGCCGCCGCGCAGCCTCGCTGCAGCGCCGCCCTGCAGGTGGATGTCCCGGCTCGACAGTGGAGGCCGATTCCACGGCCCACGCAGGTGGATGTCCCAAATTGGACCGGCGGCGGCCAATCCCGGCGTGCAGCGGCCGATTCTGCCCTCTTCCGGCGCGCGGCGGCGGATTCTGGCGAGTTCCGCCGCGGTAGTGTACCGTCAGGTCCTCAAACTTCCCTCCCGCCAAACTACCAATGCGTCTACAGGCCTCCCTCGGTTCGGCTCTGGAAACTGTGAATATAGGGGTGCAGGGTGCAGATTCTCTGTGCACCGATTTTTTTTTCAGGCTGAGACGCTTTTACGGGATCTATTCGGGTCGCTTTTTTTAGCTCAAAACCAAAAGCTGACGGTTATTTTTCGATTTGGGCAGTTTTACGGTGTCTGCTAGAGTTGCTCTTACTATGACAATGTTTTTCTTAACTTTCTTATTGTTACTTCTAACATTTATGGAAGCTATTGGGCTGACTTATATAGACGTACACGTGGCTCTTATTGGATTTAACTGCATGAAAGGTGATTGTATTTCTTTATTTGCTACTAAACTAGTACCGTTCATTTCACAAATAGTGTATTCTGCAGATTGACTGACCTTGTGAGAATAAGAAGTGAATAGCCCCTAGCAGGTGGTAGGTCCTAATTGTGGTATACTAGCCCCTGCCACCAGGCTAGGTCCTATTCTCTTAAGATGTTGTGGCTGCTTGGAGCTTCGAAGGTGATACGGGTGTGACAGGGGGACGAGTTTGTCCTCTGCGTCTAGGCGCCGTTGCCGGCGATTCGATAGGATAGCAGGGGTTAGGGTTTGAGAGAACTCAGAGGGATCGGGAAGAGCAAATAGAAGATAGGGGATTGTTATTACTTGATTCCCAATTACATGAGACGACATGCTTATATATGCATTGCCTTCGGTACAGTTTAATTCAACTAGGACTCAGAGGTCTAATCCAACTTGGATTCTATCTTCCTAAACTTCTGCAGTTGCCGTACCTGACTCCAACTCTTCCCTTACAGCAGCTGTGCCTCCTCCTTGCCTTCTCCTTCTATATGCCTGACCCCAATATACGCCCACATCATTACTCCTCCCCCGGAGAAACAACTCGTCCTCGAGCTGGACATCCGGATAAAGCTCTCTGAAAGCCTGGAGTTGCTTCCAAGTTGCTTCTACCTCAGGCAGCCCCTGCCAATGAACCAAAAATTCCCACTCACCACGATGTTTGCGAGCTCGAGTCACTTTAGCCGGAGTAGGTATTGCCCTACCATGGGAAAGTGGAGGCAATTCTGGAGTAGCTGTAGGTGGCTCCCCATGAAACTTCTTGAGAAGACCGACATGAAACACATCATGAATCCGAGCAGATGCTGGGAGCTGGAGCCGATAAGCAACATCACCAATTCGTTCCATAATCTGAAATGGACCGTAAAACTTTGGTGCTAATTTAGCATGTGCTTGAACAGCCATGGATGCGGCTTGTTGATGATGAAGTCGAAGCCAAACCCAATCACCTACATCATAATGAATGTCACGATGGGTACGGTCATAGTACTCTCGCATGACCTGTTGTGCCAACTGTAAGCGACCCTTCACCTCCATGATGAACTCATCTCGCTCCAAAAGAGAATGGTCACCAACTTCCAACCAAGAACTGCCTGGTTCATAGGATAAAAGTGTTGGAGGAGGTCAGCCATAAACAACCTCAAATGGACTGGTCTGAATAAATCTTTGATAACTCGTATTATAGCAATGTAATTAGCCCATGGAAGCCATTTAACCCAGTCACGTGGTCGATCCCCTGAAAGACATCTCAAGTACATGACAATAATCCGGTTGACTACGTCTGTTTGGCCATCAGATTGTGGATGAAATGCTGAACTAAAATTGAGCTTGACACCGGAGAGACGAAAAAGTTCTTCCAAAAGTTACATGTGAAAGTGGGATCACAATCGCTGACAATGGATTGAGGAAGGCCGTGCAAGCGACAATCTCATCAAAAAAGATGCGAGCAACTGAGCTAGCGGTGTATGGGTGAGAGAAAGCAATGAAGTGCGCATACTTGGAAAAACAATCCAGCACCGACAAAAGGACAGTTTTTCCATTTACCTTCGGCAAGCCTTCCACAAAGTCCAGAGATATATCAGCCCAAACTTGGCTAGGAATTTCCAATGGTTGCAAAAGCCCAGCTGGATGCAAATGTTCTGTTTTATTCCGTTGACAGATTCCACAACCGCGAACATAATCTGCCACGAGCTGCTTGTCCTTGGAAATACAAAAATCAGCCCGAATACGCCGGAGCGTCTTTTGTATTCCTTCATGGCCCATATCATGTACTGCTGCAAGTATAGTAGATACAAGAGCAGAATCCGATGGCACAAAGATCTTTCCTGCATGGGTGATTAATCCATCAATGACCGCCCATTGTGTACCAAGGTCACCAGACTCAATTTGTGCTTTCTTGGCAACAAGGATAGGGTTTGTTGGTGTCTCTGTCCGTAAATCACCCAACAGGCCTACCTGTGGTCCAGACAACAAAAGCACTGCAGCAGCAGTTCATCACGGCGTGACAAGGCATCCGCCACACGATTTTGATGTCCCGGCTTATATTCCACTGTGAAATCAAAGCCCAATAACTTGCTAACCCACTGGTGCTGAGGTATTTTTGAGAGGCGCTGATCCAGGAGGTACTTCAAACTATAATAATCAGTTCGAACAGTAAAAGATCTACCCCATAGATAAGGTCTCCAATGACGCACCGCTTTCACCAAACCAATAAGCTCCCATTCATATGCTGCCAATTTTGCATAACGTGGTGCGATGGGTCGGCTAAAGAAGGCTATAGGTCTATCCCCTTGATGAAGAACTGCCCCGAAGCTGGACCCAAAAGCATGACAATCTATCATGAATTTTGCAGAAAAATCAGGTTGCTGCAGCATGGTCCCGTGGAAAGTGCATGCTTAAGCCGAGCAAAAGCCTCAGAAGCTTCAGGAGACCAAACAAATGCTTCTTTCTTGAGCAAGCGTGTAAGTGGGGCAGCAATTAGACCAAAGTTTTGGACAAACTTCCGATAATATCCGGCTAGTCCTAGGAATCCTTGCAATGCTCGAATCGATCTGGGCTCTGGCCAATCCATGACTGCTCTGACCTTATCAACATCCATGGCAACACCTGCAGCTCAGATCACATGGCCCAAGTATGACACCGATTCAGTGCCAAAAGAACACTTTGACGCTTGAGGAACAACTTGTTTTCTTGGAGGAGCCGGAGAACAACACGAACATGTCGCAAGTGTTCGGACCAAGCGCTGCTGAAAATCAAAATTTCATCAAAGAAAACAAGGATGAAACGGCGGAGAAAAGGCCGGAGAACCTCATTCATCAATGCTTGGAAAGTCGCGGGGGCATTCATAAGGCCGAATGGCATTACTAAGAACTCACGGTGGCTCTCGTGGGTGCGAAACGCCGTCTTCTTCACATCTGGTGGATGCATACGGACTTGATGATAACCTGAACGAAGGTCAAGTTTGGTGAAGTAGCGAGCACCATTAAGTTCATCAATCACTGGAATAGGAAATTTATCCTTGACCGTTTGTGCATTAAGAGCCTGGAAATCCACACAGAAACGCCATGAGCTATCGTGCTTTGTGACAAGCAAAACTGGAGATGAATACTCTGAAGTACTTCTCTGAATAACGCCATGAGCTATCTCTTCACATTGCTGCTCAATTTCCACCTTCTGCACCACAGGTTATCGATATGGTCGCACTACTGTTGGAATTGAACCAGGGAGAAGATGGATAGGGTGATCACACAGCCTTGAAGGTGGCAAATCATGGGGGGTGGCAAAACAGCGGAGTATTCCTCGAGAAGTGCAGCCATAAGGTCAGAACCATGTATGCTATGCGCCTGAGATTTGGAGAGTTGTCCTGCCTTCCCCTTCCATGTGACTTGATGATCCTTGCGCCAAAGCGACATGAAGAGAGCATCAAAATCCCATAGGATCGGACCAAGTGTACGTAGCCACTGAATTCCCATCCTAATACTATATCAAACCCATCCAGTGGCAAGGAATAAAGATTGACGCTGAAATTCTCTTGGCCAATGTGCACAGGCAGTTCGAGCACGATTCCAACACTTGTCACCTTCTCACCATTAGCAACGGTTACCTTCATATCATGTCGAGGCTGCACTTTGATACCGAGTTTTCCTATCACGTCATCCTGAATGAAATTGTGCGTGGATCCCGAATCCACTAATGCAAGCAGCTCTGCTGTGCCCACCTTGACACCCAATTGCATGGTCTGGCCAGTGCAGATCCCGGTGAGAGCATGGAGCGAGACGTGAGGTGCGTCTGTATCTTCCACATCCTCAGGCGCAAGAACATTCTCAGTGTCCTCATTCCCATCGTCAACTACCTCCAGCATGTATAAGCAACGATGGCCCCGGACGAACTTCTCATCACAATTAAAGCATAGACCTTTTTCATGCTTTGCTGCCATCTCAAACAGAGTCAGTCGCTTAAAAGGGTGTGTCGCACCTTCAGCCGTAGTGCCCTCTGCTCCATGTGTTGCTTTACTGTATGCGCCTTGGTTTCGGTACTGCTGTCCTGATCTGGCTGGGGGCTTAGGCACGCCAGTTGAAGTAGCTGCCACTTTAGCCCGCAGTTCATGAGCACGGGCAAGGCTCATTGCAGTGACCAAGTCTTGCGGGTTTTGCAGCTCCATGTCGATCTTCAACAGGTCGATCAATCCAGAGGTGAAGATGAGCACGTGTTGTGCCATGGACAAGGATTCGATGTGGCCCAAAAGTGCTAAAAACTTTTCTTGATACTCTGCGACAGTTCTGTCATCCGAAGCCTTGTTAATTCGCCCAAACAATTGGATCGAAGTGGAGGGCCAAATCGAAGATGACAACGATCTTTGAAATGAGGCCATGAAGGGATGCCTTCGCTACGCTCCAGCTGCATGTACCACGTCTGGGCAGTCCCAGTCATATGGTATGCAGCAAGCCATACCTTGTATGCTTCATCTGTCCTCTGTCCCCAAAAGAACTACTCACATCTGTTTAGCCATCCGAGTGGATCTTCCTTTCCATCATAAGTGGCAAAATCTAGCTTGTGGTAGCAAGGTACGCTGGCGGTGTCAGCGAGGTGGGGCACTGCTGGTGGCACATGCGGGGTGACAAACGGGGACGGAAGTGACATTGGTGGCAACCCAAAGTTTGCCGTAGCCGGAGCTGAGGCAACAGAAGTAAGGTTAGCGACTAGGTCTGTAGCAGCTGACGATGTTGATAGGGGAAACTGTGATCTCGATGGCGCCATGTCCTTCAGAGGTGCGTACAAGTCTGCCTGGCCACATGGTTTAAGCTCCAGCGCCTTCACACGGATCTCGAGCGCGGTGATGCTGTCCTGGATGACTTTGTTGGTCTCTTGGATTGCACCGGTGCTTTTGCGCAGATCAAGAATTGTTGCCATGATGTCATCTGTGGTGTAGGTTGTCTGCTTCGCCTTCTCCACATCGGTAGTCATGGTGGTCGGCTCTGATACCAGATGTTGTGGCTGCTTGGATCTTCGAAGGTGATACAGGTGTGATCCTCTGCGTCTAGGCACCGTTGCCGGTGATTCGATAGGTTAGCAGGGGATCAGGAAGAGCAAAGAGAAGATACGGGATTGTTATTACTTGATTCCCAATTACATGAGACGACATGCTTATATGCATTGCTTTCGGTACAGTTTAATTCAACTAGGACTCAGGTCTAATCCAACTTGGATTCTATCTTCCTATTATGGGTCACGTAACTCTGCATCTGAAACTTCTGCAGTTGCCGTACCTGACTCCAACTCTTCCCTTACGGCATCTGTGCCTCCTTGCCTTCTCCTTCTATATGCCTGATCCCAATATACGTCCACATCATCAGAGCACTGCAAAATTGTTGTCTTATTCCAACTAAGCTAATTCATTAATAGATATGGACGATTGTCTCTGATTTAACCGAATTAATTTAACAATAGTTAGTATACTTGACTAATTTATCTTCAAGACCATATGTCACTTATCTTTAACCGAAAAACTGTAGGGAGGCTCCGACAGTAAAATTCTGTAGATAAAAAGCAAAATATTTACAAGAAAGAGGAGAGACTGTACAAAGGGTGTAGCCCAAGGATTACAAATTTTCTAGCCAGGCAGTAAGAGCTATCCTAAGGTCCTCCTTCATTTTGTAAGACAGGAGGAAGATGTCCCTTCTGAAGGAGAAGGGAAGGAACTAAAACTTGGATAAACATTGTAAAAAAATCTAGCATTCTTCTGCTTCCAAATGGATTAGACAGCAGTAGCTATGACTTCAAAAAGGGCTTGCCAAATGCAGTTCTAACAGAGGAGAGCATGCTGGCAAGATTTTCACTGCCATCCAGTCTAACATTGATTGAGAGCGAGCAGCGTTTGCTAAACGGACAATTCCAGAAAAAAAGAGATCCCTGGTTTCGATGGAATCATCTTCATCTTTACAAAGACAGCAGTGCTTGTTGCTATTAGTCCCGAAATGCTTCCTTTGGAGTAGATCCTTCGTGTTGAGGCGATCATTAGCAAGGAGCCAGATGAAGGAATTTAACATGGGAGTACATTTAGGTTTCTAGATCCACCTAGAGAATGTAGGGGCTTCGAGATTCTCAAAATGTAGGTTGTAGATATTAGCTGCAGAAAAGGAAGCTGATGCAGCACAAAGGTTGTGGAGGAACAACTCCACCTTGCTGCTATAATATGAACAACACAAATGTTGGAGGAACTACTCCAATGTGCTGTGCTAGATACCGCTCTAGGGGCGAGGGCTGTCAGGAGTTCAGTCCTAAAACTCTCAACACGCAATATCTAATCCAAGATCTAGGACAAGAACACAAAGTTCTCTTTATTGATAGGTAGAGGGTAAAAAGTCTGGTTCCATAGATAGAGGTGTGCTCCTCTATTTATAGGCCGCATAAGCCTTCACTACTTAGTTCTACTTGTAGCTGGAACATTCTAGAGAACACTACTTAAAGCTAATAAATAAATACAAGCAACATGACTACAACAAGTAGCTAGAACACTCTGAAAACTGCTACAACACATGACTAAAGTGCCAAATTATGTAGAATATAGTAGAACTATGTAGAAGTCACTACACTTGACTTCTGCTTTATTTTCTTTTGTTTTCCCTACTGTTCTCCATCAGAAGCCCCCCAGCTGTACGTCCAGAGATCTTGGTCATCAATATTGAGGCCAGCTTGAGCTTGAAGGACACGTCGTCTGAATTCATGAAATTCCTCAAAAGCCTGAGTAGATAATGGAAGGTGCAAAGCATCAATGGGATCCACTGGCAGGAGAATGTCTTGGGCAGAGGCCATTTTATCAATGGAAAATATGAGTGCAGCCTAGAATTTTACATGGATGTGAAAACTGTACCCGTAAGGCCATAATAACATATTTTGTGAAGGCAATAGACAGAATAAACATTTGCTCGATATAATATGGACGTGGCAGAAACAAGCACTTGAGTACATTAACCTGGTACCTGTGAGTACTGGTTCGATTGTATGACCAGTTCTAAATTTCTGGTACACACATAAGCACTCTTCTCCATGCAGTAAGAAGCAGTAGTATTTTTGTTAATCAGATGACCTGTCACTGCGAATTAAATATGTTGAACTTATTTGCTGAGATCATCTTTTTCACTGAAGAATATATGTGCATATGATTATCCACGAGCAGGAGCAGGAGGATCTTTAGACATTATCTTCCGTGTGACAGGTTAATATATAAAGAAAAGAATGATGAGGACTGTGTACTCTTATGCGAGAAGGAAGTACATTGTTATGTCAACTGTTAAGCCTTAGTTTTCATGATTTTATTCAACTCGTTGTTGAATTTGAATTTTCCAGCACCCAGTTCCTATAAGTTGGGAACTAAGGTTAAATATATTTTATAAAATGGTGCCTTAGATCAGATGCTAGTTCCCTTAAGTTTTATTCTTTGAAGTTTATTAGAACCCCTTGGTATTTATATTTCCTAATATTGGATAGAACCTGCTAGTTTGTATTCATCAGATATTATTTACTCAGCTTTCTGTAATGGCCATTTACTTTTCCCTATTTGGTTGTGCACGATACCAGGTGTTTTCTGATTGTGATGATGAGAATACTAATAATGCACCAAAGAAGGCTGAAGCCAAAAATGATAATTTATCCAAGGAAGGATCAGAAGATGCCCAACCAGCGTCTGACAAAATCTCCTCCAGCACTGATGAGCAGGGGGCAAGATCTAGTGAGACAGAGAAAGATCCGGAGGGAGCAAAAAATCAAGCTTCTGGTTGTGATATAAGCGAAGCTATGATCAAGAAAGCTATCGATAAAAGGGCTTCTTATTTTAGAGAGAACTCAGAGTATGTGTCTCCAACCTGTCACTATTAATCAATGATCTCTATTGTTTCAAAAGTCTTGCTCTGTCCAATAATGATTATGAATGTCTAACTTGAGTATAAACATCTAGCATTAAAGTGGATATCATCGAAGTGGATATCATGGAGGCCTTCGAGGCCTTGCGGAGTGGTGACTATAGGGGGCTTCATGTGGCCAACCAGGCCTTGGTCTCCCTACTCCTAAAACAGGCCGATGCCATGGAGATTAAAGACTTCCGCCCCATCAGTCTGATCCATAGTGTGGCCAAATTGGTGACGAAGGTACTCTTGGTGCGGGTGCGGCTTGCTCCCAATATGCCACAGTTGGTTGGGCCACATCAGAGTGCCTTCATCCGGGGACGGTGCCCTGCACGACAACTTCCAGTTGGTTCAGTGCACCGCAAGGAAACTGAAACACCCTTAAGATCGATGCGGTCATGTACAAGCTAGATATTACGAAGGCCTTCGACACAGTGGACCGAGCCTTCCTGCTGGAGGTGTTGGCCAAGTTTGCCTTCGGGAGGCGGTGGATATCGATGATTTGTGGGCTCCTGAGCTCTGCTTCGACCCGGGTGGTGTTCAACGGAGTCACCGGCGACTGGATCTACAACAGGCGTGGGCTCAGGCAGGGGGACCCCCTCTCCCCGTTGCTCTTCGATACGGTGATGAACGTGCTTCACCTCCTGACTGAGAAGGCCTCGGCGGAAGGTTTGCTCTCAGACCTGGCTAGCCGAGGCCTCCGTCACCGCACTTCGATGTACCCGGATGACGTGGTGACCTTCCTCAGGCCGACAACGCTGGACCTACGGGCTTGCGCGGCAGTGATGGCGGACTTCGGGGAAGCTTTAGGGCTGCGCACGAACCTGGCCAAATGCTTGATTCACCTGATTAGGTGTTCTCCTCAACAAGTGGAGTTGGCGCATGAGATCCTTGGGGGGGAGGTAGCCTCCCTTCCGTGCAGATACCTGGGTCTGCCTCTTGGGCTGCGAAAGCCCTCCGCAGCCCAGTTGCAGTACGTGGTGGATAATGCAGCTAACAGACTGCAACCATGGTCAGCTAGGCTGCTGAACCGAGGAGGAAGGACGATTCTCGTACGCACCACCCTGAGCTCCATACCCGTGCATGTGCTTATGTCTCTGGACGTGGCGGCTGAGACCTTGGATGCCTTCCAGAAGATTTGCAGGGCTTTTCTCTGGAAGGGGAGGCGAGAGGCCTAGGGAGGCCACTGCCTCGTGGCTTGGGATCCCAAATCTTCGAGGCCCAAGGAGTTTGGCGGCCTCGGAATCCCAAATCTTCATCTACTCAACCTCGCTCTGGGATGCCCGTGGACATGGCTCCAAAAGCAAGACGCTACAAAGCCATGGTCGGAATTTGACCTACAGATTCCGAAACAGGCTAGGGCGATCTTCGAGGCGGCCGCCTGCTTCACGTTGGGCAATGGTGAGTGCTTCAAGCTGGGCAATGGTGAGCGCGCGCGCTTCTGGTCGGACCGTTGGCTGTTCGGGGCCCGGGTGGATGAGATTGCCCCAAACCTAGTTAAGGTGGTGCCGCCGCATTGGCTCAAAGCCCGCACGGTGAAGGACGGCCTCTCGGGGGCGTGGTTGCTGGATTGCGGCCCTGACCTGGGGAATGCATCCTTAGCGGAATTCTTTACTTTGTGGCGTGTCCTGGCCACCGTGCAGCTTTCACTGGATGTGGAGGACGTCCTCACTTGGAGGTGGAAGAAGGACGGGGCCTATTCGGCCAAATCAGCGTACAACGCCTTTTTCACAGGGACGACGAGGGCGCTTGGTGCTGAACAAATTTGGAGATCGCGGGCCCCCCTATAGCTGTAAGTTCTTTGCTTGGTTGGCTTCGAGAGACCGGTGCTGGACGGGGGACCGTCTGGAACGTCGGGACCTCCCCCGACCCGCAGCTTGTCCCTTGTGCGATCAACAGCAAGAGTCCATCCACACTTGCTGCTAGGTTGCGTGGTGGCGAGGGAGGTCTGGGCGTGGATGCTGCAGCATTGTGCGAAGCCCCTGTGGATGCCAACTCTAGATACAGATCTACTGCCGTGGTGGACATCGCTGATGGCTCTGCCAGAGACCCGACGCGACCTCTGGACGGCCATCATTTTGGTCTTCTAGTGCATCTGGTGGCACCGGAATGACGTGGTCTTTAACGCCGCCCCCCTTTCGTAGTGGCCATTAAGTGTAATATTAGAGCGGACTATGAGCAGTGGCGCTTAGCTAGGTTGTTCCGTAGCATAGATTTTGGTTTCCCTGAGCCGGTGCCTATAGAATGGGTAGATGGCGAGTAGTCGCTTAGCCTTCCAGTGAGGAGCTGTCACCTCTGTTGACAGCGTCGCTTGCCGTTGACTCGGTGTTGTAACTGCCGCTTGGCACTTCTTCTATGTGATTGATACACCTTCCAGGGTGTATCCTAGAAAAAACATCTAGCATTACCTCAGGACATTAGCACATAGGCCATCAAAAGAATTGACGTGATACTGATATTAAAATGGTAAAATCTGCATGCGGAGGCTGTAGAAAATAAAAAGATCAACCATTTGTGACCCGATTGATTATTTTGGCCGAGACATTATTTCATAGCAAAATAGTCAGCTACCTACGGGGATAGCTACACACCTTAATCCAACCATTGGATCAACACTATAGGGCATTTTTGCTCCGTGAGTAAAGCTGACGCCGTTAGCGCGCACATTTCCCCCCGCCTACCCCAAATCCACCTCCTTACACGCACGCCTCACTGCCCACCAGATTCTCCTGCCGACCGCCAGATGGAGGCGAGCCGCACGCGCGGTGGTGCACTGCAGACGACCGCACGGTGGGCCTCTACCTGCACGACGAACGGACACGCCTGCGCCCTGCACCTGTCTACTGCATCCCGTACGGTTGGCTACACCAGATCCTTCCGGAGCTGGGGCCTCCCATGGCGTGTCCGTCTGCCACCACTATGTGGTCTCCCCACATCCTGCCTGCCTTTTTTTTTCTAGATCCTTTTGGAGTTTGTGTTGTATTGCAGATCAAAAAGAATGTTCCCGATCTAGATCTACATGTTGTTTATATTTGTGATCTTGGACGGGAATGGGATTTCAGGTCGGACTTGGTGCTCAAGATCCATGCCCCCCTCCGTACAATGTTTCCCTATCTTTTATTCGTTCTGATTTTATTTGCTGCACAAATGTTATTGAGTAGAGAAAGAAACTCTTCGGTTTTCTTCTATGTTTTATGAATTCAGAGAGGTGCATGGATTTGATTTTTTACATGTTCTCTCTATATACAGTTCATAAAAATTTCCCTTCTATTCCCATTCCTTTCCCGTGGATTCCACTTTCTTCTTGCCTGTCCACGTCTGCAATAGGTGCATGTCCTCTTCATTTCAAGTGAATTGGAAATTTGATGTTCATATAATTATTTGTCCAATTTATTTTACAGAAAATATGGGGAGTTGCTTTTGTGATTGGTTCTGATTTTCCGGGTTGCCAAATTTTGTTCGATAAAACTTTCTTCAGCACAGATGTTTGTGTGATTTTATTCATTGTCAGGCCCTCTTCTACTTCTCATTCCCGTCTCCTCCCCTGCGGTGAACTGGGAGGTCACACCTGGGCTGCCGCGGAAGTCCACCGACACCGCTCCCGGAGTCCACACCGGCCGGCCTTCTCATCTGCACTCCTGCGCGGCGGCGTGCAGTGACGGTACAGGGCGCACGGGAAGTGGATGTTGGGCTGATGCCGGAGGTTGGGCTGCAGGCGAGCCGCGCAGTGGAGGTGGGGCTCCTGCCCACCAGCTGACCAGCACGGACGCTTTTTTGGTAGCTCTTTTCTTTGATATAGGAAAGGACACAGCTCTCCTTTTGTTGGTACGAACGGTTGGCTCCTAACCATATCGCACAAGATTTAACAGACGTGAACAGCAGGATGTTTCTACACTGATCATGGGGCAACATCTAACGACAGAAAAGTGCATGTGTTGCTACCACTGCAGGGGGGGGGGGGGGGGGTGGGGGGTCACATTGGAGATAATTCTCTCTTCCCATGATCATTCTCAAGTAAGGGATACCTGACTAGTGATGTACCAGAAATTTTAGATTGAGATTAAATTATACACTTTGAGTGTGTCTTGCTTTAATTGTACACTTGAAATTCCTTCATTCTTCCTAGGCATGTCTACTTCATCTTGCCAAAAGCATGTACTTTTGTATTTTACTTGATGTTGGTTTGAACTCTGGAGTCTGGAACTCCAGATTGTACAACTGTTGCCACTAAAAAAAGAGAGCATAAGTGCGTGACTTCAAAGAAGAACCTTACAGTTACATCATCCATTTTACCTGTTTATAGTATAGCATGTTTGGCTATTCAGCACTTATTCACAAAATGAAGCAATGCAGATCTCTTACTTTACTAGGAGTTCGACGAACTTTAGAAGAAGATCTCAAGCTCGAGAAGAAATCGTTGGATGCTTACAAGGGTTCTATTACCGATGAATTAGACAGAGTAAGTTATAAATGTGCTTTAGAAACATGTCTAATTGTTAGCTCATCTGGTGTGATGCTTGAATTAGCTTTAGCCTAAAGACTTGTTGACTGTTTCTGTTACTTTTCTGGATGACAGGTTTTGGTTATGCAAGAACCTGAAAATGGGACAATGGATCATAGTGAAAAGGTGGCACACGAGGATGTTAGTCAAAAAACAAGTAAAGGCTCTAAAAGAGCTCGTCAAGACTCTGATACCTCTGAACTAAATGATGGCAATAGTGAGGGGGGAGACAGTGATAGGGCTGCAAGGCCGAAAAAGGGAGGGGCTGAAAAGGGCAAAGCTATAAAACAGCAGAAAAGGGTTACAGAGGAGAAAAAATTGTCAACTCCCAAGGTTAAAAAGGTTGCAAAACGAGACTTAGATAAAAGTGCTAAAAACAAAGGTGGAAATTCGGCAGAACAAGATAATTCCCATTCATCTGCTGAGGAAGATGACAAGGTGGTTTTTCTTTTGATTTTGGGCACTGGGATACTTGTTTCTTCATTATGTTAGCTTACTGTTTTTTATCTTGACTTGCAGAAAAGACAACAGCCAGCTCCAGCGTATGGCAAACAAGTAGAGCGTCTAAAGTCAATAATCAAATCTTGTGGAATGAGGTAATCCTTACTTTTGGATACTTGGATGCTAGTTAATGCATTTTGGAATAACGAATTTCCTTTTACTAGTATACCACCTTCTGTGTACCGGAGGGCAAAGCAGGCGCCTGAAAGCAAGCGTGAGGCCGGTTTGATAAAGGAGTTAGAGGATATACTTGAAAAGGAAGGATTGTCTTCACACCCTTCTGAAAAAGGTCCAGTTTATTTTTGAATTACTCATAAAAAGTATTTGGGGAACCTTCTGTTGATTGTTTCATTTTCTAAATTTTATTTGTCTAGCTTTAGGATTTGGGTTATTGAGTTGTACTTAGTGAGAACTCTCGTTGGGTGCTGGGTCTAAGCTGTGGATGCACAAGGTTGCAAACTCACCCAACCAGATTCATGTCTCATTTCTACCTGATTTAGAAAGTAGTACTATGTGGTAATAAAAGTTTTGTCCCTTGCATCTGAAAACAGAAGAAGAAAACACATCATGTGTTTCTCATAAACCAAACATTACAGAAGGTGTTTGTTCTAAAAAATAAGATATAACATTACAGAAGGTGTGTGTTCTCAATAATAAGATATATGACTGAATCGGTATGTGATGACCTCATTCCTAAACTCTTGTAGTTGGTTATACTTTTTGTTCATTTGTGACTGTTGCCTTTTAGCGGTGTGTTAATTACTAGAAGCATGTCTATATTACGTAATCAGTTGACTTGCCTGTTAAGTGTTATGCTTTCTGTGAACAGAAATTAAAGCGGTGAAAAAAAGAAAGGAAAGAGCAAAGGATCTTGAGGGCATAGACATGAGCAATATTATTACAAGTTCTCGCCGGAGAAGTGCAAGTTTCATACCCCGGCCAGTGCCTAAAATTGAAGCCGATAGTGACGATGAAGATGTTGCAGATGATGAGGAGAATGTAGAGGGTGGAGATAAGGGTGACGATGCAGAATCTGGTGCTGGATCTGCTGATGGTAAGATTCAATAGTCTTGACATTCAAATTTATTGTCCTACAAAGTTTCAGGATGTTCTGCTGCCTTTGCAAAAAAGAAAAAAAATTCAACTGCATTTGAAAGTTATGGACCTGGCAGGAAGCACTAGTTGCTTACTGTTGCACCTAGTACATTTATCTTCTTTTGTATCCTGCAAATACTATAAAGTTTGACGCTGAATCTTTGTAGGACCATAGAAACACGACTTATTGTTTTGCGAATTTCAGGAAACTTCCTGTTCAAGTGTGAATTTAGATCATGCAATACACGTCCATTGACATCCGTATTCTGTAAATTCCTAGCTGACTGGTAAAGTAGTGACCATTGTTCAAATTCAGGCTGACTGGTAAATTCCTAGCTGACATGTGTTTAGCTTTCCTGAGACACAATCTAATGAACAAAAAACTTTTAGTACTCCCTCCGACCCAAATTAGTTGACTTAGATTTGTCTAGATTCGATTGTATCTAGACATGATTTAGTATTAGATACATCTGTATCTTGGCAAATTTGAGTCAACTAATTTGGGTCAGAGGGAGTACCATTCTCTTAGTTTGTATTGTTGTTTCTTATATATGCAAATCTACTACTCCCTCTGATCCGAATTAATTGACTTCGGTTTGTCTAGATTCGGATGTATCTAGACATGTTTTACTGCTAGATACATCCGAATCTAGACAAATCCGAGGCAATCAATTTGGATCAGAGGGTACTCCCTCCCTTCGGAAATATAAGACATTCTAGCTTTGTGAAACGAATGTATCTAGACACGTTTTAGTTTATAGATTCACTCCAAACCTCTACGAACCTATACACTAAAAGACTTCTAGATACATCCGATTCACAAAGCTAAAACGTCTTATATTTCCGAACGGAGGGAGTACAAATCTAGCAACAGTTTCTGGTTCTCCACATGCACTCTGTAATGTCCACGTTTGTTTCTTACCATGGCCACACTTCTATGCTTCTCCAGATACTAGAAGCGACAGCGATTGAGTCTTGCGGCAAACTGCAAGGTGGAAGCAGTTGTGCCCTTGGCTGGTTGGCTGTGGGCGTGGAGGAAGCCAGTGGATCAGGAATTAACTTTCTGACATCAATTTGCCGTCGTTACATGTGTGTGGCAATAATAGTTACTCCTATTTATTAGCAGAACATATTTATTAGATTAAGACTCTAAGGCAGTTGTAGTTTCTCAACCTCATATAGTACCAGCTGTGTTATCTTAGCAGCTTGTGTCCTAAATTCTTTATTCGTGTAGCTTGAAACCGACGTTGTCATTTCGGTGGTCGATGTGTGGTGTACAATGGCGGTGCGTTTTATCAATTCTGAGAAATCATGTGTTGCCAACTCAACTCCAAATGTCGTCCCTTGGTGGTTAGGTATTCATCCTGGCATTGCTCGCCTCCCTTGCAGAGTACAATGTATACTACGTTAACGAATCAAGGCTTACTTGACAAATGAGATACGTTAAGGAATCAAGGCTTACTTGACAAATGAGAGTTCAATTCGAAAAATCCCCAAGTTGGTTCTAACCCTAACCCTACAAGAGAAAGGGGACTCACATGGGGTTCGAAAATGAGGTCCCCATTGTTTGTCTCGGTCGTTCCATGAAACGTGGTGGTGGAGCGGCGAGGTGTGGAGTAGCCGGCTGGAGGCGTGTATACGAGAGAGCCGGACTGTGATAAGTGAGCAGGTAGAGAGGAGACAGTTTTTTTTGAAGTGGAACACCCAGATTCCATTACTCACTGGACACAGCATTGTCGCTGGCCACCAATAAAGGTACATCATCAGGAGCAGCGTCAGCCAAAATACAAGACAAGTTTGGCTCGCATGAGGCGCCCACTGCAGCAAGTTTGTGCGCTGCCATATTACAAGTCTGTGGGCTAAAACTGCTCATACAGGAATGAAAGTTTAAACGCATAAAAATTCTAGCATCCTTGAAAATAACCCCAGCTGCTGTGCGGTCATACTTGTTGGTTTGAAGAGCTTCAGCCAGAATTGTGGAGTCTGTCTCAACATGAATCTTGGTTATACCCCAGTCAGCAGCAACATACAACACCTTCAAACATGCCTCCGCTTCAGCCTGAAGAGGATCACGAATATTTCGCAAATGTCCATAGCCTGAGTACCGGACATCCCCATCAGTATCACGAGCTATGAATCCCCATCCTCCATGATCAGTTCCTGGAAAGTAAGCCCCATCAGTGTTAATTTTAATGGTATCTCCCCCACTGGTTTTGTCCATTTGACAGCTTGCTTCACATTTATACATGTGCCCTTGAGATAAAATTCCTTGGATTCATTCACCCACCTGTGAACTGTTGATCACACTTCTCCTGCCGACCGACCTTTCTTCCCAGCATTCACGATTGTTCCTTGCACTCCACCATTGCCAGCATACGATTAAGGCACGGAGTTTCTGTTCAATATTTAGTTCTAGAATGGACCAAACCACTTCCTTAATGTTGGCACAACCACATAGCTTGAGCCGAATGTCTTCCAGCTGAAGGTTTCTCCAGCATCTCTTCATTAATTTGTAGCTAAGAAAAGTATGCGCCCCCACTTCATCGTGTTTGAGACACACATGGAAGATCGAATCCATCTCCATACCCCTCCTTTTGATATTCATACGTAGCGGTAAGCTGTAATGAGTTAGGCACCAGGCAAACTGCTTAACTTTCATTGGGCAAGGCAGGGCCCAAATTCTCTCCCAAATAGGGTCCAGCTGACTTGTTTCTTTGGACAGGCCGGTGGTCGTGCGCATAATTTGGGCATGGATTTTATATGCAGATTTCACTGAGAAAAGCCCCTTCGCATCCGATGCCATGCATAGAAGTCCTCCACCTCCTCGCGAATAGGTGTGGCAAGAATAATCTCAGTGTCCATAGACCAGAACGTCTCTGAACAAGAATCTCATCCCAAGAACCAGAGACAGGGCATATAAGATCAGACACTCTTGTAACCAGATTCTGGCCTTTAGGGGTAATGGGGGTGTGCTGACCATCTCTATTAATCCACGGATGTGTCCAAATATTAATCTTCATTCCGTTCCCCACTCGCCAGATGAGACCCTCCTTCAAGAGATCAATGCCCTTCATAATGCTCTGCAAGTATACGACATACCGGCAGATGGAGAAGCTGTGAGGACATTGCCGCTAGGAAAATATTTGGCACTAAGCACACGAGCACAAAGAGAATCTGGTTCAGTAAGGATACGCCATGCCTGTCGAGCTAGCATGGCTATATTAAACTATGGCTATATTAAACTATGCAGGTCGCGGAACCCTAGGCCTCCCTCCTTCTTTGATCTTGTGAGATCTCCCAACCAAGACAGTGCATTTTATTTTCATTCTCCTGCTGGGACCACCAATACCGGCAGATCATAGCGCTCATTTGGTCACAAAGGGTTTTAGTCAGATCGAAACAAGACATAGCGAAGGTGGGGATGGCTTGGGAAAAGGATTTAATAAGCACGTACTTCCCTGCCTTTGTCACATCCAAAATTTTAGATTTGGCACTGCATACATACATGTCATTGCATCATGAGCATCTTTGCAAAAAGTTTCAGTTTTAAAGTTTTTGCCAAAACACCTCCTCTTTGCTAGTTTCTCCTATTTGCAAGCCTACTAGGGCTTTTGCCTTGCATCTGCAAAAGTGACCCCTTTTTGGGCATTTCAGTTGCATAGATGCGTTGAGTTCGTCAATACGAACCCGTAGGATTTTGTTTCGCTCGATTTGGAGCCGTAGATCAAAAGTTATGTTGGATCTTGTGTGGATTGAATTTTTCAGTTCAGATAATTCAGTTACAGTCAGACAGTTTCAGTTAGCAGTTAGACAGACAAGGAAAAAAAAGAACCTGAACACCCAGCCGCAGCGGCCCAGCAGCAGCAGCCGGCCTACCCGCCGCTCGCCCCTTCCCCGCGCAGCGCGTAGCCGCAAGCGACCCAGGGCCCAGCGCCGCACAGCGCCAGCCAGCCCGGCAGCGGCCCGCGCCCCCCTCTCTTCCCTTCCCTTTTCCTTTCTCTTTTTAGATTTTTTTTCTGCCTGACAGGCGGGCCCCGCCTGTCATCACTTTCGTCGACGCGTCTCCGAGCCGAACTCCGCAACTGCCCGCGGAAATCGGCCGATTCCCACCGAATCCGAGCGGCCCTCCGCCCGATTTTTTCCTACTTAATCCCCACGGTCTCCTCTCCGAAAACCCTCTGAAACCCTAGCTAATCTCGCCGCCAGGCTGCGGGAATTTCTCGCCGGAGACTACCACCACCGCCACGCCATTGCCGAAGCTTCAGAGGTCACGCCGCCGCCGAATCCGTCGCCCCTCTCCGTGTTTCTTCCTCTGGTTCTCTTCCCCGTGCAGCACCACCTTTCGCTGAGCCGTTTTCCCTCCCCCTCTCACCGCAGGGCGCCCGCGTGAGCTCGCTAGAGTTCACCGACGGCCGAGTCGCTCCGTCCGCCCGTCACCGTCGCCCCAGGAAACGAAGGAGCGCCCCGACGCCACCACTCCGATCGCCGACCTCGCCCGCTTCACGTCGACTACTCCACCATCGCCGGAGACCGCCGGAACTGCCCCGTCGTCGCCGCCCGAAGCCAACCACCGCCCGCCACCTCGCCGGCGACCCCCAGGTGAGGACGAACGTCCCTGGCCGCACGATCGTTAACGGACGGCCGAAAACAGATCGCGGCCGAACCGGTACCGGCCAGTACCGGCCCACCGTGTGGCAGCCGCGTGGACGACGCGTCAGCGCCGCGTCAGCCTCTACACGCCGAGTCAGCGGCTGCGTCAGCGGAATATTCCCCAGGAAATATTCCCTTTAGTTTTAGAATTGTTTTAATTGGCAGATAATGTTTTTAACTTGTAAAAATTGTAGAAAAAGATCTACTGGGCCAAATTTTGCAAATAAGATATCGTTGGATTCACAAAATTGTGTAGAATTTTATCCTGCCATAATATCCCAGGTTTAATGTATGTAATTTCCTGAGATTATAGAAATGCTTAAAGTAGTATTTAATTCGCAGAAAAAGATCTGTAAATCTTTTTGACTAATTCCTTTTGGTCTAGGCTCTATTTGAAGTTACCTATCCAGTAGTATTTTTGTCAAACTTGTACTGTACTGTTTACAGCTTTGGTGCAATGTTTTGACTAAAGACCTATTAACTAGACCTCTTTTATGCATAAATTGTTTTCTTTGCATTAAATGTTTTCTCATGCATCGTTCAGTAGTAGTATTGATCAGAGAACATAACCAAGCTACTGAAGCTTTGTTAAAGTACCTTGCATGCATTGTGTTGCATTTATTTGATTCCTATGTGTGGTTGTTTATTGGATGTTTTGCTTTGTGTAGATTGTGAGGATTGTAACCCGTGTGACTGTCCGGACTGTGCTTTTGACTCCGGCAACTACCAAGGCAAGTGGAGCTTCATAAATGTCCTATTTAATTTCTATATGCATTGTAGCTTGTTCATTTTACAAGTATTATCTATTACTATGTTTTATCCTATTATGTCGTAGTCTATCTTGTTAGGCGAGCCATCGTAAGTAGCTGTGCTTATGTAGAAGAGGGTGGGATACACCATGGCAAAGCTTGTTTTGAAAGAACGTGTTTGGGAAGTGAAAACAACTTAATTAATGAACTATCTGGGTGGATTGGTAATTGCTTGGTTCGTGAATGTCGGGCCCATGTCTATGGTTTACCCGAGTAGCTCACTTGTGGATGGCCACCCAGGTTTCTGAGAAATGATTAGCGTCTTGATTTGGTAGCTTCCGTGTGCAACCATATGCCAGTGAGTTATGGGTGGCTGGATGGACTTAGTAGGTCGTGGCGACCCGAGCTCTTCGTATCCAAAGATGTAGTGAATGTGATAGGTTGGTACGGTGCGTGGATGGGCTTGGGGAGCTACTTCCCGAATTGTCTCTTCTTGGACTTCTCCCTATCACGACTCAATATGCATGTCGTGGTACGAGCGGGTCGACCAAGTCGTATGGGTAAAGTGTGCAACCCCTGCAGGGTGTAAAAACTAAGTGCTTAGCCGTGTCCCCGGTAATGGACGATTGAGTTGCTGAATTGTGGGTGCTATGACATGTTCTCATTCATTCTAACTTGCAATTGCTAAAACTTGTGGTTGAAACTTAATTGGGTTGTTTGTTGAAGATTAAATGTTTTACAAATGATTTACAAATGTTAGGATAAAATATTTTGCTGCTGCAACTAAGCCTAAACCCCACAAGCCAGATATGTATATATTTATTAGCCTTGTTGTTTCTCTCATTGTTCCACTTGCCAGTGCATTCCAAGTGCTGACCCTTCGGGGCTGTTACGTTTCATGTTGCAGGTTACTCTTCCGGTTACTCTAAGTAGTAGTGTTGGTTGCGACCCTCCACTCAACATTTTGTTCGCCTGTGGCGTCTAATGGAGACTGGGGCTACTTTATTTATGCTATCTATTTGCTACTTGCTTATTTGTGCGAGCGTTATGCTTTGCAAACATTATAATAAATGCAATATTCTGGATCATACCGCTGTAATAATGATGCACTGTTAGTTCTTTGATGTCTATCGATACTATGTATGCCAATGAACCGATCCAGGGATTGGCGTGATACATAGGGGTGCAATCCTTGCGGGTTGTATCGTTTCAGATGGTATCAGAGCAGTGTGTTGACTGTAGGATCGTGACCTAGGATTGGAATAGGAAGCCTTATGTTTACTTAAGCCTATTTTAAATTCTGTCTTTATTCTTATGCCATTCACTCTAGTAAATTCTTTTCTTTTGCTATTCTCACTCTTTCCTCTTTACAATTGATAGATGGGAGATGCCACCAGAGTTGAGTATGTTGGGATCCAATCACCAAGACCCTTCGCAAGATAGTTGGCGGAGCTTTGCCAGACACTGGGCATGCTAATGCCGATGTTCAAAGGGAGAAGGATGAACACCTATGTGCCTGGAGATCGCGTGTGGGAGATCACCGCGATTGTTCTTGCAGACCCCACCGTGCCTGGTATTGAGAACCCGAACCTCACCAAGAAGTACCTTACATGGGAGCAAGGAGTGGAGTCGGCCATGCACGAGACCCTGTCACGCCTGTGCTATCTCCACCGACACCGACTACCAGCAGGTTCACCCTTCCTTGCATTTGGAGGTCAGAATGAGCAAGGGCTTGTGATGATTACCACAGGTGATCGGAACAACATGCCACTCCAAGTGAAGTAGTTAGAAGACATGGAGATCAAAGCTTGGGAGAGGGAAGAGAAGTTGATACAGCAAAAGGAGGAGCTGGATTATTTTCAGGGCACTATGCATCTACAAGGGTATGAGATGGAAACCTTGCACACTGCTGTGAATACAATGGAGCAAGCCCTCATTGGAAGGGATGCCACGATTGCAGCGCTAAACCAAACCATTGTGCAAAGGGATCAAGTTGTGGCTGAACGTGATCAAAACCATTGTGGACATGGCTGCCCAGATTGCTGCCCTTCAAGCACAGCAGAATCCTCCACTAAACAATGGTAACGGTGATGATGGGAACGATGATGATGATGATAGTGATGATGATGATGCGGATAATGGTGGAGGAGGTAACAATGATGATGGTGGAGGCAACAATGATGGAGGAAGCGATGACGATGATGGAGGAGATATATAGTCTTAGACATCGATCAATGTAGACGATGATGGTGTTTAGATTGCTCAGTTAAGTACCTTGAAGTTCTAGGAATTTTCGTGAGATTTATTAAATGATTTTTGAACAAGTTTGGGTAAATTTCGTGTTTTTACTGCTGCAGTTTTCTGCCTGACCAGTCTTACCGCGCTATTTTTAATTCCTTACTGGTAACTCGGATTGCGCTCATATTTTAGGATCTGGAGCGTAATTACCTGTAGCATCTTCAAAAAAATTGGCTAAAATTCCTGATGAGTTTAAGGTGTCCAGAAAAATTCGTGAACAGGACAGAACTGTTCTGCCAGATTTTCTGGTTTTGCTTATTTTGCTGTTTTGCTTTGCCAAACGCTGTTGTCAGCGTTTCTAAACTATTTTTGTAGCTATATACTGTTAGTGAAAACCTGGAACGAGGTTTGTGTGTGTGTGTTTGATCATGTGGTGATTGCTTATGATTGTTGTGGCTTGAGCTTGTTGCATGGGTAGAGGGCTATCGCTTACTTGTAGTTGTTTCTCTCTAATCTTACATGTGCTAAACCGCAGATGTCACGCCGCCGACCTGATGAGATGGCTCAGCTCATGGCTGCTCAAGCACAGCTGACCCAAGTGATGACGCAATTCATGGCAACTCAGAACAACAACAACAACAACAATAACAACAACAACGGGAACAATCAGTCGCAGGGGATGCTCTCACTAGGTTCTTGAGGCTGAGGCCAGCTAAGTTCTCCTCTGCACCTGAGCCCATGATTGCTCTCGACTGGCTTCGTTCTGTGAATAAGGACCTGGTGACCGTTGGTTGCACTGATGCTGAGAAGGTGAGGTTTGCTGCTCACTTGCTGGAGGGATCAACTGCCTCATGGTGGGATGCTTTCCAGATTACCCATCCGCTGGAGACAGTTACCTGGGCTATGTTTGAGGAAGGATTCAGGACGAACCACGTATCCGCTGGGACCATGAGCCTGAAGAGGAAGGAGTTCCGCAACCTGCGCCAGACCAACCGCACTGTGGCGGATTACATAGAGGAATTTAACAATCTCTCTCGCTATGCCCCTGAGGATGTGGGCACTGATGCGAAGAGGAGGGAGAGGTTCCTGGATGGTCTCAGTGATGAGCTCTCACTTCAGCTATCTGTGGTTTACTGTCCGACATTTCAGAAACTGATGGACAAGGCTAGAATCCTGGAGGGGAAACAGCAGCAGGTGGAAAGACGTAAGAGGAAGAGCAGCCATCACTCCTCAGGATCACACCACAGTGCTCGCACCTCGTATGATGGACACTCTGTATACTCTAAGCATGGCGGAGATGACTGTAAGCACCGTGGAAGTAGTGGACATCGCCACGAGGGTCACAGGAGTGACAATCGCCACCGTGGAGGAAATGGTCACCACCATAATGGCCACCACCACAATGGCCACAAGAGCTACAACAGCAAATCTGGAAGGAACAATGGACACAACCACTCTGGTAGGAGGGATCTCAGTGAAGTGGAATGCTTCAAGTGCAAGAAGATGGGGCACTATGCTGATAACTGCCCAGGGAAGAGGATTGAAGCAGGAAGCAAGCCTAATGAAAACCAGAAGGCGAGGGTCAACCATGTGAACGTCGAGGAGATTCAGAATGAACCAGAGCTAGTGGTTGGTAAGTTTCCAATCAATACCCACATCGCATTTGTTCTTTTCGATACTGGTGCATCGCATACATTCATATCAAGGGCTTTTGTGGATAAGTATAAGCTACCTACCGAGGCTCTTAGAGGATCAATTAGAGTAAGTTCCCCTGGGGGAGAGATGATAGCTAGTGCAGCATGTCGAGGGTTGACACTAGAAATTGGTGCTTATGCATTTCCTGCACACCCGGTTATACTAGAATCCCAGGGTCTAGATGTCATATTGGGCATAGATTGGATGTCGGAGCATCAAGGTCAGATAGATTGTGCTCAACGAGCAATTTCACTCACCACACCAAAGGGAGTAAGGATCAGATATAAGTCGCCTATCAGTATTGGGGTGGCCGAGTTGAATTCTCTTAAGGGGGTTAGCCTAGAGGATGTGACCGTAGTAAAGGAGTACCCCGATGTGTTTCCGGATGAGCTGCCAGGGATGCCACCTGACAGGGACGTGGAGTTTCTTATTGACTTGATGCCGGGAACAGGACCGATAGCCAAGAGGCTATATAAGATGGATGTGGAGGAACTGAAGGAGTTAAAGAAGCAGCTTAGGGAGCAATTGGACAAGGGATTTATTCAGCCCAGTTCATCATCTTGGGGCGTGCCTGTTCTATTCGTGGAGAAGAAGGACAGTAGTAAGAGATTGGTGGTTGACTACCGCTCACTTAATGAAGTGACCATCAAGAATAAATACCCATTGCCCAATATAAATGATTTGTTTGATCAGTTGGAAGGAGCAAATGTGTTTTCCAAGATTTATTTAAGGTCGAGGTATTTCCAATTGAAGATCCATGAGGAAGACGTACCCAAGACTGCCTTCACCACTAGGTATGGATTATATGAGTATATAGTTATGTCTTTTGGACTAACAAATGCCCTGACATATTTTATGACCATGATGAACAAGGTATTCATGGAGTACTTGGATAAATTCGTGGTGGTATTCATTGATGACATATTGATATACTCCAAGGATGATGCTGAACATGAGAAACACCTGCGACTAATTATGGAAAAGCTGAGGGAGCATAAATTATATGCCAAGTTTAGCAAGTGTGAATTCTGGTTAAACACTGTTGGATTTCTTGGACACGTGGTGTTAGGTGAAGGAGTCGCAGTTGATCCAAGCAAGGTGGTGTCAGTTACAGAATGGGAGTCACCTAAGAATGTGGGAGATATTAGGAGCTTCTTGGGACTTGCTGGATATTACAGGAGGTTTATAGAGAACTTCTCCAAGATTGCAAAGCCAATGACTGAACTACTAAAGAAGGATAAGGAGTTTGAATGGACCAAGGAGTGCGAAGCTAGTTTCCAGGAACTGAAGCAACGCCTAGTGACCGCACCTATCCTGTGTTTGCCAGATATTTAGAAGGATTTCCAAGTGTATTGTGACGCCTCTCGTCAAGGACCGGGTAGTGTACTGATGCAGGATGGGAGAGTGGTATCCTATGCCTCGCGCCAACTCAAACACCACGAGAGGAATTTCCCCACGCATGACTTGGAATTAGCGTCAGTTGTGCACGCGCTCAAGGTATGGAGGCACTACCTGATGGGTAAGCATTGTGATGTGTTTACGGATCACAAGAGTCTGAAATACATATTCACCCAGAAGGAGCTAAATATGAGGCAGAGATGGCTGGAGCTCATAAAGGATTACGACATGAGTTTGCAATATCACCTAGGGAAGGCCAATGTTGTAGTGGATGCGCTGAGTCGCAAGGTTTATGCTAATGGCCTGACAGTGGGAGAGTTACCCAAGGATTTGTGTGAACAACTCAAGGACCTCAGGTTGGAAGTAGTATCCGAGGGATACTTGGCAACAATGGAAGTTAAGCCAACGCTTCTGGACGAGATCAGAGAAGCTCAAAAGAAGGATAGTGACCTGGAGGAGATAAGAGGAAACATACCCAAAGGCAAGGCTGAAGGTTTTCGTGAGGATGATCAAGGGACGCTATGGTGCAAGGATCGCTTATGTGTGCCCAACGATCCGGAGATGAGGAAGTTGATATTTCAGGAAGCTCATAATTCACCGTACTCTATACATCCAGGCAACACGAAGATGTACATGGATTTGAAGGAAAGGTTTTAGTGGGTTAACATGAAGCGAGAGATTGCAGAATATATTGCCCTATGTGATGTCTGTAGTAGAGTGAAGGCCGAGCACCAAAAGCCAGCAGGGTTACTACAGCCATTACCGATACCTAAATGGAAGTGGGATAGAGTTGGAATGGACTTCATCACAGGATTACCCAGGACCAAGTCAGGTTATGATTCTATTTGGGTAGTGGTGGATCATTTGACCAAGGTAGCTCACTTCATACCCGTGAAGACCACTTACACCAGTGCTAAGTTAGCCAAGATCTACATGAACAGAGTTGTGTGCCTACATGGAGTCCCTAAGAGCATTGTGTCAGATAGAGTCACCCAATTTACTTCTCACTTTTGGCGCCAGCTCCATGAGTCGTTGGGAACGAGGTTGGAGTTTAGCACAGCTTTCCACCCCCAGACGGATGGTCAGACCGAGAGGGTGAATCAGATTTTGGAGGATATGTTGAGAGCCTGTGCTTTGCCTCATGGCGCTAGTTGGGATGAAAAATTACCTTATGCTGAGTTCTCCTACAACAACAGCTACCAATCCAGCATCAAGACGTCACCATTTGATGTACTATATGGAAGGTGCAGAACACCATTGTTATGGGATGGTGTAGGTGAACGTCAACTGTTTGGACCGGATTTGATCAAGGATGCTGAAGAGAAGGTTAGTTTGGTTCAGGACAGGTTGAAGGTAGCACAATCGAGACAGAAGAGCTATGTTGATTCTAAGCGCAAGGAAGTGGCGTATGAGATTGGAGATCGAGCATATCTCAGAGTTTCGCCACTACGTGGGATTAAGAGGTTTGGAATTAAGGGCAAGCTGGCACCTCGGTTTATAGGACCCTACAAGATCCTAGCATGCAAAGGAGAGGTTGTGTACCAGCTGGAGATGCTAGAGGTTCTATCCGCTGTCCATGATGTGTTCCATGTGTCCCATCTGAAGAAATACCACCCGGAGATGGTAGATACACCGTTGAGGGATACCGTGCCATTAGATGAGGTTCAGCTAGAGAGCGACCTGACCTATGAGGATAAACCGGTCAAGATCTTGGAAACAGCGGAGACATTTACACGCAGCAAGACGATCAGGTTTTGCAAGGTGCAATGGAGCCATCACACCGAAGAGGAAGCCACCTGGGAGCGAGAGGATGACCTCCGAGAGGACCACCCGCACCTATTTGCTAGCCACGTCGAATCTCGAGGACGAGATTCATCTTAAGGGGGTTAGTCTTGTCACATCCCAAATTTTAGATTTGGCACTGCATACATACATGTTATTGCATCATGAGCATCTTTGCAAAAAGTTTCAGTTTTAAAGTTTTTGCCAAAACACCTCCTCTTTGCTAGTTTCTCCTATTTGCAAGCCTACTAGGGATTTTGCCTTGCATCTGCAAAAGTGACCCCTTTTGGGCATTCTAGTTGCATAGATGCGTAGAGTTCGTCCATACGAACCCGTAAGATTTTGTTTCGCTCGATTCGGAGCTGTAGATCAAAAGTTATGTTCAATCTAGTGTGGACTAGATTTTTCAGTTCAGATAATTCAGTTACAGTCAGACAGTTTCACTTAGCAGTTAGACAGAGAAGAAAAAAAAGAACCTAAACACCCAACCGCAGCGGCCTAGCAAGCAACCTACGGCCCAGCAGCAGCAACCGGCCTAACCACCGCTCGCCCCTTCCCCGCGCAGCGCGTAGCTGCAAGCGACCCGGGGCCCAGCGCCGCACAGCGCCAGCCAGCCCGGCAGTGACCTGCGCCCCCTCTCTTCCCTTTCCCCTTTTCCTTTCCCCCGCCTGTCATCACTTTCGTCGACCCGTCTCCGAGCCGAACTCCGCAACTGCCCGCGGAAATCGGCCGATTCCCACCGAATCCGAGCGGCCCTTCGCCCGATTTTTCTCCTACTTAATCCCCACGGTCTCCTCTCCAAAAACCCTCTGAAACCCTAGCTAATCTCGCCGCCAGGCTGCGGGAATTTCTCGCCGGAGACTACCACCGCCGCCACGCCATTGCCGAAGCTTCAGAGGTCGCGTCGCCGCCGAATCCGTCGCCCCTCTCCGTGTTTCTTCCTCTGGTTCTCTTCCCCGTGCAGCACCACCTTTCATTGAGCCGTTTTCCCTCCCCCTCTCACCGCAGGACACCCGCGCGAGCTCGCCGGAGTTCACCGACGGCCGAGTCGCTCCGTCCGCCCGTCACCGTTGCCCCAGGAAACGAAGGAGCGCCCCGACGCCACCACTCCGATCGCCGACCTCGCCCGCTTCACGTCGACTACTCCACCGTCGCCGGAGACCGCCGGAACCGCCCCGCCGTCGCCGCCCGAAGACAACCGCCGCCCGCCACCCTCGCCGGCGACCCCCAGGTGAGGACGAACGTCCCTGGCCGCACGATCGTTAACGGACGGCCGAAAACAGATCGCGGCCGAACCGATACCGGCCAGTATCGGCCCGCCATGTGGCAGCCGCGTGGCGCGCGCGTGGACGACGCGTCAGTGCCGTGTCAGCCTCTGCGCGCTGAGTCAGCGGCTGCGTCAGCGGAATATTTGTTTTAATTGGCAGATAATGTTTTTAACTTGTAAAAATTGTAGAAAAAGATTTACTGGGCCAAATTTTGCAAATAAGATATAGTTGGATTCACAAAATTGTATTGAATTTTATTCTGCAATAATATCCCAGATTTACTGTATGTAATTTCCTGAGATTATAGAAAGGCTTAAAGTAGTATTTAATTCGCAGAAAAAGATCTGTAAATCTTTTTGACGTAATTCCTTTTGGTCTAGGCTCTATTTGGAGTTACCTATCCAGTAGTATTTTTGTCAAACTTGTACTGCACTGTTTACAGCTTTAGTGCAATGTTTTGACTAAAGACCTATTAACTAGACCTCTTTTATGCATAAATTGTTTTCTTTGCATTAAATGTTTTCTCATGCATCATTCAGTAGTAGCATTGATCAGAGAACATAACCAAGCTACTGAAGCTTTGTTAAAGTACCTTACATGCATTGTGTTGCATTTATTTGATTCCTATGTGTGGTTTGTTTATTTGATGTTTTGCTTCGTGTAGATTGTGAGGATTGTAACCCGTGTGACTGTCCGGACTGTGCTTTTGACTCTGGCAACTACCAAGGCAAGTGGAGCTTCATAAATGTCCTATTTACTTTCTATATGCATTGTAGCTTGTTCGTTTTACAAGTATTATCTATTGCTATGCTTTATCCTATTATGCCGTAGTCTATCTTGTTAGGCGAGCCGTCGTAAGTAGCTGTGCTTATGTAGACGAGGGTGGGATACACCATGGTAAAGCTTGTTTTGAAAGAACGTGTTTGGGAAGTGAAAACAACTTAATTAATGAACTATCTGAGTGGATTGGTAATTGCTTTGTTCGTGAATGCCGGGCCCATGTCTATGGTTTACCCGAGTAGCTCACTTGTGGATGGCCACCCAGGTTTCTGAGAAATGATTAGCGTCTTGATTTGGTAGCTTCCGTGTGCAACCATATGCCAGTGAGTTATGGATGGCTGGATGGACTTAGTAGGTCGTGGCGACCCGAGCTCTTCGTATCCAGAGATGTAGTGAATGTGATAGGTTGGTATGGTGCGTGGATGGGCTTGGGGAGCTACTTCCCGAATTGTCTCTTCTTGGACTTCTCCCTATCACGACTCAATATGCGTGTCGTGGTACGAGCGGGTCGACCAAGTCGTATGGGTAAAGTGTGCAACCCCTGCAGGGTGTAAAAACTAAGTGCTTAGCCGTGTCCCCGGTAATGGACGATTGAGTTGCTGAATTGTGGGTGCTATGACATGTTCTCATTCATTCTAACTTGTAATTGCTAAAACTTGTGGTTAAAACTTAATTGGGTTGTTTGTTGAAGATTAAATGTTTTACAAATGATTTACAAATGTTAGGATAAAATATTTTGCTACTGCAACTAAGCCTGAACCCCACAAGCCAGATATGCATATAGTTATTAGCCTTGTTGTTTCTCTCATTGTTCCACTTGCCAGTGCATTCCAAGTGCTGACCCTTCGGGGTTGTTACGTTTCATGTTGCAGGTTACTCTTCCGATTACTCTAAGTAGTAGTGTTGGTTGCGACCCTCCACTCAACATTTTGTTCGCCTGTGGCGTCTAATGGAGACTGGAGCTACTTTATTTATGCTATCTATTTGCTACTTGATTATTTGTGCGAGCGTTATGCTTTGCAAACTATGTAATAAATGCAATATTCTAGATCATACCGCTGTAATAATGATGCACTGTTAGTTCTTTGATGTCTATCGATACTATATATGCCAATGAACCGATCCAGGGATTGACGTGATACATAGGGGTGCAATCCTTGCGGTTTGTACCGTTTCAGCCTTAGAGAGGGCTCTTTCCTTCCATCCCTTGATCTGCTTCCAAATCCGTTCCTTCAGGTATTCAAGGGTCGTTACCCAGGAACGTCACACATAAACCGGCAGGCCAAGGTACCTCTCACTCCAAGAAACAGAGGAAATATTGAGACCTCTCAACACTCTCTTGCGAACTTTCCTTTTGGTATTATGGTTGAACATCACTGTAGATTTTTCAAGGTTTATTGTTTGTCCCGAGCAGTTCTCATACAAGTTAAGGATCGCTTGCAGATGTTGTGCACACTATTCATACCTTTTAGCAGCACGAACGAATCATCTGCAAATAGTAAGTGATTAAAGCTCGGGGCATTTTGGCTAATTTTGATTCCTTGCAATCTGCCATCTTCCTCAGCTTGGTTTAACAACACCGAGAAACCCTCGCCACACAGAAGGAATAGATATGGTGATAAAGGATCACCCTATAGAAAAACAGGGTGGAACGTATGCCTCTGGCAGGGACGTTTGCGTGTTAATATAGTCAAAATACAATTACAGATTGAGTTGTTGAGATTTGCCTTGGCTACTAAGAAACCTATACAAGGAAATTATCTAAACTAGGCAATCTCAAACAACCACACCAATACAACCGTACGTGGTACCTCTCTTGGTACACAAACAACACGCTATTTCAATACCCTCCCTCAATCACAACTTATCTAAGTTGAGATTGTGACAAAAAGCTTGTAGCTGTCTTGCTGACAATGGTTTTGTAAACCCATCAGCTACTTGATCTCCCGTGGGAACAAATCTTATGTTTAATTGCTTATTAGCAACTCTCTCACGAACAAAATGATAGTCCACCTCAATATACTTAGCTTAGCATGAAACACTGGATTAGCTGACAAATATGTTGCACCAAGATTATCACACCATAAGGATGCTGCCTTCGGATGACTAACACCAAGTTCTGTCAATAGAGTCGGAATCCATATTACCTCGGCTATAGCATTGGCTAAAGCCTTATATTCAGCTTCAGTACTTGACCTTGCCACTTTAGCTTGTTTGCGTGCACTCTAGGAGATGAGATTGCAGCCAAGAAACACTGCGAATCCACCTATAGATCTCCTGTCATCTGGACATCCTGCCCAGTCTGCATCAGAAAAAGCACTGACCAAAGTAGACTTAGACTTTACAAGTTTTATCTCAAGAGAGATAGTAAACTTCAAGTACCAAAGAATTCTCTTTACAACCGTCCAATGCAGAGTGTTGGTGCATGCAAGAACTGACAGACTTTGTTAACAGAAAAAGAAATATCTGGCCTGGTTAGAGTAACATACTGAAGTGCTCCAACAATACTTCTATACCGAGTAGCATCTGTGTCATTAAGAGGTTCCCCATCAGAGACAGACAATATTTCGGATGTAGAAAGAGGGGTGGTAATACATCCGAAATATACTTAGCTTGAGATAAAGAGATACCATTAGATATGTTGGTAACTTCAATACCTAGAAAGTAATGAGGCGATCCCAAGTCTTTGAGCGCAAAATCCATGCGCAAGTTAGCCAAAACAACCTGAACTGCCTCCTTGGAGGAACTAGTAATAATTATATCATCAACATATATAAGTATAAATATAGTAACACCATTTTTCTGATAGAAAACAAGGAAGTGTCAGCTTAAGATGGAGTAAAACTAATTGTATGAAGCTTGGAAGATAACCGGGTGTACCATGCCCATGGAGCCTGCTTCAGACCATAGATGGCTTTGTCCAGTTTGCAAACAAAGCTAGGATGTTGAGAATTCTCATACCCAGGAGGTTGTCTCATGTATACCTCTTCTTCCAGAACGCCATGGAGAAACGCATTCTTCATATCTAACTGTCACATCTCCTAATTTTGAGAAACAACTAAAGACAAAATTAAACGAATAGTTGCAGGCTTAACGACTAGACTAAAAGTGTCCTTGTAATCAATCTCATACCGTTGCTTGAAACCTTTTGTAACCAAACGGGCTTTGTACCAATCAACCGTACCATCAGTTCTTTTCTTGATCTTGTGTACCCACTTACAGTCGATTACATTGCTCCCTTGTGGTCTGGGAACAAGATGCCATGTATTATTGGCATTAAGAGCAGACATTTCTTCATCCATAGCACCACGCCATTGATCATGATGAAGGGCTTACTCGAGCTGTTCAGGTTCACCTGTGCCACAGAGATTACACCAGTGTATACGTCCGTCAATAATTTTTTTGGACAAACAATACCACTTTGAGACCTTGTTTGAGCACGTGATGAAGTAGACACAGGAGGAGCAGTAGCTGGCTCCGGTGTAGAGGATCTGGACGTGCAAGAAGACGCGTGCGACAACCCTAGCGTGTCTGCGCGCGGCACAGACGAAGCCGTGGGCGTGATTTGGCCACATGTCAGGGACAACAGGGTCTGCCCAAATAGCGACACGGGAGACCAGGCTAGCGACGCGGTCGAGGAAGGCCCGCCTCCACGTGGTGCACGTGGGGGCGATTGCGAATCCGGGCGATTAACACTGTCAGGCGGAGATCCCGGAGCAGATACGTCCAATGCAGTAGTAGAAGAATCGGCATCGGATCCCGTGCCTGAATTATCTCCAACAGAATTCTCCTGAAAATAGTCATCGGAAAAATTAGTAGAAACTGACATATGATCATGTTGCAAATAATTCTCCTGATCAGAGATGGAAGGATTCAAAAGGATTAAAGGTAACAAATGAAGTTTGGCACGTAATTGTGCTCCGGCGTTTGGATTTAGTGTGGAAACGAAAACACACTCTCGTAAAAAACGACATCATGGGAAACATAGAATCTAGCCGTGGAGATATCCAAACACTTGTAGCCTTTGTGCATGCCACTATAACTCAAGAAAACACATTGTTTGGATCGGAACTGCAATTTGCGTTGGTTGTATGGGCGGAGATTAGGCCAGACTACGTATCCAAAGATACGAAGGAACGAATAATTAGGAGGCTCTTTGAATAATTTTTCTGTTGGGGACAAGTTATGAATGACCTTGCTTGGAAGGCGATTGATGAGGTAGACAACTGTAAGAAACACTTCATCCCAATACTTAAGCGGCATAGATGCATGTGCTAATAAACAAAGACCAACCTCGACAATATGTCTGTTTTCGTTCTGCAGAACCATTTGTTGATGAGCATAGGGGCAAGATACATGGTGGGTAATGCCAACACGAGAAAAGAAAGGGGGTAATTTCTGTTACTCACCACCCCAGTCGGATTGGACAACGAGAATTTTTCTGTCAAACAAACGCTCAACATGTTGTTGGAAATCTCGAAATTTCTGAAAAACATCAGATTTATTTTCGAGTAAGTAGATCCAAGTGAATTTACTAAAATCATCAATAAAGCTCACATAATACTTATAACGACCAATAGACACAGGAGCAGGCCCCCAAACATCTGAAAAACTAAGTTCCAAAGGAGCACTAGACACACTTGTAGACCTAGGATAAGGCAATTGATGAATTTTTCCCTTTTGACAAGCGTCACACACCGAGTCATCATGCTGATTCGACACAGGAAGATTATTTGTCCTAAGGACTTGCTCAACAATAGGAAAGGATGGATGTCCAAGGCGCCCATGCCATCGTGTAGAGGATGGTTGACTTGTACTTGTACTGAGGAGTTGTTTGGATGAATCATTGTTGATGGGGTGCAAGGGGTAGTGATGTAGCCCGACCTTCGGTCGTTACCACATCATGGTCTCCAACTTATGCCAAGTCGTCATGGAATCCAAAGGTGAATCCGTTCCTCTGTGCGAGCTCACTTCCTACCTCATTGAATGGTATACTACTTCATACTCCATCATGTATTCATGATAGGTTCATATCGACAAGTACGGAGGCATGGGACGAAGCCTGTAGCACCAAGCCCGACAAGACGGAGGCTTGGAAGAGAAGACGGAAGAAGAAGCAGCTAGAGCACCGGAGTCTTTGGCCTGCGCACACCGGAGTCTCCGGCCACACTGGAGTCTCTGGCCTAAAGACACCAGAGTCTCCGACCTGCAGACCCCGGAGTCTCCGGACCCATCTCTGGACCGACCCCTAGATCGAGCTCGAGAACAGTCTGTCTGCCACTCTAGAGACGACACCGGAGATAAACCGGAGTCTCCGGCCCACACTGGAGTCTCCGGCCTGAGCGTATGGGCCTGCGCGCCGCCAGCTAGGCCTTCGGCCCATGTACCCCTTAGTCTGCCCAAACTTTCCCCTTTTATTCCTAAAGTACCCTTGAACTAGTGGTTGGCCTATATATAGTGCCCCCACCCTCTCATGTAACCCGAGGCATAGATGATAGACTAAAGACAACCCCTTTGTGGAATCTCTAGTTTTGCCTCATCCCCTTCTACCAAAGGGGATCGACTATCGTCACCACCTCGTTGGAGTTTGCATTGCGCCTCCCTCATTGGGCCTTGGCATCGGTGTCCCTTTGCCAAGACGTCAAGGCCCTCTCCAAGGTGTTCTTCCCTCTCCACGTGGGATCGAGGGAGCACGTTGACCGATCTTTCCTTGCGAGGATTCTATCAAACTGGTGGCCACCAGCGGGAGCAATCAGCCTTGCATCGTGTGAGTTTTGCGTGTGTTCATCGTGTTCTTCACGAGGTGTGCGTCCGCTTCCGCTACCTTCTCCCTTTCCCCTCGCTTTCCCATCGATTTGATCACAAGATCCGTGAAGATCGGGCCACCCACGGGATTACCCCATAACATCTGGTATCAGCAGCTTTTGGTTGCCACGGATTTCTCATCGATTTGATCTTTTCCCCAAAAATTCGAAAATTCCACCAAAAACAGCCCCAATTCGTGTTTTGGATCGGTCTGTGATTTGAGTGCGTTTTGGTAGGTTTTGATCTGTGGATTACTTGCTAAACTTGTTGATCTACCTTCCCCTGCGTTCTCATGGCCTAATTCCTTGATTTCCTCCACCAATTTGGTGTTTTGGTTCGAGTTTTTCCGCCAAAATCGCGTCCTGGACGAGTTCTGCACATCCTGGAACGTCCGGACCGGAGATTCGGGCCCCCAGACCAGAGATTCCGGCCTAGACCGGAGTTTCTGGCAAAGTCTCCGTCCCCACTGCTGACAGCAAATCTGTTTCACGGTTTTGAGCATAACATTTGCATACGAACTCGGATTTTGGTGTTCTTTAGCTCGTTTTGAAGAGGAGAAGGAGCTCTACATCATCATATCTGTGGTTCATGCTATCTACTCCATCCAAAATTCCATGAGCAAGGCGGAATCCACCAATAAAGGGTGAAGATCGGCGATGAAAGGTGTAAATATTCCGTGACTTCTCCCCACTTGCTTTCCTTTGTGAGCTACACTATCTTTGCATTCAACAAATACCTATTGAGACTAGTTCCTCCTATGATTGCTTGGGCTATGCACATTTGATACCTTGTAGAATTCCGAGCAAAAGTTGTGAGCGCGCTATCTCATATAGTTATCTTGTATAGTTGTTGGCACAAGGAAGAGACAAGTGAAAAAGAAAATAAAAAGAAATAGAACAAGAAGAAAAAGAAAGAAACAAGTGCCTCATAGAATAGGAAGCGCAAGCTCGATGAACATCATATAGGTGGTACTTATTGTGCATATCTTGTAGCCCACCAATATAATTGCAATCGAACTAGCGTATCTCCTTGCACTTGTGCGACACGAGCTTATAGTCTTCGCTAGGTAATCATTTGGTTCTTAGCTCACTTTCTCTGTCGCACAAGTCCCATTTATCCCACCATGCGTGTTTCCTTGTACATATTTCCTTCTTGTGGATTGACTTGTTTTGCTTTGTGATCATCGTGGTTCTTTACTTGCCATTACAATATCTTGATTTCGGATTGTTTGTGGACACGCCACCTTCCATACCTATCCACCATAAGCTTTGTGTGTGTGTTTTTTAGTGGTTAGTTAGCTTTGGTGTTCCGCGTGAACTTTACTTTGCTTGGTTTTGACTGCTCTCAAGTGTTGCCACTTGCACGATACTATCTTCCAAGGTAAAGTAAGGTTTGACGTTGCATCCCTAACCCCTACCACTTCTATATACACCACTTGATCTTGTGAATCATGTCTAGGAACTTCGGAGCCGATGATGATTTTTATGAAGAATCCACGATGAGCCACCATGCATATGCCTCCACAAGCATGGATGACATGATGGAGCACTACACGATAATGGCTCCATGCGGTGACCTAGCATACCGCGACATGATGTAGTACACTATAGTCGTTGACATAACACCAATGAAACACCGTTCACTAGTATTACATCCCTCAGAGTGGTACAACAGAAATACAGCAGGTCCAAGACATGACTATAGATTACAACTTGACTCTTTACAAAAGATCCAGATAACACTCTAGGTTAAAGAGAGAGAGACAGAAACTTCTTACAAAGAAGAACTAGAAATAATAACTCAGAACTATCTAGTAACTAAGACTAGCATCTAAACTATTTGGCTTGCCATTGCTGCTATTGCAATGCTCTATAGAAGTAGGTTTTATGGCTAGAGTATCTACTCCTATCTAAAACAACACTTTATCTTCACTTCAACTGATGTATATGTCGACTTCATAGACTTTATTGAAGAACTTGAGCGGCCAATGATGGTTTCTTGAGCAGAAATTGATGTTGACATCGTCTTCAACGGCTTAAAACCTAGCAAGGGTTAAGAAGGTACGGTTGAGTACAAGCGTACTCAGCAAGTTCACTAAAAAGGAGTGTATGATGCACTATCTCTACAGCCATAGACCACAGGTCATAGGCAATTCAGGTTTTCGTAAACATTTCTTCAAAGGTTGCTTTTATTCTGAAAACTATGTCCGACAGCCTTCACGGGTTGACTAGAACCTTCGTGGAACCTTTGTGGGGTTCCTTTCATGCCGCGTTCGGTAGCTCCTTCTCGGAACAGGGAGTAACATGTCACAATTCTTACACTATGCAGATGTGCGTCACTTTTCCCACAAGAGACCTTAAGCTTTGTTGCACAGCCAGGAGTATGTCCCCATTCAAACTTACATGGTTTGAGGCCGAACTTAAGATCCAAGCCAATCGCTACCCCTCTCCGCGACCCCGTATGAAGACACGACCCACTAAGACAACTACCATAGTTACTCTTTGGGTAGCCTCTCGGAGACTCCGTACGCAGCTCTGTTTTGCGGTCACCATCAACTATGGTGAACTCAGACCCAGACAGAGATGCACAGATAATCTAGACACCAAGATCGTGGGGAACTAAGGGGTCCCACCCATGTGCTGGATTCTCTGGAACTCCACAAGAAATCAACAGCCTCACGATAAGGTCATCCATCCATGCAAAAGGAAGAAGATCCAGCTAACTTCTCCGTCCCATTCCAAATCTCATGGTTGACGCGTAATATACGGTGCTAGAATCACTGGCGACATTGGTTGTTAAGTCCTAGATATTATGTTCCTTTACCACTAGAACTGTATCAGTAGATTATTACCGTCTAGTAAATAATCCATAATCATATTATTATGAAAATAGTGTTTTCTGACCTTTTTGGAATTTAGGTGATGACACCATTTGGGGTTACAAGCATTTGATAGAAAATTATCAAAGGACATGAGCAAGTTGTGAACTTGACTTTTGTGATTGCAAGATTATGCACTTACGGTCTTCAATACAATAGAAGATCCAAATTCTATAAACAACATCATTGGTCTAGTAAGGACTAATGTTTAAAATAAGCAAGATACACTTATGCATAAGTAATGTAATGCAGATTGATAAACACGAATCCCCGGACTAATCATATCTGATCTAGGGTTTGGAGTTTGTGATGAGTTCTTTGGAATGTGTTGCACTTTTATACTAGCTTCACACTTGTGCTTCTTATTAAGGCTTGTGAAAGTGTGTGAAACAATATGTAGATACAACAAGTAATATGCAATATTAAAGCACTCAAATGGGGTATGGTATCTGAAATATTTCTTAAACAAGATTAAGATTTAATTAGAGCTTTTAGAGAAGTGTTCAAGGATTACTTTTAATGTCTCTTAAAAGAATAACTCTTGAGGAAAATATTACTTTACAAAGTAATAAGTATTTAAACTTTAAGCTAATACTTTAAGGTTTTCTTATAAATTATAAGTACTAAAGTAGAAAACAACTAGTATTGTTGAGTAGCTATTCTACTAGTAAATGGAGACTTTTAAGACTCCATGAAGGTGAAACAAAAGTATTATGCATTGATAGAAGCGGCCTTTTCTTAATTTTATAAGTGGATGGAATCACTTACTTATTATAGAATTAATAATCATTTCTATGAACATGGGAATGGCATCATGTTAAATACTTACAAACTTTCCTTAGCCTTTAGAGTGGATTCCCAAGCTTTTAAAAGAATTAGTATTCAAATCTTGATGATTTTATAATTGATAAACCATTTTTGGAGAGTAAGATTTACTTAACTCTAAATGGTAGTTTTAGTAAGTACAACTTGAATTGGTTAGACCTATCTTAACTTTATTTAAAAATAACTTGCACTTGTTATTACACTTTTAGACTTTAAACAAATAATGGTAAAGGTAATAGTAATGGTTTATATATTTTCAAAGAATTAAAATAAAAGAAAAGAGTAAAAATAAGATTTATTAGATATTTACCTTTTATTTTACTTCAAAAGTGAGAGTTGACATTTTTTATGTGTAGAATTTATTATTGTGATCATTTTGGTATATTATAACAATTTTTTTGATTTTTAAATAATAAGATATGATTTTTATACGCTTTTATCACTTTATAAATACTTAATAAATAATAAATATTAGTTAAGTGATAGAAAAATATATAAAACAAATTTATAAGTCTTTATTTTGTTTTTCTAAGATTTTTGATATTTTATACTTATTTTATGAATTTTAAGTAATACAATCTATTTATTAAGATTTATCTCTAATAGATTATTTACTAATAAATACTAATGATTTTATTTAAGTGGAAACGTAATTACAATAATAGATTTATATTATAGATATTATTTTTCTGAACATTTTGATATTTTATATATATTTTTGTGAATCGTAAAATAAAAGATATTAAATTTATAAGATTTAATCATTTATTTAATTTCTGGAAATTATATTTATATCTAAACTTATTTGTTTTATCTATTTATTAAGCAGGCAATACTTTTTATACCAACATTAACCCTAGACACAGTCATAGACATGTGGGCATGTGGCCACGTCTTTTGCCATGCGGGACAAAGACTTTTTATACCTAACTTGTTCTACTCAGAGCCACTGACTAGTGGGCCATTCGCCATGTCGGTGTCCACTTCAGGTAAAAGGGATTTTATTCATTATTGAAATTATTACTGCAAAATAATAAAGGCAAAACTATATATGACATCACCCTGACATTAGGGTGACGTTAGCAATGGGGATTCCCTCCTAGTCGAGGATGGACCCGTTGATTCGGAGCTCGCGGGGCAAAACGGAAGGCGCTACACGATAGAGGAGACCAAGGCGAACTTGGCAGTGGTGTCGACGCCCCGTTTTGGTCACCGAAGGTACTCCGGCGATGACGAACAGTGGCGGCTGACGGCGGATTACAGCGGAAGGGCGATACAGAATGCGAGGAAGAAATCAGAGAGATGTGCAAGCACGGGTAGCTCACCCTGAAGTTGTAGAGCATGATGGTCAGAATAGAGGAGCACTGCAGCAGCGGGAATCGATGATGAACGACGACGGTTGGTGGTGGAGATGACAGGTCGATTCATTCGACTAGGGTCTCTCCTGCTACCACGACTTGGCTAGGGAGAATGAGGACGGTGAGACGAGTCTAATGGTGCCCTCAGGAAGGTCAGGGGAGCTGCAGAGCATCGGCGACGAGCGGCTCCAGCGGGGTTAGGGTTTCGGCTCCTATGTGCGCGAGCGGCACAGAGTGAGAGAGCGAGGAAGAAATGGGATGAGGACGAGCAGGGCATCTGGTGGTGTTCTTATCCTCTCCCGAGGTGGCGGCACGAATCTCAGCGACGAGGAAGCGACCACCGAGCTGCTTGCGGCATCGGAAGGTCGATGCCGAACGAGGAAGACAACGAATAGATGCGTCGAACCGGTACGTGGACCTGGGCCTTGCTGGGCTGCTGATGGACCACGAGCTGCTTCTGGTTATTTTTTTTCTATCAATCATTTCCCTTTTTCTTTTATCTGTTTTTATAAAACCTTTCCAAAAATGATTTTCTCAAGGTTTGAAATACCTTGAATATTTGTAAGTCCTAAAGAATATTATAAGGATCAACTATAATCAATTCTTCTACAATTCTAATTGTGTTCTCAAAATGTATTATTATATGAAGCGTTCTTTTATTTAGTGAAGTAAGTATAATTTAGGGTTTTAGGGTTTACTTCCTATAAGAAAATCTTATAGAAATAATTTGTATTACCACTAAAAGAATGTATTAGTAGTGGTTTAAGAGGCTAATGATTTATGATAGTGAGTGATAGGCATGGAATATATGTATATTTAACCTTTTTTAATAACCATATTAGATGTTGGTTTAAATCCTAGGTTTATAATATGGTGATTGGAATCCCATGGTTCTCCCTATTTGGCGATTTCACCAAATCCAATTCTACTTGGTTTGTAGAGTTTAGAAGTACCACATAACATTTCCTAATGTGATCTTGATGGTTCTATGAAACTAGGTTTCTATTAAGGTTTAAGATAATAAGTTGGACAAGGCTTCCATCTTTAAACACTCATCTGGTTCTGTAATTATCTCTTGGAAGCTTTAATTGTCCAAGAGGTATTGTTCAATGGTTACCTAGGAATAGGAAATGGTTTCACTATCCATTTGATCTTAGGGTTTTGAATAATGAAGTAGACATGGGTCTTGTCATGGCTACATGTATAGCTAGCTAAAGGTTTCTAAAGAATTCTTAGCTCAATACTTCACTAAGCTTATCTTGAGATAAGGAATTCCTTTCCTAATATACTCTATATATCTTTCTTATATTATTCAAAAAGATCACATCTTCCTAAATAAGACAATCATATGACTCCACCATATACATCATCACATGATGACATGGTCATGCCCCTTCAACATTATTCCATCCTTACTCATAGTATATAAACTCTCTTATTCAACTACCATTGATACACCTATCAATGTAGCTACTTCTAACTCCATCCATAAACTCCTTTATATTCACCTTGTATCTACATCCAAGGCTTGCAAGATTATAGTTCTCACTATATATAACAAGGAATATCAATCTTCTAGAAGAGGCATGGTACTACTCTTCACAATACAAGTTTGTTCTTGTATTACCTTGGTTAAACTATTATACTTCCATCTACTCCATACAACTTATGTTATATACTTCATTATACTCTAGCTTGACTTCTAATGATCAAGCTAGATGATTCATCTTACTAGGGTTTACCTAATTTGGTATACTCACAACTCTCCTTCAACACCTAGTCATCTATTCTCAAGTGGCTTGAAAATAATGACCACCAACCCTTGATCAAACAAAGCTTAGGCTTCTAATTGTCTGATCAAGATCTATATCCACTAAGTATTAAACTTGTACTAGTCTCTCTATAGGCTTATCTTGTTAAGAAATCTTACTCTAAGTTTATTCCTTCTTAGCTTAACAAGAACATCATTGGATTCTCTACTACTACTAGCTTTCTCAGGGCTCCTCAATTACTAGCTAAACTCTTGGTTCTAGGTACTGCTTCTAGTTAACTCATGAGTGACTTAACTCCTCCAACATCAGATGGTTTGATCTCCACTAAGGATCACATTCCATTGATGATGGCATACTTCACCATAGCTAGTTCCTCCTTCTTATTAATTTACTTGAGGTCTTTGGAAGGTCAATATAATAGGTTAAAGCTAAAGGTTAACAAGTGCTAGGTCAAGAATTGGTCACTCAATAGTGATGATCCATTGACACTAGGACTTGGTCAAATAGGATTGTCATCTATTAACATGACACTAAGGGTATGAGATGCATGGTCTTGGCTTGTCTTCCATTATACTTGCTTTGTGATAAGAATTGATGTTTAAGAACTACCATGATACCCATGGTAGGTATCACTATGGAAATCAAGTGTATCAAGATTTAGTTATAGAGTTTTCTTTACTTAAGTTACATACTTAACTTGGTATTCAGGGTTTGTGGTAGATAATACCTTGATATCATCTTTAGAATATTAAGTATTCATCCTTGAGTTGTGGTATGGAATACCATGTAATGATCTCTAGGAGATCAAGTACTCTTTATTAAGTAGTGTGTTGTGACTTAGTTTTATTACATTTGATCTACCCTTAGATCAAATTATATTACCCAAAGTTAAGGTTTTAGCAAAGGTCATATTGAAACTTATCGCAGTCAACTTGATGATCTACTTCAGTTCCACCAAGTTAAGAGAAGCTTCAATCAATTTGAAAAGTTTTATTTAAAAGCGCGAAAATTATTTGGATTTTCTATGCATGAACGCAATGCACACACCTGTGTTCAGCTTATTTCTAAGATCTAATGCTGGGATGTTACACTCCACATGCTTGGGTGATATGGAGTTCTACAACAACAATAACTCCCCAAGCATGGATGACTCCAAGAACGACAACGACAAGCTCCTCAAGTCGCGTCGACCAAGACAGAGCCTCCACCTCGAGAGCACCAAGGTCCACCATCAAATGGACAACTTCAAGTGCGACATGGACAACGACTTTGCCAAAACCATGAGCATGATGGCCAAGACTAATGATGCTTTGCGCTCATTACAACGCCTCACCAAGAAGAGTGCCAAGGACAAGAAGCATCATCGCGAGTGTCATATGGATGACCAAGTGCGCCATCTACATCAACCGTTGGCAACGCATGCCAATGTCCGCCGTCGACACCATCATAAGGCACCTTCAACTACTCGTGCCACCACCAAAATGGCACCAAGAGCAAGCCCCCCTCCATGCCATCAAGCTTCAACGCCAAGACTTGACATCCTAGATGACACATGTACCTTCGTGGATGAGGAAGACGAAGACCTCTACTTCGCCAAGTTGGACGAGTGCGTCAAGAGGACTACACAAGCCAATGTGCAAGATGGCGATGACAAAGTCAAGAATGGTGAGCATGGGACTTTCCCTTCACCAAAGGAGGCGCATGGAGTTGAGAGAACCGAGCTAACCCCCATATGCTTGAGTGATGATGTGGTACCAATCCCATGTGAGTATGAGAGCCACTTAGCCCACTTGAGTGAAAACAAAAGTGAGATGAGTGACTCCACCATATGTGAGATTGAGTGCTTCCATAAGTAGCTCATGAATCCGACGTCGCGATCGGAGACGATTGTTCTTGGCACACCGTGAAGATGGACGATTTCCCTAAAAATAGATTTGCAACATGTGAAGCATCGTCGGTCTTATGGCACGGTATCAAGTGTGCCATTTTGGAAAAGTGATCCACGATAACAAATATAGAGTCATGACCATGCTTAGATGTTGAGGGCAAACCTCTAGGGAGGCCCGATCTTTCACGATTCCCTTTCAAATCGAGGATGGAGTGCGGGGAGAGGAGGGGAGGATGAACACGACGAACGCACACACGAAGAACGCGATGAACCCACACACACAAAACCACGATACACACCAATAGCTCACGCCGATGGTGACCGGTCCGGCGCAATCCCTAGGATCAGCGTCGGGCGGAGGACTCTCTCTCGAACCGGCACGACGAGATGGGAGACTCGGTGAGGTCTTGACGTCTAGGCAAAGGGACTCCGATGCCTAGGCCTTGTACAACGCGAAGGCACGATGCAAACTCCAACGAGGTTTGGGGATATTGGTGCTCATTGGTCAAGGAGCATGAGGCAAGAATTAGATAGATCCACAAAGGGGTTTCCACTAATTCTAATATCATGCCTAGGGTTTACAATAGAGGTGGGGGACTCTATATAGGCCAGCCACACAGTCAGGGGTACTTTAGGAATAAAAGACAAGTTCTGGACGAACTAAGGGGTACATGGGCCAAAGGCCCAAAAGCCTTTTACATGCCTGGTCACGGTCGGTCCGGAGACTCTGGTGTGGTGGACCGGAGATTCCGGTCGGTCTCCGGACCAGCCTCCGGAGGGGCCTTCAGATTGTCCCAAGGCCCGGTGCAGGGGTCAGACCGGAGAGTGGGCCGGAGTCTCCGAGGTCTTTAGGCCGGAGACTTTGATGGGCCGGAGACTCCGGTGTGCGCAGACCGGAGACTCTGGTCTGAGCAGCTCCAACGACTTCTGCTTCACGCTCTGCTCCTTGTTCTCCATCCTTGGGTGCTTGGTGATGTGTCGATGTTTCGTACCTGGTGATGCATAGAGTAGTTGCATGAAGTAGCACACCATCCAAGGAGGTATCAAATTGGCACGAGGAGAGGAGCGAGTTCACCTTAGCTTGTAGGAGTTTGGCTTGGGCACGAGTCATGGGTCCACTTGGGGGACTTGTTGGTGTAGATGTAGGAGCGTCCGTAGGACGGGCTGCATCAGCTCCCCGCCCCTTGGGAAAGAGTCGTCCTCGACTCTTCATGGTTATCATCTTGAACATCTCCATGGTAGGGTGAAAGGTCCTTGACATTGAATGTATTGCTTGTAAGGTACTTGGAGGTTGGTATGTCGATGATGTAGGCATTGTTGTTGATTCTTTTGAGGACCTTGAAGGGACCATCTCCTCTTGGCTTGAGCTTGGAGTCGCGTTCCTTGGGGAAGCGGTCTTTGCTTAGGTGTATCCACACAAGGTCACCTTCTTCAAAGATCATCTCCTTCTTGTCCTTGTTTAACCTTGAAGCTTGGCGAAGGACTTGTTGTTCGATAGTAGATCTTGTTTGTTCATGAAGTTTCTTCATAGCTTGTGCGTGCTTCTCGACGTCCATGTTTGTGCGCTCATGGAGGGGCAGCGGTAGTATGTCGAGCGCGGTGAGGGGCTCTAAACCATAGACGATCATGAAAGGACTCATCTGTAGCACCCCGGTAAAACCACTACTAGAAAATCGCTGTGTTTTTGTTTGGCGCATCATCATGACCGCATGCTCATGTCATCATGCCACATTGCATTTGAGCATCATCATATCATCATGCATATGTTTGCCTAAAACTATTTTCTAAAAGCCTATATTTGTTTTCTAAATATCCCCTGTCTTTATTTCAAATTAAAACCCCGGTCTCTTCTGGATATTTTATTTATCTAAAAACAGATTACAAAAGTCTTTTAAATAAATAAATAAAACTTGTATTATTTTTGGGAGGCAGCCAGCTAGGCCCAAAAGCCCAGCTGGCCACCTCCAGATCAAACCCTAACCCACACCTACCCAAACCCTAGATCCCCACCACCCCACCTACTCCCCACAGCCGCCGCCAACCACACCTGGCCACACCCTGTTGCCACCACCCCAGCTGCGCGTAACACACAAAACCCGCCCACACATCGACACATTGTCGCACGTCACGTGATGCCAACGCACCCCATCTCACGTCGCTCCCAGCCCCACCTACCCCTGCCTCGGACGCGATCCCCCACCCCCGCTCATTCCTCACCGACGGGCGCCGCCCTCCTCTCAAGCCTGCCGTGCCCTTCTCCTGCCACCTCCTTGCCCGACCTCGACGCAGAGCCACCCTGCGACCCCCCGGCTACCCCGAGCCCGAGCATCCCTGCCACCGCCGTGTTCGCGAGTTCCGACCGCCTCATGCCTCTGCCTGGCCTCCGCCACCCTCTCCAGTCGATGTCGTCGCCTCACCTCCTCTCGCCGCGTCTTCAACCTCCGCCCCGCAAGCCGCCCTCTAGAGCCCCGCTGCCGAGCCCCTCCTCGTCCCATGGCGTCTCTCGCCTCGGCAGCTGCTCACGCGCCACTGTCTCCGGACGTCAGCGCGCGTCCCTGATCGACCCCGCCACCAAGGACAGCACCGGCCTCCTCCCGTCAGCGAGCCGCAACCGCGTACCCCTCCCCACCGGCCTGCTCCCTCTCCGCCTCGCCTTCCCTGTGCCGGTGCCCGAGCACCTCCTCAATCCCGCCAGGCCACCGCCGAGCCCTGCGTTTCCCGAGTACCGCCGCTCGACCACCGCCAGGAACCCTGCGTTTCCCGAGCACCCTGATTTCGCGTAGCCGCGCGGTCCCTCTGCCGTAGTTCTGCAGCCCTGCGTGACGTCCGCCTCCAGCGACAGCGTCCCCTGCCGTTCAAGCCGTCATCCCCAAGCCCCCTTGCAGCGCTCCGTCCCCGAGCTCCTCCTTCCCGCGAGCAGCGAGGCCGCGCCCTCCCTCTGCGTGCTGCCTTCCGCCAGCCGGCTCGTCGCCCGCCGCCCGCCTGCCTGGTACCCGAGCGCCGCCCCGAGCAGTACCTTGTCGCGCCACCAGCGGGACCCGACGCCGCTGCCTAAGACGTCCCGCCTCTGCCTCTGATCCTTGCCACGTTGCTCCTGCATACCATGTATCCTTGTCGTGAAGTATGAGTTGTCTACCCCTTTGCTTCGTGTGGCAGTGTTTGTCTCAGTACCCATCTTCGTGTATATTTTTGTTGAGGTGTCGTTCGTTCCAAGACCATGTTCGAGACCCCGCAGTGCACCGTCATCGATATTCGAGCCACCACCGACCATGGAGTTGCAAGCGGAAGATGAACCGAGGGACCGTGCCGAGAACGGTACCACCAGAAGACCAACGGTGCCGTAACCCATGTCTAGCACTGACAAATGAAGTCGGAACCACCAGGACCTTCGTCACGATCCGCCAAGCTCTCCTTCCCGGAACGACATGAACTCCTCACGGATCCTGGAGCCTCGTTCCTGGAGTCCGAAGACCGATCCGCCAAGTCGAACCCCATCGACCCCTGGTAAACTCCAAGTTTGCCGAACCCCGATGTGTGACCCCTATCCGAGACTCCTATATTTTATAATATATGACATTGTCACTTGTTGCATATTAAATTGTTCATACTTGCATGCATATTGTGGGTGTGTGGGCTATTTCGATGACTCACCTAAATTAAATATGGAGACCATATGTGGGCTAATCTAGTTCTATATTGCCTCCATTTAAATTTGTGTAGCTAACCGATACCGTGTTCCTTGTTAATACAACATTTAAATTGCGGGGTATGTAAATAACTTGAACCTTCTATTTAATTGTCGGGACCCCGGTTCCGCTTAATACTGCCTAATTGCATCGCATCTTTGCCATGTCATGCACCATACATGCATCATGCTCAGTATTCTGCCGTAGTATTAAATACTGCATCCGGTGTTTCTTTTAGTGCTTTGGTTCTTCGTGGATTAGGCTATTGAGTTGATGCGAGTATCGGCAAGTTCTTCGGATAATGAATCTTCAGCTATGTTTCCCAGGAGAGCATCTCTCCCCCTTCTACCTATTTTGCATTTATAGTCTTTATTTCCTCCTGTTGATCTATTGCTATCCGTGTCACGATGCTTTAGTTTCCGTGCACCAGTTATATTCCTACAGCCATTATATTGCCTTGGACACCTCCTATTACCTGTTGCTTGATTGACAGTTGGCCCCACGAGTCGTAGTTGCTTGCTCAGGTGTTGCTTCGCATCGTCATTGTTCCATAGTTGTTGGGAGGTTGTCACATGTTTAATGGTGGCGTTGATCATGTTTCTAATTACAAATTTTTAATTAATGTTGATGGTAGAAATAATGCAGAGGCACCGGTGGGTAATAGTAATTATTTGGTTCTTAACCGCTCACTGGTGTCCCCTAGGACCCGAGTTCTTGACACCTATTCCGAGATCGAGCGCGCTAACCACAGGTGGGGTGTGTGGGGACCCTCATCGGCTTACTACCTGATTTCAAAGTACTGTACCGGGGGCCACAAGTAGTTTGGGGCTTTTTTACTATTCTGTACTTATGCCATGCTTTACTTCTTTATTTAAGATTGTGCGTGGAGCACCTGTACTGTTTAGGATGTGGAATGTTTTCGCGGTATCGACAAGCCCAGTCACACTTTCGGGTTCCTAGTCATTTACAGCCATTAGCACAAACCCTGGGTCCGCCTCGGAGCCGGCCGACTTCGTTGTGGGTAGCTTAGTGGGGTGGCCCCCCATGTACTTGCTTTGGGTCTGGGAAACGTCATGACTTAGGCCCCGCCGACATACCAATGGGTGTATGTTAATTGATCTGGCAAAAAGGGTCAAAGTGCCTGTGGATACTTTGGTGCACCCCTGCAGGGTTAAATCTTTTCGAAAAGCCGTGTCCGTGGTTATGGACGACTTGGAGCACAGTTTCTCGATCATAGACAACTATAACTAAAGTTTACTGTTATAATTTGACTTACAGCTGAGATGACTAGTAAGTTGGATAACTGCCATGGAAAGATTAAATAAAACTACCAACCGTGTGAGTTTCCTCGGCTTGACTTCCTCGTTTGGTCTCGAGGGGGAATACCAGGATGGGTATGTTTGGTGTTAGTGTTAGGTTGGATCCGAATAGGTCTCTCTTATCTCTCTCTGATAGCCGCCAGTATTACAGAGTCTCTATAGGTTGTTTAGTGTTACTGCGCTGCCGCTTCAGTCCACCATACCTATGTAGGCGAGAGCCGCCGAATTCTAGCCACGCCGTGTACTGGCCTCAGTACTGACGCTCCTCTTTTTTCTTTGCCCGTTGTCGGCACCCCTTTTGTTTTAGCAGGTTTGAGATCGACGTCGTTAGCAGGGTTACCCTTCCGGCTTGACCTAGGCAGGGTTATGGACGCCATTGGTTATTCTTCAGGGCTCTTAGTCCCATTCGCATCTTGTCCGTAGTCGGACACTATAGTTTTCAAGGTGATTTGGATCTTTGTATAGTATATCTGTATTCTTGACTCATGGAGTCGTTGTTGTATATATATGTTCTGTGGGTTCCATCGTGGACTAATGTGTAATGGTATTACTTCGTTATCCACCCGCACGCAAGTGCCTGGTGGGCGTCCTTGAATCGTTTCTATGCGGGTTTGGCGGGAAGCGCTAAAATTTGCATAGGGCCGATTTGAGGGTGTTACAGAGTGGTATCAGAGCTCAGCAGTTGCGATACCCCACTGGTCCAGCCTGTAGGATAACCTAGCTAACGGCCGATATAGAGTGTCAAAACTATTTTGCAAAATCAGTTGGATAGATCTGATTAGGTCTGATTTTACTCCCTACCCCTATGCTATTCTCCTCTTACCTTCGCGTGCTTTGAATCTGCTCTCTTATCTTTTCTTCGAGTCCAGGAATTCTCGTGGTTTGGGTTTCTATCGTACCTTCAGGGTTTCGATTCCTTATGCAATGGTGTTTCCACATCTAGTCTTTGTGCTATCTGAATACCCTTCATCTGTTGTACTTCTCGGTGGATCAAAATCCACTGAAATCATTCTATGTATCTTCCGGTGGTTTTCAATGCGACGACATCATCTGCAGCAGATCAGAAGAAGAGCTTGCATCACTCTTTTGTTTCTGAACCTCGCTTGTCGAGATCTTCAGTCTAATTCCGAGAATGGGTTGCATGCTGTCTACTACATGTGCGGAGTAATAGTTTAGGTGCGTGATGGATTGGCCCCCATGCCGACTACTCATTCTATTTGCTCCCGTATATTGAAGTGGATTAGATTGCACTTATACTCTCCTCTCATGGAAGTTAAAGGTGGCATTATCTTTTGATACCTTTATCTTCGTCTTTTGTTCTCCGGATTTTTCTCTCGATGATCGTGAGTAGTGACCTCTTGTTGGTGTTGTCGCCGATTCTAAGATGAAGAAAGAATCCTTGTTAGTGGTGTCGCGCGGATCTACATGAAGCGAGAAGACCAAGATTGTCGGCCTTGTTCCCCGTACCATGAGGCAGATCTCGAGGGCGAGATCCATTGTTAGTGGTGTTGAATTGTAGCACCCCGGTAAAACCACTACTAGAAAATCGCTGTGTTTTTGTTTGGCGCATCATCATGACCGCATGCTCATGTCATCATGCCACATTGCATTTGAGCATCGTCATATCATCATGCATATGTTTGCCTAAAACTATTTTCTAAAAGCCTATATTTGTTTTCTAAATATCCACTGTCTTTATTTCAAATTAAAACCCCGGTCTCTTCTGGATATTTTATTCGTCTAAAAACAGATTACAAAAGTCTTTTAAATAAATAAATAAAACTTGTATTATTTTTGGGAGGCAGCCAGCTAGGCCCAAAAGCCCAGCCGGCCACCTCCAGATGAAACCCTAACCCACACCTACCCAAACCCTAGATCCCCACCACCCCACCTACTCCCCACAGCCGCCGCCAACCACACCTGGCCACACCTTGTCGCCACCACCCCAGCTGCACGTAACACACAAAACGCGCCCACACATCGACACGCTTCGCACGTCACGCGGCGCCAATGCACCCCATCTCACGTCGCTCCCCAGCCCCACCTACCCTTGCCCCGGACGCGATCCCCCACCCCCGCTCCTTCCTCACCGACGGGCGCCGCCCTCCTCTCAAGCCTGCCGCGCCCTTCTCCTGCCACCTCCCTGCCTGACCCCGACGCAGAGCCACCCTGCGACGCCCCGGCTACCCCGAGCCCGAGCATCCCCGCCGCCGCCGTGTTCGCGACCTGCGACCGCCTCATGCCTCTGCCTGGGCTCCGCCACCCTCTCCGGTCGACGTCGTCGCCTCGCCTCCTCTCGCCGCGTCTTCAACCTCCGCCCCGCAAGCCGCCCTCTAGAGCCCCGCTGCCGAGCCCCTCCTCGTCCCATGGCGTCTCCCGCGTCGGTAGCTGCTCACGCACCACTGTCTCCAGACGTCAGCGCGCGTCCCTGGTCGACCCCACCACCAAGGACACCGCTGGCCTCCTCCCGTCAGCGAGCCGCAGCCGCGTGCCCCTCCCCACCGGCCTGCTCTCTCTCCGCCCAGCCTTCCCTGCGCCGGTGCCCGAGCACCTCCTCAATCCCGCCAGGCCGCCGCCGAGCCCGGCGTTTCCCGAGTACCGTCGCTCGACCACCACCAGGAACCACGACGTCTCCACCCTGACGTCGCGCAGCAGCGCGGTCCCTCTGCCCGAGCTCTGCAGCCCCGCGTGACGTCCGCCTCCATCGACAGCGTCCCCTGCCGTTCGAGCCGTCATCCCCAAGCCCCCCTGCAGCGCTCCGTCCCCGAGCTCCTCATTCTCGCGAGCAGCGAGGCCGCGCCCTCCCTCTGCGCACTGCCTTCCCGCCAGCCGGCTCGTCGCCCGCCGCCCGCCTGCCTGGTACCCGAGCGCCGCCCCGAGCAGTACCTTGTCACGCCGCCAGCGGGACCCGACGCCACTGCCTAAGACGTCCCGCCTCTGCCTCTGATCCTTGCTACGTTGCTCCTGCATACCATGTATCCTTGTCGTGAAGTATGAGTCGTCTACCCCTTTGCTTCATGTGGCAGTTTTTGGCTCAGTACCCATCTTCGTGTATGTTTTTGTTGAGGTGTCGTTCGTTCCAAGACCATGTTCGAGACCCCGCAGTGCACCGTCATCGATATTTGAGCCACCACCGACCATGGAGTTGCAAGCGGAAGATGAACCGAGGGACCATGCCGAGAACGGTACCACCGAAAGACCAACAGTGCCGTAACCCATGTGTGGCACTAAGAAATGAAGTCGGAACCACCAGGACCTTCGTCACGATCCGCCAAGCTCTCCTTCTCGGAACGACATGAACTCCTCACGGATCCTGGAGCCTCGTTCCTAGAGTCCGAAGACCGATCCGCCAAGCTGAACCCCATCGACCCCCGGTGAACAACAAGTTCGCCGAACCCCGATGTGTGACCCCTATCCGGGACTCCTATATTTTATAATATATGACACTGTCACTTGTTGCATATTAAATTGTTCATACTTGCATGCATATTCTGGGTGTGTGGGCTATTTCGATGACTCACCTAAATTAAATATGGAGACCATATGTGGGCTAATCTAGTTCTATATTGCCTCCATTCAAATTTGTGTAGCTAACCGATACCGTGTTCCTTGTTAATACAACATTTAAATTGCGGGGTATCTAAATAACTTGAACCTTCTATTTAATTATTGGGACCCCGGTTCCGCTTAATACTGCCTAATTGCATCGCATCTTTGCCATGTCATGCACCATACATGCATCATGCTCGGTCTTCTGCCGTAGTATTAAATACTGCATCCGGTGTTTCTTTTAGTGCTTTGGTTCTTCGCGGAATAGGCCGTTGAGTTGATGTGAGTATCGGCAAGTTCTTCAGATAATGAATCTTCGGCTATGTTTCCCAGGCGAGCATCTCTCCCTCTTCTACCTATTTTGCATTTATAGTCTTTATTTCCTCCTGTTGATCTATGGCTATCCGTGTCACGATGCTTTAGTTTCCGTGCACCAGTTATATTCCTGCAGCCATTATATTGCCTTGGACACCTCCTATTACCTGTTGCTAGATAGACAGTTGGCCCTGCGAGTCGTAGTTGCTTGCTCAGGTGTTGCTTCGCATCGTCGTTGTTCCATAGTTGTTGGGAGGTTGGCACATGTTTAATAGTGGCGTTGATCATGTTTCTAATTACAACTTTTTAATTAATGTTGATGGTAGAAATAATGCAGAGGCATCGGTGGGTAATAGTAATTATTTGGTTCTTAACCGCTCAGTGGTGTCCCCTAGGACCCGAGGTCTTGACACCTGTTCCGAGATCGAGCGCGCTAACCACAGGTGGGGTGTGTGGGCACCCCCATCGGCTTACTACCTGATTTCAAAGTACCGTACCGGGGCCACAAGTAGTTTGGGGCTTTATTACTATTCTGTACTTATACCATGCTTTACTGCTTTATTTAAGATTGTGCGTGGAGCACCTGTACTGTTTAGGTTGTGGAATGTTTTCGCGGTATCGACAAACCCAGTCACACTTTCGGGTTCCCAGTCGTTTACAGCCATTGGCACAAACCCTGGGTCCGCCTCGGAGCCGGCCGACTTCGTTGCGGGTAGCTTAGTGGGGTGGCCCCCATGTACTTGCTTTGGGTCTGGGAAACGTCATGACTTAGGCCCCGCCAACATACCGATGGATGTATGTTAATTGATCTGGCAAAAAGGGTCAAAGTGCGTGTGGATACTTTGGTGCACCCCTGCAGGGTTAAATCTTTTCGAAAAGCCGTGTCTGCGGTTATGGATGACTTGGAGCATAGTTTCTCGATCATAGACAACTATAACTAAAGTTTACTGTTATAATTTGACTTACAGCTGAGATGACTAGTAAGTTGGATAACTGCCATGGAAAGATTAAATAAAACTGCCAACCGTGTGAGTTTCCTCGGCTTGACTTCCTCGTTTGGTCTCGAGGGGGAATACCAGGATGGGTATGTTTGGTGTTAGTGTCAGGTTGGATCCGAATAGGTCTCTCTTATCTCTCTCTGATAGCCGCCAGTATTACAGAGTCTCTATAGGTTGTTTAGTGTTACTGCGCTGCCGCTTCAGTCCACCATACCTATGTAGGCGAGAGCCGCCGAATTCTAGCCACGCCGTGTACTGGCCTCAGTACTGACGCTCCTCTTTTTTCTTTGCCCGTTGTCGGCACCCCTTTTGTTTTAGCAGGTTTGAGATCGACGTCGTTAGCAGGGTTACCCTTCCGGCTTGGCCTAGGCAGGGTTATGGACGCCATTGGTTATTCTTCAAGGCTCTTAGTCCCATTCGCATCTTGTCCGTAGTCGGACGCTCTATCGTTTTCAAGGTGGTTTGGATCTTTGTATAGTATATCTGTATTCTTGACTCATGGAGTCGTTGTTGTATATATATGTTCTATGGGTTCCATCGTGGACTAATGTGTAATGGTATTACTTCGTTATACACCCGCACGCAAGTGCCTGGTAGGCGTCCTTGAATCGTTTCTATGCGGGTTTGGCGGGAAGCGCTAAAATTTGCATAGGGCCGATTCGAGGGTGTTACATCATCTTGGTTGTTGAGTGCTTGCCTCGGTTGTATGCGAACTCGGTGTGTGGGATGCATTCCTCCCAATCTTTCAAGTTCTTCTTGATCAACACACAGAGAAGGGTTCCGAGGCTTCGGTTGACAACTTCGGTTTGGCCATCGGTTTGAGGATGCGATGCGGATGAGAAGAGGAGCTTGACGCCGAGCTTGGCCATGAGGGTCTTCCATAAGTAGCTCATGAATTTGACGTCACGGTCGGAGATGATTGTTCTTGGCACACCGTGAAGACGGACGATTTCCCTGAAAAATAGATTTGCAACATGTGAAGCATCGTCGGTCTTATGGCACGGTACGAAGTGTGCCATTTTGGAAAAGCGATCCACAACAACAAATATAGAATCTTGACCATGCATAGATCTAGGCAATCCTAACACAAAATCCATGCTAATGTCGGACCAAGGTGTATGAGGAATAGGTAATGGCATATAAAGACCATAAGGGTTAGCTTGCGACTTAGCTTGAACACATGTCGTGCATCGTTGAACGTAGCGCTCCACATCACGCTTCATCTTGGGCCAAAAGTAGTGATTGGAGAGCATGTCCAATGTCTTGTCGCGGCCAAAGTGACCCATAAGGCCTCCACCATGAGATTCTTGGAGAAGCAAAAGTTGGAGCGACGATTTCGGAATGCAAAGCTTGTTTTGTTTAAAAAGAAAGCCCTTATGCAAATAGAAATCATCAAATCCTTTGTCAATGGAGCACTTTGCGAAAATTGGTTGAAAGAACGGGTCGGAAGCATACAAAGATTTTATTCCTTCAAGACCCAACACGTTCATCTCAAGTCTCGTAAGAAGGCTTGTGTGCTTGCGAGACAAAGTGTCCGCAACTACATTATCTTTGCCCTTCTTATACTTGACTATGTACGGAAACGACTCCATAAACTCAACCCACTTAGCATGTCTCTTGCTCAAGTTAGCTTGGCCTTTGAGATATTTCAACGACTCATGGTCGGAATGTATGATAAATTCCTTGGGCCATAGGTAGCATCGCCAAACTTGAAGGACACAAACTAAGGCAAAAAGCTCTTTGTCATAAATTGGATAATTAAGGCGAGCACCATCAAGTTTCATGCTATGATAGGCTATAGGACGTCCATTTTGCATAAGGACTCCTCCAATGCCAATACCACTAGCATCGCACTCTATCTCAAAAGTTTTTGTGAAATCCGGTAACGCAAGAAGAGGTGCTTAGGTGAGCCTCTTTTTAAGTTCATCAAAAGCTTTTTGTTGTGCTTTGCCCGACACGAAGGTGACATTCTTTTTCGTCAACTCGTTGAGAGGACGAGCAATAGTGGAAAAGTCTTTCACAAAGCGACGATAGAAACTGGCCAACCCATGAAAACTTCGGAGTTCACTCACATTTGTTGGGATGGGCCAATCTCGTATGTCCTTTACCTTGGAAACATCAACTTCAATTCCCTTCGAAGAAACGACAAATCCAAGAAAAATCAACTTGTCTTTAGCAAAACTGCACTTGGGAAGATTAGTATAAAGCTTTTCATGTCGAAGGATTTGCAAAACTTCCTTGACATGTGTTATATGGTCCTCAAGTGATTTGATATAAACAAGAATATCATCGAAATAGACAACAACACTTTTTCCAATGAGAGAACGCAAGATGTGATTCATAAGGCGCATGAAGGTGGATGGGAGATTAGACAAACCAAAGGGCATAACCAACCATTCATAGTGACCAAGTTTGGTCTTGAAGGCGGTTTTCCACTCATCACCTTTAGCCATGCGTATTTGATGGTAACCACTACGAAGATCAATTTTTGAAAAAATAGTGGCTCCCCACAACTCATCAAGCATGTCATCGAGACGTGGTTTGGGATGTCGATAACGCACGGCGATAACATTGATTGGACGGCAGTCCATGCATAACAGTAACATATCATCCGTCTTTGGAACGAGAATCACGGGTACGGCACTTGGACTAGTGCTAACTTGGACCAAACCTTTGGAGACTAGTTGGTTGATTTGACGTTCGATCTCCTTCGTCTCCTCTGGGTTCGTGTGGTAAGCGGCGCGGTTGGGAAGTGGTGCACCGGGGATGAGGTCAATGCGATGTTCGATGCCGCGAAGAGGAGGTAGTCCATGAGGAAGCTCTTCGGGGAACACATCATTGAATTCCTGCAAAACAATCATCAAAGATGGAGGAACATTGGTTAATTCATTAGTTCCTTGCGCTAGTCCCTTGCAAAGGAGGACATAGTGCCAGATGGATGGGTTGTTCCGAACATCTCTCATCTCACTTTTGGTGGCAAGGAGAACACTCTTAGTTTTTCCACTCGAGTGTGGCTTGTGGCTCTCACTCACTATGAGGTGGTTCTCTCTCTCACCGCTCTTCTCACAAGTAGGTGTTGTGCTTTGCGCCCTCACTAAAGCCTTTGCATTGTACGCAATTATTTGGCTAGGAGTCATTGGTTGCAAAACACATGTTTTATTGAGCCATTTGAAGGTGTATACATTGGTGCGACCATCATGTTGAGCAGCCTTGTCAAATTGCCATGGTCGACTAAGAAGCATGTGGCAAACTGTCATAGGAACCACATAACACTCCACCGTATCTTTGTAAAGACCAATGGCAAAGGAGACTGATACTGTATGCTTGATCTTTATGGACCCTTGGTCACTTAGCCATTGCACGTGGTAGGGGTGCTTGTGCGGATGGAGGGTGAGGTTGAGCTTCTCACACAACTTGGTGCTAGCAAGGTTGTGGCAACTCCCTCCGTCAATGATCACCTTGATAGATTTGCCATTGATGCCGGCTCGTGTTTGGAAGATATTGGAGCGTTGGTCTTCATGCTCTTGTGCTTGAGTGGTCAAGATCCTTGTGACGACAAGCGATGGACTTGCGTCATGCTCACACATGAGGAATTCTTGATCATCTTCCACTTGTTGCCTTGCCATTGCTTCCTTGACACAGGCATCAAACTCATCTTCACTCAAGTACTTTTCATCACCATTGTCATGGATGAACAAGACTTTCTTGTTTCCACATTCGGCCGACTTGTGTCCTTTACCTCCACACTTGTAGCATTCACCATTGAAAGGTGTATCACTCTTTGCTTGTGTGCCACTTGGGGGCAGTTTTCCTTGAGGAAGTGTGGGCTTAAAGGAAGGCTTGGAGGTACTTGAGGAGCTTCCATTGAAAGTTGTTGGTGTAGGGGTTGAAGCTTGCTTGTAGGTGAAGTACGTCTTGGGCTTGTACTTGATATCCTCTTGCACTTGACGTTCAGCCTTTGTTGCAATGTGCACAAGCTCAACCATGGTGTTGTATGTTTGGAACTCGACGATGCGCTTGATTGGATGATTCAAGCCAATAAGGAAACGTGCCATTTATTACTGCATGCGTTCATCAATGTTGGCGCGAATCAAGTTGAGTTCCATTTCCTTGAAGTACTCTTCCACGGTCTTTGTCCCTTGACGAAGCGCTTGAAGGTTGTTGAAGAGGTCACGCGTGTAGTGCGCGGGGACAAAGTGGGATCTCATATGAGCTTTCATGTCATGCCAAGTTGTGATTGGAGGCTCTTGTCTTGCATCGTGAGCAACTTGAACTTGTTCCCACCAAAGGTTGGCGTAATCATCAAACTCAAGTGAAGCCACGGTGACCATCTTTTCGTTGTTATAATTGTGTGGAAGATCTTGTCGACTATGAGTGCCCATGAAAGGTACTCTTCGGGGACATTGGATCCGGTGAACTTTGGCATTGTGAACTTGAGCTTGCCGAAAGTTTCTTCATCGTTGCGGTCATTGCGACGAGCTTGGTGATCTTGATGTTGATGAAGTGGAACTTGGTTCTCGCGACCTTGGTGAAGAGCTTGCTCTTTATGTTGTTGTTGTGGAGCTTGCTCTTGCTCTTGGCGTGGTTGTTGACGTGGTTGAGGTGCTTAGACCTCATGGTGGCGAGGGTGTGGAGCCTCTTGACACGGTTGATGACGAAGGGGAGGCTCGTTCCTCGGTTGGTGATGTTGGTTAGGCACACGGGCCTCACAGCGAAGATCATGGTCTTGAGCATCTTGACGTGGTGGGCGTCGCTCAATTTGGACCACACGACAGTCCATATTTTGTTGTGGTGGAGGAGGCGCCTCGTGATGACCATGTTGTCAGTGTGTACGTTCATGACGATGATGACGAGGAGGAGGATCTTGAAGAGCTTCGCGTCGATGATGAGCTTGATTCTCCAAATTGGAGTCATCACTTGTTGTGTCAAGTATGTGTCGCGGTCGATGGTGGTAGACTTGCGGTTGCACTTGTGGTTGCACTGTGGTTCCTCTTGTGGTTGCTCTTGTTGGATCACTAGTGCCCTTGCGTGATGACGGTGTGCTTCTTGCCTTGCTTGTGGCCTTGAAGATAGGTCACCATCATAGCTTGACGTTGCGGCGTGCCGTGGGGAAGGTACATAGTTCGAAGAGGTTCCATCTTCAACCACGGGGGCATCATTCCGTCTTAGAGCACTTGGTTGAGGAGGAGCATGATGACGCGATGAGCTTGAAGAGCTTGACGCGCGTGAACGTGGCCTTGCCATTCCTTCGATGAGGCGTAGAAGATTGTCATTTGTTTCGGCAACAGAGCGTTGGAGCGCTTCATTTTGGTGGCTGAAGTTGTGATGCATTGCATGAATTTGTCGTTCGAGGCCGTCGAAGCGGTTGTCGATGTTCTTGAACTCGGCTTGCGTCTCCCCAAATTGTTCATCTTGTCGTGTCTTGAGGGCTTGGCAACGATCACGGAACTCTTGTCAAACGATGAAGTGACTTGCGCGCGTCATGTACAGTCCTTGATCTTCGTCTTGGGGAGGTGGTTGGCTCGACTCACCATGCCTATCCATCATCCAAAACACACAAGTATTGTATATGGAAGTGGAATATGGTGGCGTTAGCCTTGTACCTCACCTTGGGGATTGCACCAAACTAGAAACCACAAGTGAGAGCTATAAGCGTGCAAAGTGGAATTGCAAAGAAAACTCACACTAAAGAAAGAACTAACTCTCAAAATCTTGTTGGTGGTAGGTTAGGATTGTGGAAAGCCAAACAACCAACGAAAAGAAAAGGGGTAACAAAAGTGGGTAAAATCCAACAAAACTCAAGTCAAAGCCGAAGGTCAACAACTCAAAAGGGTGACGGGAACCTACGACTATATACACACACGTGGAGATTGTTGGGATTGACACGACTATGAAAATGAGCAAACAAAATGTTCTAACAAAGACTAAGCTCGTTGTCGTGCCAATGCAAGGAGAGACCGTGGCTCGTTTGCAAAGAGGAAAAATGAGCAACAGATTTGTGCACTTGCCTTGGGCGCTCTTCTTTCTCTGTTGCTTACAAGCTTTGAGACTCTCGTTTGTAAGGGAAGACTATTTTTCTTTTTCTTTTGCTTTGTATCTTTTTTTCTTTTGCTCTCCCTTAATGCTACCTAGTCACACTTGATATTGCTGTTGCACTCTCACTATCCAAGGACAAATGCACAATGCTCAAGAAAACACAAGATGAGCCACTCTCATGGGATAGGTACACAGAAAGGAAGATAGGGTTAACAAGGTGACGCAAGTTATACCTTCGTTGGTGATGATAAACTTGGCGTCGGTGGTGCGGGATGATGTTCGTGGGCCGTGGTGTCGATGAGCGCGGGTTTGTTGATGTGAAAGCTTGTTGTTAGTTGACGACACACACACGGGCACAAACAAACAAGAGAAATTAGCCAATGCAAGATTAGAGGCAAAACTATCAAAATCAGGTGTCAGGCCGGAGACTCCGGGGTTTCAGGCCGGAAACTCCGGTTCAGGCCGGAGACTCCGGTGTGGGTAGGCCGGAAACTCCGGTGTAGGCCGGAGACTCCGGTGTGCAGGCCGGAGACTCCGGTCTGGAGTCAGATCGTGAACTGCTCGTGTTCTTGAGCGGAAATCTTCGCCTTGGGGACTCAAATCCGCGAAAAATTGGCCAATTTGGGCTAGGAAAACGCAGGATAAAGCTGGACCAACTCCTGAGACAAGGTTTGGTCAGATCAAAACCACAAATAACACTCCAAATCAAGAGATTGATCCAAAGGCAAATTTGGGCTGTTTTTTGGGGATTTTCGAATTTTTGGTGGATAGAAGAAAAAATTGTGGGGGGAATCGTGAGCAACGAAGTTCTTGATACCAATATGTTGAGGGCAAACCTCTAGGGTGGCCCGATCTTTCACGATTCCCTTTCAAATCAAGGATGGAGTGCGGGGAGAGGAGGGGAGGATGAACACGACGAACGCACGCACGAAGAACACGATGAACCCACACACACAAAACCACGATACACACCAATAGCTCACGCCGGCGGTGACCGGTCTGGCGCAATCCCTAGGATCGGCTTATGGAGGAGCACTCTCTCTCGAACCGGCACAGCGAGATGGGAGACTCGGTGAGGTCTTGACGTCTAGGCAAAGGGACTTCGATGCCTAGGCCTTGTACAACGCGGAGGCACGATGCAAACTCCAACGAGGTTTGGGGATATTGGTGCTCCTTGGTCAAGGAGCATGAGGCAAGAATTAGATAGATCCACAAAGGGGTTTCCACTAATTCCAATATCATGCCTAGGGTTTACAATTGAGGTGGGGGACTATATATAGGCCAGCCACACAGTCAGGGGTACTTTAGGAATAAAAGACAAGTTCTGGACGGACTAAGGGGTACATGGGCCGAAGGCCCAAAAGCCTTTTACATGCTTGGTGACGGTCGGTCCGGAGACTCCGGTGTGGTGGATCGGAGACTCCGGTCTGGACTGGAGATTTCGGTCGGTCTCCGGACCACCCTCCGGAGGGGCCTTCAGATTGTCCCAAGGCCCGGTGCAGGGGTTAGACCGGAGAGTGGGCCGGAATCTCCAGGGTCTTCAGGCCAGAGACTTTGATGGACCGGAGACTCCGGTGTGCGCAGACCGAAGACTCTGGTCTGAGCAGCTCCAACGGCTTCTGCTTCACGCTCTGCTCCTTGTTCTCCATCCTTGGGTGCTTGGTGATGTGTCCATGTTTCGTACCTAATGATGCATAGAGTAGTTGCATGAAGTAGCACACCATCCAAGGAGGTATCAAATTGGCACGAGGAGAAGAGCGAGTTCACCTTAGCTTGTAGGAGTTTGGCTCGGGCACGAATCGTGGGGTCCACTTGGGGGACTTGTTGGTGTACATGTAGGAGCGTCCATAGGATGGGCTGCATCATTAGATCTAGGCAATCCTAATACGAAATCCATGCTAATGTTGACCAAGGTGTATGAGGAATAGGCAATGGCATATAAAGACCATAGGGATTAGCTTGCAACTTAGCTTGAACACATGTCGTGCATCGTTGAACGTAGTGCTCCACATCGCGCTTCATCTTGGGCCAAAAGTAGTGAGTGGAGAGCATGTCCAATGTCTTGTCATGGCCAAAGTGACCCATAAGGCCTCCACAATGAGATTCTTGGAGAAGCAAGAGTTGGAGGGATGACTTCGGAATGCAAAGCTTGTTTTGTTTAAAGAGGAAGCCCTTATGCAAATAGAAATCATCAACTCCTTTGTCAATGGGGCACTTTTCGAAAATTGGTTCAAAGAATGGGTCGGAAGCATACAAAGATTTTATCTCCTCAAGACCCAACACATTGATTTCAAGTCTTGTAAGAACTCTTGTGTGCTTGCGAGACAAAGCGTCCGACAACCACATCATCTTTGCCCTTCTTATACTTGACAATGTACGGAAAAGACTCCATGAACTCAACCCACTTAGCGTGTCTCTTACTCAAGTTGGCTTGGCCTTTGAGGTATTTCAATGACTCATGGTCGGAATATATGATAAATTCTTTGGGCCATAGGTAGTGTTGCCAAACTTGAAGAACACGAACTAAGGCAAAAAGCTCTTTGTCATAACTTCGATAATTAAGGCGAGCACCATCAAGTTTCTCGCTATGGTAGGCTATAGGACGTCCATTTGCATAAGGACTCCTCCAATGCCAATACCACTAGCATCACACTCTATCTCAAAAGTTTTTGTGAAATCCGGTAACGTAAGGAGAGGTGCTTCGGTGAGCCTCTTTTTAAGTTCATCAAAAGCTTTTTGTTGTGCTTTGCCCCACACGAAGGTGACATTCTTTTTCGTCAACTCATTGAGAGGACAAGCAATGGTGGAAAAGTTTTTCACAAAGTGACGATAGAAACCGGCCAACCCATGAAAACTTTAGAGTTCACGCACATTTGTTGGGATGGGCCAATCTCGTATGTCCTTTACATTGGAAACATCAACTTCAATTCCCTTCGAAGAAATGACAAATCCAAGAAAAATCAACTTGTCTTTAGAAAAAGTGCACTTGGGAAGATTAGCATAAAGCTTTTCATGTCGAAGGATTTGCAAAACTTCCTTGACATGTGTTATATGGTCCTCAAGTGATTTGCTATAAACAAGAATATCATCGAAATAGACAACAACACTTTTTCCAATGAGAGAATGCAAGATATGATTCATGAGGCGCAGGAAGGTGGATGGGGCATTAGATAAACCAAATGGCATAACCAACCATTCATAGAGACCAAGTTTGGTCTTGAAGGCAGTTTTCCACCCATCACCTTCAGCCATGCGTATTTGATGGTAACCACTACGAAGATCAATTTTCGAAAAAATAGTGGCTCCACACAATTCATCAAGCATGTCATCGAGACGTGGTATGGGATGTCGATAACGCACGGTGATAGCATTGATTGGACGACAGTCCATGCATAACCGTAACGCATCATCTGTTTTTGGAACAAGTATCACGGGTACGACACTTGGACTAGTGCTAACTTGGATCAAACCTTTGGAGACGAGTTGGTTGATTTGACGTTCAATCTCCTTTGTCTCCTCCGGGTTCGTGCGGTAAGCGGCGCGGTTGGGAAGTGGTGTGCCGAGGATGAGATCAATGCGATGTTCGATGCCGGGAAGAGGAGGTAGTCCATGTGGAAGCTCTTCGGGAAACACATCCTTGAATTTCTGCAAAACAATCATCAAATATGGAGGAACATTGGTTAATTCATTAGTTCCTTGCGCAAGTCCCTTGCAAAGGAGGACATAGTCCAAGATTGATGGGTTGTTCCGAACATCTCTCATCTCACTTTTGGTGGCAAGGAGAACACTCTTAGTTTTTCCACTCGAGTTTGGCTTGTGGCTCTCACTCACTATGAGGTGGTTCTCTCTCTCACCGCTCTTCTCACAAGTAGGTGTTGCGCTTTGCAGCCTCGCTAAAGCCTTTGCATTGTCCGCAATTATTTGGCTAGGAGTTATCGGTTGCAAAACACATGTTTTGGTGAGCCATTTGAAGGTGTATACATTGGTGCGACCATCATGTTGATCAACCTTGTCAAATTGCCACGGTCGACCAAGAAGCATGTGGCAAACTGTCATAGGAACCACATCACACTCCACCGTATCTTTGGAAGGACCAATGGCGAAAGAGACCGATATGGTATGCTTGATCTTCATGGACCCTTGGTCACTTAGCCATTGTACGTGGTAGGGGTGCTTGTGCGGATGGAGGGTGAGGTTGAGCTTCTCACACAACTCGGTGCTAGCAACGTTGTGGCAACTCCCTCCGTCAATGATCACCTTGATAGATTTGCCATTGATGCCGGCTCGTGTTTGGAAGATGTTGGAGCGTTGGTCTTCATGCTCTTGTGCTTGAGTGGTCAAAATCCTTGTGACGACAAGCGATGGACTTGCGTCATGTTCACACATGAGGAGTTCTTGGTCATCTTCCACTCGTTGCCTTGCCATTGCTTCCTTGACCCGGGCATCAAATTCATCTTCACTCAAGTACTCTTCACCACCATTGTCATGGATGAACAAGACTTGTTTCCACATTCGGCCGACTTGTGTCCTTTACCTCCACACTTGTAGCATTCACCATTGAAAGGTGTATCACTCTTTGCTTGTTTGCCACTTGGGGGCAGTTTTCCTTGAGGAAGTGTGGGCTTGAAGGAAGGCTTGGAGGTACTTGAGGAGCTTCCATTGAAAGTTGTTGGCGTAGCGGTTGAAGCTTGCTTGTAGGTGAAATACATCTTGTGCTTGTTGTACTTGATGTCCTCTTGCACTTGACGTTCAGCCTTTGTTGCGATGTGCACAAGCTCAACCATGGTGTTGTATGTTTGGAACTCGATGATGCGCTTGATTGGGTGGTTCAACCAAATAAGGAAGCATGCCATAGTTTGTTCCATGCGCTCGTCAATGTTGGCGTGAATCAAGTTGAGTTATATTTCCTTGAAGTACACTTCCACGGTCTTTGTCCCTTGACGAAGCGCTTGAAGGTTGTTGAAGAGGTCGCGCGTGTAATTCGCGGGGACAAAGCGGGATCTCATATGAGCCTTCATGTCATGCTAAGTTGTTATTGGTGGCTCTTGCCTTGCGTCCCGAGCAACTTGAACTTGTTCCCACCAAAGGTTGGCGTAATCATCAAACTCAAGCGAAGCCATGGCGACCATCTTCTCATTGCTATAGTTGTGCATGCGGAAGATCTTGTCGACTTTGAGTGCCCACGAGAGGTATTCTTCGGGTCATTGGATCCGGTGAACTTGGGCATTGTGAACTTGAGCTTGTCGAAAGTTTCTTCATCGTTGCGGTCATTCCGACGAGCTTGGTGACCTTGTTGATGATCTTGTGGTTGATGCGGTGGAACTTGGTTCTCGTAATCTTGTTGTGGAGCTTGCTCTTGATGTTGTTGTTGTGGAGCTGGCTCTTGCTCTTGACGCGGTTGGTGATGCTTTTGAGGTTGTTGAGGATGTGGAGCCTCATGACGCGGTTGACGACGAAGGGGAGGCTCGTTGCTCGGTTGGTGATGTTGGTTAGGCACATGGTCCTCACGGCGAAGATCATGGTCTTGAGCGTTTTGACGTGGTGGACGTTGCTCAATTTGGACCACTTGACGCTCCAAGTTTTGGCGTGGTGGAGGAGGCGCCTTGTGATGACCATGGTGTCGGTGCAGACGTTTGTAACGATGATGACGAGGAGAAGGATCTTGGAGAGCTTCACGTCGATGACGAGCTTGATTTTCTAAATTGAAGTCATCACTTGTTGTGTCAAGTACGTGTCGCGGGCGATGTTGGTGGACTTGCGGTTGCACTTGCGGTTCTTCTCATGATTGCTCTTGTTGTATCAATAATGCCCTTGCGTGATGACGGTGTGCTTCTTGCCTTGCTTGTGGCCTTGAAGAGAAATCACCATCATAGCTTGATGTTGCGGCGTGCCGTGGAGAAGGTTGAAAGAACATTTCATGTTTTCTATGTTTTGCGTGTTAGATAACAATACTATGGAGACTTTTCATGTGTGATAAGTGTGTAGGAAGTTTTGAGGGGGGCTGGATAATCCGGACTACCTCATCTCTCAAGGAAGCCAAGGCGCGTCGCTCGGTACCCGGTCGGATTTTCTCCCGGAAAATCCGAACTGGGGCGGTTTTTCCTCCCCAGGCCGGATAATCCGGGTGTCGCATGGGCCGGATTATCTGGCACCCAGTTTTCGAGCAAAAGGAGCCAAGGCGCGTCGCTCGGTATCCGGTCGGATTTTCTACCGGAAAATCCGAACTGGGGCGGTTTTTCTTCCCTAGGGCCGGATAATCCGCCCCCCAGAAGTTGATCAAGGGCAAGCTCGCCGCGTCGCTCTGACAGGGGGGCGGATTATCTGCCGGATATTCCGTGTCTGGGGCGGTGTTTCCCTAGACCGGATAATCCGGCCCTCACTTGGGCCGGATAATCCGACCCCAAAGGTTGCAACGGCTAGTTTCGGAAGGGGGGGGTATAAATATCCCTTCTTCCCCAACGCTCAGTCTTCTTGATTCATTCGAATTTGACCAGACCTTGTGCAAGAGCTCTAAATCTCGATCTCCCACTTCAACCACCCGAAGGTCTTGATCTTTGGTGGAATTGAAGGAGGAGAAGTTCATCATCATCAAGAATCAAGCGCTTCAACTCCTCTCCATTCAATTGGAGAAATCATTGATCTAGTATTCTTGTCAATACCTAGATCTTGTTTATTGTATTTGATAAGTTTGTTTTTGTGGCAGCTTGTTGTCATTTCGGGAGCCTCCAAGTTGTTGTGGAGTTGTTGCCCCGCTAGTTGTGTAAAGGCGCTGGTGCCCGCCTCGAAGGGTACCTATAGTGGAAGGTGGATCAGGCCTGTTGTGGCGAGATCCATCGGAGAGCAGGGTGAGGCCTTTTGTGGCGTGGTGGTCTTAGTACCGCCCACCCCACCAACACAGATATACTTCCCTTAACAAGGAAGGAACTGCGGTCAAACAAATCCAGTGTCTCCGCGTGCTTCACTTCGGTTTACTCGTTCCTCTTCCACTCGCTCTTTACTCGCTAGTAGATAGGTTTGCATATAGGGAAATTCCACCCAATAGTCTATCTAGAGAATTTACCCTTTGTGCTAAGCCTAAAACTGAAAAAGAATTAAAAATTGGTGTAGCACCTATTCACCCCCCTCTAGGTGCCCATATGATCCATTTCAATTGGTATCAGAGCCCCGGCTCTTAATTCGGGCTTAACTGCCTAAGAGTAGTATGGTTACCAAGGATGATGGAAATGAGGCTGTGGATAAGGTGACAATGGATGATCTCAAGTCGTTGGAAACAACCTTGTTGAAATCCTTTGAGGCCAAGATGGAGGAGATGAATCAAATGATTGCTCACCTTACATCATCCATAGCTCCATCTCCATCCTCCTCTGAGGCTCCCACACCATCATCTAAGGAAAAGGGTAACACCGGATCCAAGGATGATGATGTGGAAGGTGAAAAACTAAATGGCTCCACCTCCAAAAAGGGAAATGGTAAGGAGGCATATAGTGAGGTTCGCCACGTATATTCCCTCGACCCACCTATCCCTCATCCTCATATAAACAATAGGGGTGATCCACGCAAGCTCACTGCATCTTCTTTTAACCAATGGCAATTCCTAATGAAATCTCATGTTTGCAGCTCCTCTATTGAATTGTGGAGGATTATTGAAGAAGGTCTTCATATTGGAGATCAAACCAATCTAACGAGAAGGGAAGTTGTGGATAGCCAGTTGAATGCCACCGCTCTCCACATGATATAGCTGGGTGTGGGTCCCAAGGACATGCCACACATTGAACATCTCAACACAGCTAAAGAGGCATGGGATGCTCTTACGGACCTTTTCGTTGGAAACGAAAGCATGAGAAGAAACAGGTATGATGCCCTTAGTAATGAAGCTGAGGGATTCTACATGTTGGATGGTGAAAACCATGAGGACATGTATAGAAGACTCAAGGGCATCGCAACAACATTTCGGAAGCATGGGGCCACTCACATTGATGATGCATGGATAAAAAGAAAATATGTGAGTGCCTTAATGCCTTTCGAGCCAATGGATTTGAAGAACCTACAAGGTAGACACAACTATCATCAAATGACATCCAACGAAGTCATGCAAGAAATGGCGTCATTCAAAGTGGCGGCAAAGAATGCTGAAGATGCCTGTGCTCGGGCCATTGGGATGCAAAAGGGTGTCAATGTGGCTCTCAAAGCCAATGTTGTTGAGCAAGAGGAAGATGAAGGAGTTTTTGAGGGGGTATCCATGGACTGCCCCGATGAGGTCAAACATGCTCATGGTGAGTACATGGCTTCTATGCAAGGAACTTTTGGAAGGACCCTGCCAAAGCCAAGTCTGATCTTGAGCGCAAGAACGGGTCAAATGGAAGAAGAGAAAGTGGCCCAAGATTGAGAACTTGCTTCAACTGTGGAGATAGAATGCACTTTGTTGCCGAGTGTCCTTATCAAAATAGAGAAGACAATGGTGGCAGGCTCATTCTTAAAGAGAAATATAAAGCTCCTAAGAAGAAGCCATTTATTAAGAAGAATGGCCCTTTCAAGAAGCAACCCAAGATTGTCCTTGTAGCTCAAGAGGAATACTCCTCCGCAAGTGAAGATGAAGAGGATGATGATAGTTCCCGCGAAGTGGCTGCTATAGCCACCACATCGACTCCCTCCTCTCTCTTCGACTCGCCGAACGAGAACGCCATCAACAACAACGCCACTTGCCTATTGGCAAGAGGATCCGAGGTATCTACTTCTAGCTCTTCATTTCCTAAGACTAACATAATTTTGGATATGGATGATCATGACAGTCTTGTAATGAAAGAAGAAGTTATTGCCTTGGATACTTTTTTCACTAACCTACAGGGTGAGCACAAACTCCATTTTGATTCTCTTATGTGTTAACTTGCTCAAGCCGAAGAACTCCTTGAAGAAAAGGGTAGAACTGAAAGAGAAGATGCCTTGGAGATAGCTTCTTTGAAGAATGCCTTGGAAGAGGAAGTGGAAGCTCGAGTTTCTTTGGAAGAAAGACTCGAATCCCTTGAGGAGTCACAAGAAGAAGCTGTAGCTCAGCTCATTAAAGAACGTGATCATGCTATTGCCAAGGTAAAGAAACTAAAGAAAGAAAAGATTGATTTTGGGGCTGTTCATGCTAGACTTTTGGAGAAGTTTGATAATCTTGAAAGTTCTCACAAGGCATTGAAGAGTGATCATTCTACTCTAAATGAGTCTCATGACCAGCTCCAAACTCAATTGAAACGGTATGATGTGCCAAGTACCTCCTCTTCATCCTTTGGAAAAGAAGATCTTGCAAGAAGTTCTCAACACAAAGGTAAAGGGGTTATTGATGAGATACTGAGCAGGCAAAGGACAAACAATAGTGAAGAAGGTCTTGGTTACATACCCAAGACAAAGAGCAAGAAAAACAAGAAGAAGAAGAAGAAGAACAAGACTGCTCAATCGAAGACTAGCAACATTACCAATAACAAGACTAATCATGATGGTTTTGTAGGGATCAACAATCCTAACTTTGAACTATATTGTGATTGTTATGGTGGTGTTTATGCTAGTTATGTAGGGCCTTATGATTGTTACATTCCTTGGTCTATTTGGGTTCCCAAGACCCTTGTTACTAACATGAGAGGACCCATTGAAAAATGGGTACCTAAAACCAAGAAGTAATTTTCTTGCAGGGCTATGCTTCCGGTCGTTCTAAATGGGTACTCGATAGCGGTTGTACGAGTCATATGACCGGAAGCAAGGAGATCATCACGGAGATGCGGCCAAACCTTGATCACATTACCGTCTCCTATGGTGACAAGTCAAAATCTGAGGTATTGGGTCTCGGCAAAGTTGTGGTGGCTCACGATATCTCTCTCGTGGACGTCATGCTTGTTGAGACCCTCGGGTATAACTTACTTTCAGTTCGTGCCCTTGGTAAGATGGGCTTTGCAGTTTACATTGATGCTGATTTAGTGGTACTCTTGTGGAGCAAGTCTCTAAAAGTCGCTTTCGTGGGATATGTCAAAAACGACCTGTACGTGCTGGACTTTTCGGGGAAAACCACTACAGGCCCGATGTGTCTTTTCGGAAAAGCTGATGCGGGTTAGCTATGGCATCGCCGACTAGCCCACGTCAATATGAGAACTTTGCAAAGTCTCCACAAGGGTGGCCACATTCTTGGACTAAAATAAAATGTCTCTTTTGCCAAAGATCGTGTTTGCAGGGCGTGTGTTGAAGGGAAAATGCATGATTCACCTCATCGAAGGAAAACCATTATCTCTTCAAAAAGGATTTTGGAGCTCCTTCATGTGGACCTCTTCCGACCTCCATCACATGCAAGCCTCAGTGGGAAGAAGTATTGTCTAGTGATTGTTGATGATTACTCAAGATACACTTGGGTTTATTTCTTCAAGTTGAAGAGTGAAACTCAACAAACTGTCATCGACTTCGCCAACGAGGTTCAACGTCAACACAACGTCCCCATTCTAGCTATAAGGAGTGATAACGGCTTGGAGTTCAAGAACTACACCTTAAATGAGTTCCTAAGTGAAGAGGGGATAAGACATCAATATTCCGCTGCGTACACCCCTCAACAAAATGGTGTAGCCGAGAGGAAGAATCGAACTCTAATGGACATGGCAAGATCAATGTTAGCCGAATTTAAATCTCCATATAACTTCTGGGCTGAAGCAATCTCTACTGCTTGTCATTCATCCAACCGCTTATACCTCCGCAAGATCTTGGACAAGACTCTGTATGAAATACTTACCGGTAACAAGCCAAACATCTCATACTTTTGGGTATTCGGGTGTAAGTGTTTCTTTCTTATTAAAGGAGTTCGTTTATCTAAGTTTGAATCTAAGGCTTTAGAAGGTATTTTTGTTGGTCATGGTGCCGAATCCCACACTTATAGAGTTTACAATAAGCTCTCCGGAACTGTTGTAGAATCTTGTAGTGTGGTGTTCGAGGAAAATGACGGTTCCCGTGCAGAGCAAGTTGGTGTTTGTGATGCAGATGTTGAAATACCCCAAGATGCCATAAGAAGAATGGGCGTGGGATTCTTCCGCCCCATTGAGGAACCCCTTGTGGCGGACCAGGAAGGACAATGCTCTACTCATATAGAGCCCTCATCTACACATACTCAACATGCTCCAACTATGGGGGCAACTTCTACACCATCTCCATCAAATGCTGAAGGTCAAGATGTTCCAGAAAGCTCCAGGCCGGATTTTCTGGTTGACACCGGATTATCCGGCCACCCCGCTATAGCTGACCATGTTGCTCCTGCTGGTGAAGATTTTAACGCAAGCTCCAGGCCGGATTTTCCGGTTAGCCCCGGATTATCCGGCCCCTCTCCAGTTCAAGCAAGTCTCAGGCCTCCTGAAGAAGCTGCGGCAAGTACTCCCAGGCCAGATTATCCGGCCTCTCCATCGGCCGGATTATCCGGCCCTGACTCTCCAGTTTTGCAGCCTCCTATTACGGCTACGGATTCACCTCAAGGGCATGCGTCTCCACCACCTGCTACTGATGTTCCAGTTACTGATCAAGGTGCAGAAAATGCTTCCAATGAAGACTCAAGTGATGAATCTCCTCCTCCAAGAGACAACAAACTTATTGAACTTCGTCGCAAGGCTCAGGCTGATCGTAACCTTGAGTTGAGGGGTCACACTCTCGACAAGGTTGTTGGTGATCTTCGACGAAGGGTTTCTACAAGAAGAGAATTGGCCAGTTTTGGTGAGCATCAAGCTCATATCTCCATGGTGGAACCTAAGAAGGTCTTTGAAGCTCTTGAAGACGCAGACTGGGTTATTGCTATGCATGAAGAATTGAATAATTTCGAGCGCAACAAAGTCTGGAAACTAGTGGGGAAACCCAAAGAGTGCCGCAATGTTATCGGCACCAAGTGGATTTTCAAGAACAAGCAAGATGAGAATGGAATTGTTGTGAGGAACAAGGCAAGACTTGTGGCACAAGGGTACTCCCAAGTTGAGGGCATCGACTTCGGCGAGACCTATGCTCCTGTGGCTCGCCTTGAGTCCATCCGTATCCTTCTTGCTTAAGCTGCTCATAACAATTTTAAGCTGCAGCAAATGGACGTCAAGAGTGCCTTCCTTAACGGTCCTCTACATGAGTTGGTATACGTAAAGCAACCCCCGGGGTTTGAGGATCCTAACTTTCCGAACCATGTCTACAAACTCGATAAGGCACTCTATGGCCTTAAACAAGCCCCACGTGCGTGGTATGAGCACCTTAAAGAGCTTTTGTTAGATCATGGCTTCGAAGTTGGGCAAATCAACCCCACTCTTTTTACTAAGAAGGTTAAGGGGGAGCTCTTCGTATGCCAACTATATGTAGACGATATCATCTTTGGTTCTACTACCAAAGCTTTCAACGATGAATTTTCAAAGCTTATGACTGACAGGTTTGAGATGTCTATGATGGGGGAATTACGGTTCTTTCTTGGATTCGAGATCAAACAACTTAGAGAAGGAACCTTTATTAATCAAGCAAAGTACATCCAAGACATGCTCAAGAGATTCAAGATGACGGATCTAAATGGTGTCGCCACTCTGATGCAAACAAAGTGTCATCTTGAACTTAACCCTCATGGTAAAGATGTGGACCAAAAGGTATACCGGTCCATGATCGGCTCTCTTCTTTACCTCTTCGCATCTAGACCCGATATTGTGTTGAGTGTGGGAGTGTGTGCAAGGTATCAAGCAGCTCCTAAAGAAAGCCACTTAGTGGCGGTCAAGAGGATCTTTCGATATTTGGTTCATTCCCCCAACTTTGGTCTCTGGTATCCCAAGGGCTCCAATTTCTCTTTATTTGGTTATACTGACTCAGATTGGGCTGGTGATAAGGATGATCGGAAATCCACTTCTGGAGCTTGTCAATTCTTGGGAAGATCTCTTGTATGTTGGTCCTCCAAAAAGCAGAATTGTATATCTCTCTCTACCGCCGAAGCTGAATATGTTGCTGCTGCCAGCGCTTGTACTCAATTATTGTGGATGAGGCAAACTTTAAAGGAATACGGTGTCAATTGTGACAAAGTGCCTCTTTTATGTGATAATAAAAGTGCAATCAAAATTGCGTACAATCCCGTTCAACACACAAGGACGAAGCATATTGAGATTCGGAATCATTTTATTCGAGATCATGTTGCTCACGGCGATATTGATCTATCCTTTGTGAGCACGAAGAACCAACTGGCGGATATCTTTACAAAGCCACTTGATGAAGCAAGATTCTGCTATTTGAGGAATGAGCTAAATATCATTGATTCCGGGAGCTTGTCTTGATTACCCATGCACTCACTCGTACATCTCAATCCGTGTTTAGTCTAGGTGTGGGCATGGATATAGGGGGAGTGTGGTCCTAACTCATTGGGCTAACCCTCCCCCCATAATGCCAAAAGCAAGATAAATCATTTCTCTTAATATCATTCTGTGATATGTGAGCTTATTGATGAGTATTGGTCGTGAACCTAAGATATATCTTCGCGGTGTCACACCATACACTCCAACAAGGTGGCTTCGGCCACCGCCCTCTCCCTTGAGGAGAATTGGATCTTTTTGGTTGTTATTTGCTCTCTCATGTTCTTATGAGAATCACACTCAATCTTGGCTTTTATTTGATTTGGATTTTGCAATTTTGAGTGTCTAGTACCATCTCAGTTTGGCTCTCTTAATCCTAAGCCTTCCATACTCCTAAGCCATCTTTTCTTGCACACAAGTCCCTTGTACACCTTGTGGGGGTGTTGTTTGGGGACGCGTGGGCCTGGTTCTGTGTATAACAGAATTCTAGAATTTAGGCCGAATAATCTGGCCCAAGTGTTGGCCGGATAATCCGGCCCTGCGGATTTCATCTTAAAGGGTAGGGCTCGGGGGGAAGGGCTCATATCGAGTAGCACTTCTCCCCCAGCCCTCTCCTCCTCCACAGCCGCCGCCTGCCGCCCCTCACCCTCCCCGGAGCCTCTTCGGCCACCGGATTTTTCGGGCCTCCTCGGATCTTCTTCTCTGCGCCTCCGGGTACCTTCTCCTCCGCGTTCTTCCTCCAATGAGTGAGGGTAACTCCCTCTCTCCCCATCTTTGGCTAGATGTGTATCTTGTTGGGTGAAACGTTGTCTAGAAGGATGTGTTTTCGCATAGTAATCATAGTCTTGCAATTTCTAGGTCCGATCTACTTTTTTGCATGCAGTCTAGGTGAAATCAAAAATTTCTGCCAGGGCCGGATTATCCGCCCCTGGCCAGGCCGGATAATCCGGCTTGACAGATTCGATTCTGCTTCAGTTTCACTATGTGTATGCATTGAGTAGTTTTGTCCTATGAACTTTTTGACTACTTTTTCCATGCTCTCTCCTGGACTTGTGTGTATGCTTATCCCCTTGCTATCGCCCTTATTCTCCTCACAGGTGATTCTGGTGTTTCCAAGACCTACAAGCGCCGTCCTTGCGCTAAGTACTTTCGGGACGATGGTCAAGGTAACCTAGTGGACGAAGTTGAATTGAGGAGAAGGAAGAACGAAGAGAGGCGAATGGCTGAACAATCCAAGAGGACTAGGAAGGGGGTGTCCAAGAGGAAGGGCAAGGAGCCCAAGATCAACTACAGGGCTTTGGATGCAGTCTCCTTTTCCGCCATCCGTCATCGTGACTTATTTGCTGAGCTGCCTCGTCATGTTGAGCTGGGGGATACCCGTTTTTGGTGTGCACAACAAAAGGGGATATATGAAGACATCTATGCCAGGCTGAACATTAGGCCTATGCACCCTCTGGTACTTGCTGATGCTTTGGAGAAGGCGCATCTTGTGGATGCGATGTATGTGGCTGAGAGGATGGGGCTGCACCATCTCATGTCTCTCTAGTGCTCCTTTGACTCTGAGGTGGTGAAGCAGTTCTTCTCCACTTTGGTGATTTGTGGGGATGAGCGTCGCACTATGAAGTGGATGACTCATGATAGGCCAATGACTGCTGATTTTCACGTGTTTGCTGAGGTCCTGGGGTACTCCTTCCGCAGCAGGGATAGAGCCAGTGGCCACCGCATCATCACTCAGTTGAAGCCCAACAAGGATGCAGCTCTCTCTCCGTGCACTGTGGACAATGGCATTGTCGGTACTGTGCCTGGTCTTGCTCCCATCTATGCTGCATTAGTGGGTCTGTTCCGTGACTCTATTACACCGAGTGGGGGCAACAATGACAGCATCCGTGGTCACCTTGTTCAGCTACTTCAATTTTCTCATGAGGTTGCCTCCTGCGAGGACGAGTCGGTGCAGTACAGGCTGGATGTCATGGACTTCATCTACCATGAGCTGTGTGATACTATGTTCAACCGTCTGTCCATTCCCTATGCGCCCTACATTATGATGCTCATCCGCCACCTACTTCCAGCTGAGGAGTTCCACATTGACTCGGTGCACAAGGCCAAGAAGATATACAACAAGGTTCGGAAGACCTCTCACCCCTCCTCTGCTCCTGAGGGTCTCATGAGGGCTGCTCGCAGGCCCCCTGTGCCTCCCGTGGCCCGTGAGATCAAGCAGCTGAACTGGTTCCAGCGTCACATTCTCTGCATGGGCGTGGACACGCGCAAGGGTCAGTACGAGACTTACAGGCAGCGCCATGAGTTGGCTCACTCCCAGCAGCTCATTCTCCACCACGTGTCCGGTGCTTCGGGTGCTCCTCCGGCTCCTACACCTCCCACTCCGTATGCTCGGTGGAACTCTTCCTCCGGGCTGAACTATGGTGAGGTGGAGCATCACTTGTTCCCCTCTGCGCCCACTGCTGATGAAGATGAGGCAGGTGACACTGAGGAACTTGAAGATGAGGATGAGGAAGAGAATGAAAAAGAGGACGAGGACGAGGACTATGATGAGTGATCCCATGGGGCTCTAGCATCGCTCTTCTCCCTTTTTGGTGTCTCGATGCCAAAGGGGGAGAAGTAGTTCTATTAGGTTGTCCGTGGAGTTGCATGGGTCGGGTATAAGCACTTGCATTTTTCTATTCGTTATTTCCTACTCATGCCCATTTAGCGTTGGACTTTAAATTCGTAATTTGGTTGTTTGAGACTCTTTATGGTTGTCTGGATTATGCTATGCCTATGGTCTTCATATCATGGATTATGCTTATGGATCTATCTATTCATATCCTATTGCTGGAGGTATATCACGGAAGGCGCGCGCGCTCATATTGGTTATCCGGTAATAATTGCGATTTATGTCAAGGATGCCTATTCTCCACTTCGGTGGTATGTGTTTTTGCTCACATGTCTATGGAATAGATTCTCCTATTTGTGTGCATTTGTATTCCAATGCAAAACTCTATTATGCACACATTGAGGGGGAGTCTCTTTCATAAGTTATCTCTGTCCGTCTTGTGTCTTTCTCCTGCAAATCCTGGTATGGTCATCTAACACCAAAAAGGGGGAGATTGAAAGAACATTTCATGTTTTCCTATGTTTTGCGTGTTAGATAACAATACTATGGAGACTTTGCATGCGTGCTAAGTGTGCAGGAAGTTTTGAGGGGGGCCGGATAATCTGCCCCACCAAGGGCCGGATAATCCGGCCTACCTCATCTCTCAAGGAAGCCAAGGCGCGTCGCTCGGTACCCGGTCAGATTTTCTCCCGGAAAATCCGAACTGGTGCGGTTTTTCCTCCCCAGGCCGGATAATCCGGGTGTCGCATGGGCCGGATTATCTGGCATCCAGTTTTCGAGCAAAAGGAGCCAAGGCGCGTCGCTCGGTATCCGGTCGGATTTTCTACCGGAAAATCCGAAGTTGATCAAGGGCAAGCTCGGCACGTTGCTCTGTCAGGGGGGCAGATTATCTGCCGGATATTCCGAGTCTGGGGCGGTGTTTCCCTAGACCGGATAATCCGGACCTCACTTGGGCCGGATAATCCGGCCCCCAAAGGTTGCAACGGCTGGTTTCTGAAGGGGGTGTAAATATCCCTTCTTCCCTAACGTTCAGTCTTCTTGATTCATTCGAATTTGACCAGACCTTGTGCAAGAGCTCTAAATCTTGATCTCCCACTTCAACCACCCGAAGGTCTTGATCTTTGGTGGAATTGAAGGAGGAGAAGTTCATCATCATCATCATCAAGAATCAAGCGCTTCAACTCCTCTCCATTCAATTGGAGAAATCCTTGATCTAGTATTCTTGTCAATACCTAGATCTTGTTTATTGTATTTGATAAGTTTGTTTTTGTGGCAGCTTGTTGTCATTTCGGGAGCCTCCAAGTTGTTGTGGAGTTGTTGCCCCGCTAGTTGTGTAAAGGTGCTGGTGCCCGCCTCGAAGGGTACCTATAGTGGAAGGTGGATCAGGCCTGTTGTGGTGAGATCCATCGGAGAACAGGGTGAGGCCTTTTGTGGCGTGGTGGTCTTAGTACCGCCCACCCCTCCAACGCAGACGTACTTCCCTTAACAAGGAAGGAACTGCGGTCAAACAAATCCTGTGTCTCCGCGTGCTTCACTTCGGTTTACTCGTTCCTCTTCCACTCGCTCTTTACTCGCTAGTAGATAGGTTTGCATATAGGGAAATTCCACCCAATAGTCTATCTAGAGAATTTACCCTTTGTGCTAAGCCTCAAACTGAAAAAGAATTAAAAATTAGTGTAGCACCTATTCACCCCCCCTCTAGGTGCCCATACGATCCATTTCAAAGGTACGTAGTTGGAAGAACTTCCATCTTCAACCCCGGGAGCATCATTGCGTCTTGGAGCACTTGGATGGAGATCTTGTTGGAGAGGAACATGACGACGCGAAGAACTTGAAGAGCTTGATGCACGTGAGCGTGGCCTTGCCATTCCGTCGATAAGGCGTCGAAGATTGTCATTTGTTTCGGCGACGAAGCGTTGGAGCGCTTCATTTTGATGGCCAAAGTTGTGATGCATTGCGTGCATTTGTCTTTCGAGGCCATCGAAGCGGTTGTCGATAATCTTGAACTCGACTTGCGTCTCAAGGGCTTGGCAACGTTCACGGAACTCTTGTCAGGCGATGAAGTGACTTGCGCGCGTCATGTACGATCCTTGTTCTTCTTCTTGGAGAGGTGGTTGGCTCGACTCACCCTGCCTATCCGTTATGCAAAACACACAAGGATTGTATATGGAAGTGGAATATGGTGGTGTTAGCCTTGTACCTCACCTTGGGGATTGCACCGAACTAGAAACCACAAGTGAGAACTATTGGCTTGCAAAGTGAAAACACAAAGAAAACTCACACTAAAGAAGGAAAGCTAAAACTCTCAAAGTTGTGGGTGGAAGGTTAGGGTTGTGGAAAACCAAACGAAACGATCCAAAGAAAAGGTTATTGTCAAACATGGTAGAGAACCAAGAGATCAAATGCAAATAGGAGGCGATCTACAAAATGCTAGGATACACATACGTGGAGACGGATGTGGTTAGCACGACTATGAAAATGAGCACAAAAGGTCCTAACGAAGACTACACTCGGTGTCGTTCCAACGCAAGGAGAGACAACAACTCGTTCGCCAAAAGCAACGGATTTGTGCACTTGCCTCGGTCGCGCTCTTTTTCTCTCTTTGCTTACAAGCATGAGACTCTCTTTGTATTGGGAGACTATGTTTCTTTCTATTTTTATTTTTCTTTTTCTTTTTCTCTCTCTTTTTTTGGTTCTTTTTCTCCCTTTCTATACTACTATGTTAACTCTTGTATTTGCTCTCACAGTCTCACTTTCCAAGGACAAGTGCACAATGCTTAGGCAAACACCAAAATGAGTTGCTCTCATAGGATAGATACACTCAAGGAAGAAGGGTTAACAAGGTGGAACAAGTTATACCTTTGGTATGATGACTTGTTACCAGAGTTGGGGATGATGTTCGGTGTCACGGTGTCGATGAGCGCGGTATGTGAATATTGTTGCGGAAGCTTGAAGTTAGTTTGGCAACACGCACACGAAACACGAACAACACAAGAGGAAAAAGGACAAAAATGGGTGAAACTGAATTTTCAGCGGCCAAACCGGCGGTGCCGAGCCTGGCACCGGAAATTCCGGTGGCTATTCCGGTTCGCCGGAACTGTCGCCGAAACTTCCGGCAGCTGGGCCGGTCTGCCAAGCCTGGTGCCGGTTTGAGTTCGTGACGAACTCCAAAAGTCAAATCGGTCAAAATTTTCGGAAATTTGTCGAAATTGGGCTGGGAAAAGGTTCTAGGAAGGTAGATCGGAACCCAAAGCAACAGATCTGTGAAACAAAACCACAAAAACACACCAAATCCAGAGATCGATCTGAAGGCAAATTTGGGGCTCTTTCTTGGGGATTTTCAAATTTTTAGTGGATAGAAGAAAAATTTGTGGGGGAATTCGTGAGCAATGAAGCTCTTGATACCAATATGTTGAGGGCTAACCTCGAGGGTGGCCCGATCATTCACGAATCCCTTGAAATCGAGGCGGAGGAGGTGTGGGGATGAGGGAGAGAGCGAACCCACGAACTCACAAACGAAGAACACGATGAACACACACACACGATGAACACACACAAACCAATTGCTCACGCTGGCAGCTACTGGTCCGGTGCAATCCCTAGGATCGGCATCGGGCGGGGATCTCTCTCTCGAACCGGCACGGCGAGATGGGAGACTCGGTGAGATCTTGACGTCTAGGCAAAGGGACTCCGATGCCTAGGCCTTGTACAACGCGGAGGCGCGATGCAAACTTCAACGAGGTTTGTGATATTTGGTGCTCCTTTGTCAAAGGAGCATAAGGCAAGAACTAGATAGATCCACAAGGGGTTTCCACTAATTCTAAATTGATGAAGATTGTTTGGCCCGATCTTTCACAATGCACCTCCTGATCCAATGGATCTGATAGAAATCTCTCAATCAAGTGATACACGTAACCTGAAGATGGGGAAACCCAATCTTGCGAGCACCTCGACGATAAACGAAGAACCTCCCGCTAGAATAGATCAATCCAACAAGCAACTTGATGATAAACAACAAGCCTCATGCCAAAGCATGATAATACTTGAATAACAAGCACCTTCACGCAAATATCAATAGATAGATAATCAGACGAGCACAGATACGCCGTCACAATGCCAACCCCGGAGGGATGGTTTACAAATGAGGAACTAAAAGTTCTACATGATTTTCAGCTTCCCTAATATTGTGGCACCCCCCTTGTTTATATAGGACAAAGGGGTAGGGGTGGCCGACCCTACTGGAGTCGGACTGACTCGACCTAATTGGACTCTGACTCATAAACATAGAACAAACGTTTGACACGACCTTAGACTAAATTATTACATATCATAGGTTGCCCTTGTATATCAAACTGTATATGATGTCCGTATCATCCTCTCCCCCTTAGAAAGGCGTTGTCCTCAACGCCGGAAGGTCTTCTCCAGCATGTGGCGTCATATCAATTAAATCGCCACTCTCCGTCTTCAAATTGCCAGCCTGTCACACCACATCCTCCCTCTCGGCTAGCTTTGCCCTTGACGCCCTTCAATTTTCGGCGCCATCATCACGATTGAGACACAAATCATTCTTCGAATGCTATCTCGAAGCACACCTAACTGATCACCCAAAACAAACAGGACGAATTCCTGCACACCAAGGATCCAAAAAGCTAAGTACACATACGTATGCGCAAACTCTAGACTAAAATAGTGTCTCTTTCTTCTCGCCTTTCCTTCCTGAGCACCACACCTACGGAGACCGATCCGGTTCCATAGGGACCTTACGCCTCGCTACCAGCCCAACCGGTCCGATCTCAAAGGAAAAAAAACGCCGCCTCTTTTTTTAAGTAAGCTGGAACACTCACGTATATTGTCTCTCATAATATCCAACCTGTAGCGATTGATGGCTCTTTTTTTCTAACACACTCTGAATCCTGATCGATACCAAATCCACACGCGACCTGAATCCTGATCTGATCTCTTTTTTTTTTCCACCGCTCAGAAGCAAATAGACTTTCCTTTTCTTTAGACCTGAGCGATCAATTTTCCTCTGCTGAAGACAATCTCACGTATAAAACCAAAAAGGAATCTGTGGTTTCTGCTAGTACGAACCACCATAGGCAGAAAAAAAGAAAACATGTTCCGATCCGGCCAAAAGAAAACCTGATGGAGAAACGCCTCGTGTGATTTCTTCACGCGTTGCAGTGCCTCAGTTCGAAAATATCCTTGAGATTCAACTAGAAACTTGCGCTGAACACTGCACTTTCCTTTTGCCCACCACCTGCAAAAACAAACCGATCTGAACGGAAACTGAGACGCGTCTACGAGAGATATGCGCCCCACTCCTCTGCGCGCAGCCTCCGGAATTCCGATCCAATTGCAGATGGTTGAAAAACAGTACTCGCAGAGATTGGAAATCTTTTTGTGCCTACGATCTCCAACTCGCGACCACCCAAAATCAACAAATTGCTGTAGCACTAGCTCGAAACAGGAAGTCGTCGATCCCAAACTGTTTTGTCTCAAAAACGTACATGCCACCAGATACTCTTGCCACCTTTGTAGATCAAAGATCCAGCAACAACAACAAGCATGCCTCCGATAACGCAACTTGCACCGTGATCAACCTGGCGCTCTGATACCAGATGATGAAGATTGTTTGGCCTGATCTTTCACGATGCACCTCCTGATCCAATGGATCTAATAGAAATCTCCCAATCAAGTGATACACGTAACCTGAAGATGGGAAAACCCAATCTTGCGAGCAACTGGATGATAAACGAAGAATCTCCCGCTAGAATAGATCAATCCAACAAGCAACTTGATGATAAACAACAAGCCTCATGCCAAAGCATGATAATACTTGAATAACAAGCACCTTCACGCAAATATCAATAGATAGATAATCAGACGAGCACAGATACGCCGTCACGATGCCAACCCCGGAGGGATGGTTTACAAACGAGGAACTAAAAGTTCTACATGATTTTCAGCTTCCCGAATATTGTGGCACCCCCTTGTTTATATAGAACAAAGGGGTAGGGGTGGCTGGCCCTACTGGAGTCAGACCGACTCGACCTAATTGGACTCTGACTCATAAACATAGAACAAATGTTTGACACGACCTTAGACTAAATTATTACATATCATTGGTTGTCCTAGTATATCAAACTGTATATGATGTCCGTATCACAAATATCATGCCTAGGGTTTACAATGGAGGTGGGGGACTATATATAGGCCAGCCACTAGTTCAGGGATACTTTAGGCATAAAAGGGTAAAAACTGGACGAAACAGGAATATTCTCGGGCATCAAACCCATGTTGACTTTGATACTGGGCATTCCGGCAATAAGTCCGGTCGGGCCGGACTGGGCGCCAGAAATTCCGGTTCGTGCCGGTAATTCCGGTCGGCTGCCGGAACTACGGGCAGAGACGTGTTTCGGTCGATGTCGGTCCGTTTCGGTGTGCGTCGGAAGCTCCGGTCGGAGGTCCGGTCCGCCGGTTGGTGCGCCGGGATTTCCGGCGAGAGTTCCGGTCCGCCGAGCCTGGCGCCGGTTTGACCTGGGACTTCGTTTTGGGGTGGCTTGGCTCCTTCTCTTGGTGTTTCTTCATATAGTTCATACCTGAGAATGCATAGAGTGTAGGAATGAAGTAGCAAGCCATCCAAGGATGTATCGAAATCACATGAGGCAAGGAGTGAGTTCACCTTATGTTGAAGGCTCTTGGCTCGGGCAAGGGTCATCGGTCCACTTGGGGGACTTGTTGGTGTAGATGTAGGAACGTCCGTAGGACGGGATGCATCACCCCCATACCAATTACCCTTATTATTGACTCTTGTATATTGGAGTGGTGAATCATTGTGTGTCTTTCCCTTGTTTTAGTTGAGGGATGACATTCAACATCTTGAACCATAGAATGGTATGACGTTCCACATGGAATAGAGGCAACCGCTACCAAGCATAGGATATGCAGTGAGGATAAACCCTTGTTGTTTTATCGTTCCTTTCCATAAATACACCCTTCTACACCACCATGAGAGTTTTAGATAGGTTATGTGGTGTTCTCTTGTGTTACAAAGTTCAAGAATGATGATAACCCAATGGTCATACAACATCTACATTCTTCATAAGGATTTCATGATTTACCGATAGACTAGGACAAGATACCATCATGTCCCCAAGCTCTTCCATAGATGACTCTGTAGATTCGCTTTGCTCTTATTCCTGGCACTCGAACTGATGACGACATCCCTACAATTACACCTACCCCAATTACTATTGATGATGTTCCAGCTGCTGCAAAGAAAGATCAATCCAATTAGATAAGGATTGGACCAATTACAAGAGGTCGTGCTAAGCTACTAGAACAACAGGTGAACTTGTTTCTTAATGAACCTGATGTTTTAGTTAATGAGAATTTTATACTGCCTAAGTCTTTGAATTATTGTATGATCAGGTACATAGGAGAAGAAGGCGTAGCATGAAGCGAGGAGCTGAAGCATATGGAGCATGGTGTGTTGATCAATGTAGAATGCGCGAAGGAGGAGAGGGAGGAAGCGCAAGGAGCTGTCAAGATTGAAGATCAACATGTGGTAGAAGATCTCTGCCACGGTAGAGAAACACTACCATTATCTGCCACGACAGGCTAATGCGGCATAGAAGCAGCACGATTGGCTACCACAAACACAAAACCGTGCCCAACTCTACCACGACAGAGTCCAAGGTCGAACCCCTTCTGGGTTGGTTTGTGCCTTAGTTGGGTGGGACCAAGTCGGATCCCCACCTTAGCCACCGCTCCCAGACTCCTTAAGTAAACGGGGCACCACTCAATTAGGTTAGAGCAGGCTAAAACTATTTTGGAGTTGTTTCTTATTAGAACCTCTGAATTACCCTGTGATCGAATTATCTACTGCAATTGAGTGTGATCTGTTGTTCCATTGGGAATTAGTAGATCGCAAACTACCGTTCATGGTCGACGGCTACGTGCGCAAGAGCATGGTGTTGTGAATATCACATAGGGTTCGAGAGCCGTTGCATTGGCATCAGGGTTCGAGCGGGAGAGTTCATAGCTATAGGCTAGTTATCTATCCACCATTATCATCATCGACAAGTGCTTGCTGAGAAGATCGGGCCACCCCATATCATCTTGGTATCAGATTTCCTCGTTTACTCGGCGACCAGTCCACAATCCATCGATAGATTAGATCTTGTTCGTCCTATACAGAAAAAGCCTCACAAAAAGATTTACCATAGACTAGATTGCATTACTTTCAAGTACTAGTTGCTGGTCATGTTCTTCTATTAGATTCGATCTATATTTGTTCTTATTAGTCTAGTCTTCTTTCTAGTTGTTTTGTTAATCGAGTCTACCATTGTTTTCCGCCACCATAAGTCAGATCCGATCTAAGCTAAAAAGAGTCCTGGTTCTCACCTCTAGGCCGAGTCGGAATTAGTCAAAAAAAAAAACCTGCCGACTCTTCCGCGGCACAGAAACAGACCGTTTCTCTGCTGCAAGTCCGTCTCTGCCACGGCTCCGATTCCTGCCGCGACACGTTTCTAGCCGTTTTTCTGCCGCGAGTCCGAGTTCTGCCGCCAGGTCCTGCCGCGGCATATTTTCTATCAGTTTTTCTGCCGTGGTATAGATTTTTCTGCCAGGGCACAGTTTTACACTGTTTTTCTACCATGCCAGACATACTAAAAATTGTGGAAGTTGCAATTTTTCCAAACCTTTAGCTACAACTATTCTATTTCAAAGGTGTAGGAACTTGCCCATTGAGACTAGTTTCTGCTCTTACAGGCTGCTCGTAGGGTTTTGGTGATGTGCATTATAAATTAGCCATGATTCATATTAAAAAAAGAATATAGCAAAAGAAAAAGCAAAAAGAGCAAGAATCAATACAAAAGAAAAAGAGAAAAGAAAAGGAGAATTGAGCAAGAGGCCTAGTGATATCTTTGTGCACCGGTAGATTGAGCAATCTTGTGCCTGTTTACTTTGAGCTTTGCTAGTGTCTCTCCAGCGTAGTGCAACACCCTTCATAGTTGCATTGCCACATTTATCTCCACGTGTGTGTTTCTTGGGTTTTGTACGATCAGCACTAGGACTTGTTTGCGGTGTAGTTAGGATTCCATTACTAGAGCTCCACCATAAATAACCTGTGTGCCCTGTGATCGTTCTCCATACCCTTTATATCCACTTCATCACATCAGTGCATCTGTCTATGATTTTGTTTTGCTAAAGCATCTTTATTCACTTTGGAACGGTAAGATTTGCTTTCTTGTCAGTTGTGAGTGAGTTTTGAGTGTTCACCAAACAGATTTTGATTTTTGCACTAACCTACTATCATGTATCTTAGTGCTGATGATGTCGTGTCGTAGAAAAAGAATGATGTAGCCCAACATATGGAAACCACCTTTGGTCCACATCATGCCACGCTAATCATCACTCCAAAGGTGAACTCCTTCCATGCTTTGCTTTTTGTTGGTTGTTATGCGTGTGGAATCCTACTTGAGACAAATTCCCATGATGTGACTAGGTCCATGAACATGATGCCAAGAACATGCAGCAAGGATGGCCCTAAAGCCAAGACACCCAAGCAAGAGGCATGGAAGAGAAGACGCAAGAAGCTGCTGAAGCAGGAACGGAGTCTCCGGACCAGCAGACCGGAGTCTCCGGTCTACCACACCGGAGTCTCCGGCCCGTCTCCGGACCGAGCCTCGAACCTGCGCCTGGGATAGTCTGAGACCCCCTCCGGAGGCGACACTGGAGACAGACCGGAGTCTCCGGCCCACACCAGAGTCTCCGGACCCCGCACCGGAGTCTCCGGACCGAGCATCGTGGGCCTGCGCGCCTTAAGCTGGGCTTGGCCCATGTAACGCCCCAAACTTCCTGCTTATGCCTGTTTTACCCCTAGCTCGTGGCTGGCCTATATATATGCCCCCACCCCCTCCTTGAAACCCTAGAGATGATGATGAATTGAGGCATGTGCCAAACCCTATATGTGAACCCCCTCTCAATAGTAAATCTATGAGTTGTACAAGGCCTTGGAGTCGGTGCCCTTCTCTAAGTTGTCAAGACCCTCCTCAAGTGTTTGGTCTCTCCCTATCAAGGATTCTAGTAGTGCTTGGTCTCTCCCCTTTGGGATTCTACTTGGTTGCTACTCACTCCTTGATTTGGATTCTACCATCCGCTTGCTGATCTCTCCTTTGGTGATTCTACCCGCAAGGTCTCTCGCCGGATTCTATTGGATTGGTTGTTCGAACCAACGGAGCAAATCGAATTGGGTGTGATTTGGCGTGTGTTTGTATCTTTACCTTGCATTAGAGTTGTGTTCATCGTGTTCATCGTGTTTTCCTTCACTACACCTACCGCCTCAAATCCGTGAAGATCGGGCCACTCCAAGGGTAAATCCACAAGGAGACCCATAACAACTGCTATCAGCAGCTTTTGGTTGCCACGGATTTGACTTCGCCCTTTCGATTTCCACCATAAACTAGAATTTACCAAAAATATAGCCCCAAATTGCCTTTGGATCGATCTCTCGTTTTGGTGAGTTGATTGTGGTTTTAGTCTAATAGAAACTTGTCTTTGGAGTTGGTCTACTTGTGCCCTGCCTTCCCCAGCCCAATTTGGTCAAATTTTCTGGATTTGAGGGTTCAAGGGCCGAATTTCAGCTCAAGAACACGAGTTGTTTGTCGTTCAGACTCCAGACCGGCGGACCGGAGTCTTCGGCCCAGACCGGAGTCTCCGGACACCAAGACTGGAGTCTCTGCCTACACTGGATTGTCCGGACCATCAACACCGGAGTCTCCGTCCCTGACAATTTTTTGACCCCCTTTTCCTTTTTCGACTGATTTCCTTTTGACGTTTGTGTTTCGTGTGCGTGTCTGTCAACTAACAAAAGCTTCCGCAACGCCTCGCACTAGACATCGACACCACGGAACTCGAACCATCCCTCCACTAAACGGTTGCAAGTGCAACATCACCCACAAGGTATAACTTGCACCACCCTTGTTAACCCCTTCTTCCTTTGTGTGTTACCTAACCTATCGAGAGTAGCTCATCTTGTGTTTGCCAAGCATTGTGCGCTTGATCTTGCATAAGTCATAGTGTAGAGGAATTAACATAAACTTGACTCCGTAGCATAGCAAAGAAAGAGGTACAAAAAAAGCTTATAAGCAGAAGAAAGAAAAAGATACCAATACAAAAGAGAGTCCAAAGCTTCTAATCAAGAGTGCGAGCAAGAGCAAGGAAGCGTACAAATCCGTTGCTTCTCCATCTTTTGGCAAACGGGCTACGGTCTCTCCTAGTGGTTGCACGATACCGAGCATTAGTCTTTGTTAGGACCAATTTCGTTCGTTGCTCACTTTCATAGTCGTGTTAGCCACATTAATCTCCACCGTGTGTGTATAGTCGTAGGTTCTCGTCACCCTTTTGACCTTTTCCTTTGACTTTGTTTTTGGTTGAATTTTACCCACTTTTGACAATAACCTTTTCGTTAGGTTGTTCCTTTTGCTATCCACCTTCCTACCCATCCACCATAGGCCTTTGTGTGTGTCTTGTGTATTCGCTTTGCTCTCGGCGAACAACAACCTTTCCAATTTTTGACTTGGTGAGGCAAGGTAGCACATACCATACCACCAATACCACCCTCGTTTCACTTGTGGTCAAACAACATGTCTAGGGAAAGCGGAGATGGCAACTTCAACAACCAAGATGGTTTTGCCACGCGCAACAACTTATGGGTGCAACGCCAAGAATTCAATGCCCAATTTGAGAGGCTTGAGACCGGCTTGATGAAACTTCGAGAATTCGACTACCATGACCGGCAACACCAAGTGGAGCACAATGCTCAATTCCAAGCTCTTCACCAAGCTATTGCCAACCTCGGCAACCATCACGGACACCATTCAAGCTCGTCAAGTTCGTCTCGCGCGCGCGCTCCTCAAGTCATCATGGCGACCCCTCGCGTTCCCATTCTCATCATGGAGAACCCCACCACCACAATGGGGACATCAAGCGTCATCACCATGAACAAGTGGTTGAGCCACACCATCAATAACCGCACCACGCAAGACGTCATCGACACCATGATCACCAGTGCATCCACAACACCAAGAACATGGTCGCCCTCCACAACAAGCTATGGTACAAGCGCCACCACAAACCCCAAGAACAAGAACGCCATGGTGAACACAACCGCGTTGATAGGCGCCAACACCCGAACCATGACCATCGCCATCAACAACAAGTTCATCGAGCACCGCAATGGGATACAAGTGATGATGACGAGGCTGCACACCGCGCGAGACGCAACAACTGCTATCCTCAACCCCACCATCGTCATCAACAACCAATGAATGCAAATGATCCCGAGCAAAGGCGTAGACGAGACTTTGCGCATCAAGCTCCTCCTCAACCGCGTCCTCGAGAAAATCAAGCTCCTCCTCCACCACCACATGCACCAAGTGAAGCGAGCATAAGGCAAGATCGCCTCTACCACCGTGAACATGAAGAGGGCAAGTTTGGGAAGCTCAAGTTCATTATGCCCAAGTTCAAGGGAGAAGAAGACGCCAATGCATACATTGATTGGGAGCTCAAAGTTGACAAGATCTTTCGAGTCCACAACTACTCCGAAGAGAAGAAAGTTGCAATGGCATCCCTTGAGTTTGAGGACTATGCAAATGTTTGGTGGGAAGACTTCCAAAAGAATCGTGAGAAGAATGAGGAACCTCCAATTGAAACTTGGACCGAGATGAAGGAAGTGATGTAAACATGTTCGTCCCCGAGCATTATCGCCAAGATCTCTTCGACAAACTACAAAACTTGAAACAAGGCACCAAGTCAATTGAAGAGTTCTACAAGGAAATGGAGAAAACCATGATGCGAGCTGATGTGAGAGAACTCGAAGAGCAAACCATAGCAAGGTTCCTCAACGGTTTGGGCCGCCCAATAAGGAAGATTGTTGACTTTCAACCGTACAAGAACCTCACCGAGCTCCTCCATCAAGCTACTAAAGCTGAGCGGCACTTGCAAAAAGAGAATGCATACGAAAAGCCCAAGTCATACTTCACGTCCATCAATGCAAATGCTCCCGCAAAGCCAACAAACCAAGCAACGAGCTCATCCAAGCAAGCAAAGACCGTGATAGCACCTTCCTCCAACACGACATCGGATAGTCAAGTCACTTGCTTCAAGTGTGGAGTGAAAGGTCACAAGTCATATGAGTGCACCAACTTATGAGTGATGCTTACGGATGAGAATGGCGCAACCTACTCCGTAAGTGAAGAGCAGTATGAAGCTCTCACTCAACGAGCTATTGCAAGGATAGCCGCAATGGAAGAGGATGACACACTTGTATGCGGGCATGATCCAGGCCCCGCACTTGTCATAGCACAAATCTCGCCGACAAACTCCATCACAAGAGAGGACCAACGCCTCAGTATCTTCCAAACTCGTGCCGGAATTGATGGCAAGTTGTAACTACCTCGGTGAATTACGCTCTTAGTTACATGCCTGGATGAGCGAAAGTGGTTAAAATAGTACGTGGGGCCCAGGGCCACTCCAGGTAGACCTTTCGGCCGTCCTAACCACTTTCAGAACATCGGGACAAGAACGAGCGGCGTAATCGGCAGGCGAAGGGATCAACTACATACACAAATGAGTATGTATGCAAGCCACATACAACAATCCTCAGAGCCATTCCATCTAAAAGAAATAGAAATTATTGCAACGCCATACGACAAGATTCAAATATCCTAGATAGAGATAATATTTTAGGATAGCTCCTCATACATCACACATCAGAGTACCAGGCGGAAGCGGAAAACAAAGTCCGAGTACGGATAAGAAGCGAATCGGCATAAGATGCCACATAAATAAACACATCCCGCCCACAGATCTCACGGATCCCCGTTCCTATAATCTCTACAACCGAATGATCGTTGCCAACATCATCTGTCTCCTCCACCCAGTATCCTTCTTGTGAATACACCTGTTCATCTGAATCAAACAATTTATCATGTGAGACCCTAGGGGTACTTAGCAAGTCTTAATGCCACTAAAGGGGACACAACCTGGGGTGACGCAATTGCAGCAAAAGATAATATCTAACAAGTCTATAGATACGCGCTAACCATCCGCCTAACCAATGATAGACGGATTCGGGAATTAAGAACAACAGTTATAACAGTATAATTAACAGATCCATCCTCCTCCTCGCTTACCAACGAGGAAGCGGACGAACAACCCCCATCCGTTGGCAGTTTTATTGACCATTCCATGAGTATTGCACTATTTACTAGTCAAGTACTTAGTCAATTTAAAAGCGGTACTTTAGTTATACTTGTATATGATCGAGAAACTGTGCTCCAAGTCGTCCATAACCGCGGACACGGCTTTCAGAAAGATTTACCCTGCAGGGGTCCACGAATAGCAACACACACTCGATCAACCTCGGAAAAACCAACTCAAACCCAACGAGGCATTCACGACAAAGCGATCACAGGATTCAGAAATATTTCAGGGGGCCACCCATTAAGCTACCAGCAACGAAGCTAGCTGACTCCAAGACGGACTCAAGGTTTGCGTCAATGGCTGTAAACGACTGGGAACCCGAAAGTGTGACTGGGCTTGTCGATACCGCGAAAACACTCCGCATCCAAAACAGTACAGGTGCTCCACGCACAATATTAAATAAAACAGTAAGCATGGTATAAGTACATAATAGTAACAAAGCCCCAAACTACTTTGTGGCCCCAAAAATAAGCATGAATCAAGCTCTAGCTCAGGGGGGTCCATAAGGCCCCCCGGATGTGGATAGTGCGAATAGTCAAGGAACAGGAATCAAGTACTCGGGGTCCTACGGGACACAAGTGAGCATGAAAAACCAAATAGCAGATATTGCTCACCGGTGCCTCTTTCATTAGTTATCCCATTACTACTCAGGTTATGTTGTTTAGGTAGATCGTAATTCCTTAGACACTCACATACCCTACACATGCTTTTCTATGACTCGCCTAGCTCAACAACTCCTGTAGTAATGGCTCATGGGATGGAGGAACAAGCTTCAGTGGGGTTTAAAAGTAAAGGCTATGCAGTACTTGGGATTCAATTTAATGCAATCGCGACTCAATGATGCAAGAATAAGATAGAGGCAATAGGTACTATATGTATGCAAGCATGTGGTAGTGCTTTCCTGGCAGCTCAGTTGAAGCGAGAGATGGATCTGGGTAGAACTCCTATGATTCCTGGTAATTCTCCTGCTGGGCGTCTATTCGAAGAACCAAACAAACAAGGGCCAATATAAATAAAGTGCTCAAGTATATGAATTAAAATGCGACAAGCAAACAAGCATGCCATGATGAATGATGCACAATTTACATGGCATTAAAGTAGCATGGCAAGGGTGAGGTGTGGGGTACAAGAATAAAGCATTTATTATTTGTTTAGTCAAGTTTTATTGTCATAAACAGTTCAGATTTTTAATAATGACATGATGCATGCTTCAATCTAGAACAAGGACTGCATAGGTGGAATGGGATCGTCACGCTGATCGATTTAGACATATTATTTGTCAAATTTGGAGTTGTAGAATTAAAGTTATTAATTTATTAAGAAAAG